>ML660772.1:3220461-3754647 GCA_007570785.1 Antilocapra americana
CTCTTACACTGTTGGTGGGAATGCAAACTAGTACAGCCACTATGGAAAACAGTGTAGAGATTCCTTAAAAAACTACAAATAGACCTGCCATATGACCCAGCAATCCCACTGCTGGGTATATACACCGAGGAAACCAGAATTGAAAGAGACACGTGTACCCCAATGTTCATCACTGCATTGTTTACAATAGCCAGGACATGGAAGCAACCTAGATGCCCATCAACTGACGAATGGATAAGAAAGCTGTGATACATATACACAATGGAATATTACTCAGCATTAAAAAAAAATTCATTTGAATCAGTTCTACTCAGGTGGACGGAACTGGAGCCCATTATCCAGAGTGAAGTAAGCCAGAAGGAAAAACAACAATACAGTATACCAACGCATGTATATGGAATTTAGAAGGATGGTAATGAGAACCCAGCATGGGAGACAGCAAAAGGAACGCGGATGTATAGAACAGACTTGTGGACTCTGTGGATGAGGGCAAGGGTGGGATGATATGGGAGAATGGCATTGAAACATGTTAATTATCATATGTGTAATCAATCGCCAGCCCAGGATTGATGCTCGAGGCTGGTGCATCGAGATTTCCCGGGGGGAGGGAGGAGGGAGAGAGAAGGGAGGGGGGTTCTGGAGGGGGAGCATATGTAAACCCATGGCGATATCATGTCATTGTATGGCAAAACTAATAAAAAAAAAAAATGCCTCGGAAGAAAAGAGAAAGTTCCATATTTTACCGTTAGATGGTGCTAACAGAAGTTTAAAAAAAATTGTCCCCAAAGTGTGAAGCAGTGAATCACAGGATTTGAATGGGGTTTACCATAAAATAAGGGTCTGTGCATCTCTCCCAGACAGAAGCACACCCAACCCATCATCAGAGAGTAAATCATATTCCCAAATGATCCCATTCATTCAGTTTATTATACTTCTGCCAAGATATGTATCCTTCCTAATCACAACTTCAACTACAAATGAAGGATTCTAAGATTCTGTTTAGAGAAATAAATGCATTTCACTTTGTTTGTAGCTTGCAGCAACTCTCATTTTGGATTTTTATCAATATATACTTCAACAGGATCTGTCAGACTGGAAGACATTAAATGCCCATTAAAATGTATCAGTCCTAATACACCGTATTATTAATTATTATGATTACAATAAGTTCAATAGACTAGCCATTAGAGTATCATCTTCCCACGAATAATGTGTTATATAACATACACTTTATGAACTTGTGTGCCTTAAAGCTAATGTATCACTTTAGTGGGTTTTCCTAATGTTGATGATATCTTACAAGCCAAAAATTAGTTCCCAGTTCCAAAGTTCCACGAAAATGAGCAAGCCATGAGCACTGTAAATCTTCTAACATTATTTTCCTTTCATAACATTTGCGATTTTGTTGTTGTTGTTCAATATCTACCTCTCCCACCAGAAGGAGACTAGGTAAGAGATTCAACAAACAATATCCTCCAACACCAAAATCTGTGTGTGTGTGTGTGTGTGTGTGTGTGTGTGTCTGTCTGTCTGTCTGTCTGTCTCTCTGTTTCTGTATATATACACAGGAACAAATGAATCAAAATTATAGAACAGTTCTCTTTTACTTATTTAGTTTACTCACAAAGTAAGGCAAGTGTGTAAGTTTTGAGATTTCCCCACTTGAGCAGCTAAATCCTAGAACCTGATTTCACTCTGCACTCTCCTTAATCTAGCTCTTGTAATCTCCAAATGGTGTAACCCCTGATGGCTCAAAATAAAGGGCTTTGCCATTCCCGTAAGAAGTTTGTTCCATCTATTTGGAAGCAAGTTATGTTTTGGGGCGTGCTGTAGTCCATGGGGTCGCAAAGACCTGGACATGACTGAGTGACTGAACTGACCGACTGAAATTTTGGGGGAGGTTCTTATCAGGATTTCAGATTCACTGCTATCATTTCTGTTACAAACACAGTGGATCAGGAATAAGTGACATAGGGAATATTACACTCACTGCTTAGGTGATGTGTTTGCTGAGGAAAAAGCAAACAAACATGGTAGAGTTTATTTTAGAGGACAATATACTGAGTCATGGAATGTGTCTACACATAGCAAGGAATAAACTATTGATTAATAGCTGCAGGCTGGGCAAACAAGATAAACAAATCCATGAAGTACAAGCAGAGTTTACTGAGTTTTTATTATGTAATGCAAAGGAATCCAGTTTTGTTGTTTAAAGCTGTTCATGCTTTAACAAATTATTCAGATACGATGCTCCTCTCCTATGTTTGGCATAGAAATAAGTAAACCGGGATTTGCTGGAAGGATCTGAGTGACAAAAGTGAGGATCTCTCTTATCACCTATTCTTTTATGGTCTGTTGAAATCAGAATTAATCATCAGAATCATATACATTATTGAAAGTGGGCTATGCAAGCTTGCTCCTCATGTGTCCCAGGGTCTGGAACAAGATAACAAATTCTCCAAGTGAAATATACCAATATACCTACATGATGGCAGAAGGTACACAAGTCATGCACCTGAAATGTAAAGTTCACCAAGTTAGTTCAAGTTTAAAAGGTCAGGGCCATTGAACCAAAGAGCAGAGAGATTAATCAGCTCTCTCAGCTCATCGGTCTCCAGCACAACCTCAGAGATGTCAAGGACTTGCCAAAAGTTTACTGGAAAATGGACATCTTGTCCCTTTCACGCTGGCTTGATGCCAAAAGCGCAAAGTATAACCCCATGCACACCACCAGAGCAAGAAGCACCTTTGGGTCAGTGAGCTTGGTCTAGCTTCTTTCAAAGAAAAAGTGAGTCCCCCAAAGCTCAACACGCTGACCCTCACACCTAGTGCTACCAGCCTCCACTGACCCTCCCTCCTGTCTTGCCAGGGGCTGAGTGTGAAGCACTTCTCAGTATGTATCCCAGACACATAGACAAGCCTGCATCTTAGTTTACGAGATATCCCAAATGGAAGGGAGATTTATGTAGCTTACAACTAACAGGTTATAATAAGCAGCAAATATTTTTTCCCATTTTCAAGGAAATGAAGCAAGGCAATGCTATCACTTTCTCGAAATTTCCATTTGATTCTGTCTGTGATTAGTTTATTTAGAGATTTATGGCTCACAGGCAGAATGATCAATTTTATGCATAGGTCAGACTCAGGAAGTGATCACTGCGGTCACATGATTCAACAGTTTCCATGAAATTCTGACTGGTCTGCAATGGAGTCTAAAATTCTTATCCATAGAATTATTATTTGAGGTTGAAGTATGTACAATTATTTTTTTAAAAAAAGGTACACTTGAAAGAGAAAAGTATAGCTGAATGAATTAATTTCTCACATTAGTTAGCTTGGGAGAACAGAGAAAGGTCTGAGAACTAGGGTTCAAGGCAGAAAGTAAGAAAGAGAAGGAAACATGGATATTCCCTTACTTTGAAATGAATCAGGTTTCCCTGGTGGCTTAGTGGTAAACAAACCACCTGTCAGTGCAGGAGACATGGGTTTGATTCTTGATCCAGGAGGATCCCACGTGCTGTGGAGCAACTAAGTCACGGCAACTATTGAGCCTGTGCTCTAGAGTCTGGTAAGCGCAACCACTGAGCCCATGTATTACAACTACTGAAGCCCAAGTGCCCTAGAGCCTGCTGTCTGCAACAAGAGATGCCACCATAAACAGAAGTCCATGTATTGCAACTAGAGAGTAGCCCTCGCTCACCACAACTAGAGAAAAGATCGCACAGCAACAAAGACCCAAAACAGCCAACAATGAAAAAATAAATCAAATTATAAAAAGAATCATTTAGGTAAACTGATATGTCTGCCTGAAGAATTCCATCTGTGCTGTATACTAAGTCACTTCAGTTTTGTTCAGCAATTTGTGAACCTGTAGACTGTAGCCCGCCAGGCTCCTCTGTCCATCAGATTCTCCAGTCTAGAATACTGGAGTGAGTATCCATTTTCTTTTCCAGGAGATCTTCCGAACCCAGGGATCAAATCCGCATCTCTTACGTCTCCTGCACTAGCAGGTGCATTCTTTACCACTAGTACTATGGGCTTTATCATAACCAATCAATAAATAGTAACCAAAAATTGATAATAATTGACATTCATTGTTTTTGTTTGTCCAATATCTTTCGTCCTCTGGGGATCTGTTCCCCTCTCACCAGATGGATCTAGTGAACTACCAATAAAAGTTCCTTCCGCTTCCTATCCATGGCTGTTACAGGCTGAAATGTATCCTCTGAAAATTCATGTTAAAGCCCTAGCTCTCAATATCTCAGAATGCGACTGTGTTTGGAGAAAAAATTCTTGAAAGTGATGATAAAATTCGATGAGGTCACTAGGGTAAAAGCAGGAAAAGTGAAAGTTGCTCAGTTGTGTCCGACTCTTTGTGGCCCCATGGACTATACATTCCATGGAACTCTCTAGGCCAGAATATTGGAGTGCGTAGCTTTTCCCTTCTCCAGGGGATCTTCCCAACCCAGGGATTGAACCCAGGTCTCCTGCATTGCAGGCAGACTCTTTACCAACTGAGCTATCAGGGAAGCCCCAAAGCAGGTAAATGAGAGAGCCAAAGCCTTGTGTTAGCTTGAGCAGAGAGTTAGGCTGGGAGATAATGGGAAACCAGGGAGAAATGTAGGGACCTCAGCCTGTTCAGAGCCTTGAATGCCACCCAGAGGAGTTTGGAGGAAAGAAGTGGCTAAGAAAGCAGACTCCAGACTCATGTGGACTATGTGCAGATATCATTTGTTAGATGTGTGACACTGAAAATTTTACTTAATTTCTCTACACTTGAGTAAAATAAGAATGATTTACGATGACTATCGCACAGAGACATTGTGAGTACTAAATGAATTAACATATATGTGTATATATGTAAGTATATATTTTTATAATAAAATATATTGTTAATATATATTTTACATAGATCTTGCATACATAGGTAAAATACATAACAATGTAAGACACATATAACATATATTGGGGTTATTCTTCTTACTTTTATTCTTAACAATATGGTGTGAATATTTTTCTATGCCAATAGATGTATATCTGCCATCATTTTTAATATCTTCACAGTTTCCCACTGAAAAATACACAATGATTTGTTCATGCTTGAATTGTATAGTAGTCTAGTATGTAAAAATTGTTCATGAACAGGCAAGGCAGGGAAAATTATGTAGTTTCACTAAATTTAAATTTTCTTCTTTCTTTTCACTTATCTGTATTTTCTATTTTTTTCATAATGAATGTATCTCACTAGCACAATAACGGCACAAAAAAAAAAGGAAAAGGGAACAGGAATTTAAAAATGCATGTCTGATCATTTTTCAAATTTGATTTCTATTTTCCTTCTCATGGTGGCCAAAAATGTTAACAGGACACAGGAAAGAGAACATTTCTATGAACTTCCATGCCTGAAAACAGAATCACGCTTAATAAATAGAATCTATCCCCACTGACCACTGTTCATGCTCTCTATCCTAAAGTTCCTTATCTAGACCCATGGTTTCCAGCCCAAAGTCTTCAGAGGATTTTTACGGGTCGGACAGGTGGCAGGCGGTGGCCTCTGGGGACCACAAAGAGGAAAAAAGAAAGGGCAAATAAGAGGATAAAGAGGGAAGGACCCTACCCTTTTTCCATCAAAGCAAAGTCATTTCTTCCTACGTTACATAGGGTTTCTGGGATTTGTGTATGTGTGTTTTAAAGACAAAGAAAAATAATCTACCTCACAGCCATGCAACCAAGATCAATGCTCTCTCTGATTTAGGTTGTCTGGCTACAGCTCAGACATCTTCACTTTCTTTCACAGGACCCACAGAGGAAAAATGCTGAAGCACAGTGTCAGCAAGAAGTATTGGATTTATTTCCTCTGTCCTGAATGCAGAACCATTAAGATGAAGAAAACTGCACAGAGAGGTGATCTATAAGAAGCCCTAAAACATTACTGGATAAGAGAAGAAAGACACCTCTTACCACGGTCTCTCTACTTTGTCCTTAGCCTCCTCTCTAAAGAAATGGTGAACATATATTTAAAGATCTGGGGGTTGAAATGGTACAAAAATACAAGCCTGTTCATAAGAAGTCTATATCCATCTCCAGCCTTCATGCATGTGCGAAAGTGTCAAGCATATTCTTTTTAGACAGGAATAAGGTGACCAGGCTCTGGGCTGCAATGATAATCACCCAGAAGTGGATACCAGTCATGTAATTTATTGGTACCTTTCTGCTTTGTGTGTGTAATATGATAACAGTCCCCTAGTTCTTTCATGGATTCAAATACCTTATTACGCAAAATAGGTAGTAATATCGTGGAGGAAGGAGACAGTATTTTCCACTTCTCCTGCCCATACTCTGCCTCATAGCGCCAACTGAATACTGAATATGTGCAGTGAGTAAAGGGATAAATCCATCCAAGCATTGCCAAAGCCCTCTAATGATCAGCAGGGTCCCCTTCCACCACTTTAAAGAGTTATTCGCTCAGTCGCACACAACTCTTTGTGACCCCATGAACTGTAGCCCATCAGGCTCCTCTGTCCACGGAATCTTCCAGGCAAGAATACTGGAGTGGGTAGCCATTCCCTTCTCCAGGGGATCTTTCCAACCCAGAGATGGAACCCAGGTCTCCTCCACTGCAGGCAGATTCTTTACCACCTGAGCCCCCAGGGAAGCCCTTGCATCACTCTAACCCTTTCCATCAGTATCCTCTCCAGTCTTCCATTTAAAAACATCAGAGGAACTATTATATACCAGGAATTATGCCCATACACTGGAACTTGAGAACAGGTGTCTTAGTCCTTGTAGGGAGACAAATATATACAAATACAACTAAGACACACTGTGCCTAGGCCATTCTGGACGCTTTCACAAGTACAATAGAAACAAAGAAGAAACAAAATGTATCTGTCTCAGCAAATCAGGTGGACTTTACTTGGAAGACAGTCCTGAGTAAAAAGAGCTTAGATTTTCAATATAAAATACATTTACTTCATATTTGCTTCATTTGCATAACAATATGCTCAATTGGGAAGGAATGTGTCATTTTCTTATCATTTAACTCTTCTGGGACAGTTGAATGACAGATTTAAGCTCCCGACATCTAACTTGTTTAGCCCAGCTGATGGCTTGCTAAAACCACAGGAGACATTCTTTTAGAAACCACACCCAAACCATCAGCACTTTCTGCCAGCTTTTCTTTTGAAATATATCCTGATCATGCAGGAGAGGGTCTTCTCTACTCCGCTGAATTAAACAGAGCATTAAGAACCACAGTTTGCTTCCATCAGCCTTAGAATGCATGGACATTCCTCTGATATTTTCCTATATTGTGAGTGCTAGGGCTAGTATTCAAAATTTTTTAATGTGTTTTCACAAGTATCCTAGAGGGAAATTAGGACAGAATGTGCTGGGGGCCACTAGCTACTTGTGTTGGTGGTGATGGCTGAGCTAACAATTGCAGGAGTAGTATGATTTTTATTTTTTTTCCATTTTAGCAAGTGAGGAAGACATCAAAAGAACATAGAACTTGTGTGTTTTCTTCAGTGTTTACTGTGTGGGATCAGAGAAGACAGATTGTAAGATTTTTCTGAATTGGTGGCTTAAGAGTTGATGTTTAAGGAAAAATATTTACACTTGTAGGGAAATACTCCAAGTGGCAAACTCAGTGGTCCAGGCTTGGTAGGAAAGAAATTATGACTGAATACAGCTGAGGGACTTGGAGAAGGTAGCAGAATTAAGAGTATCAAAAGTGACATCTGAGGTTCCAGGCTCAGATATATTGAAGGAATGAAAAAGCCAGAAAGCCAGTGATTAAAAAGTGGTGAATTAAAGTCTCAAAGATGGATATAGTTGTCTGTGATGCAAATTACTAATCAGCAAGGCTGCCCAGATGGGAGGCTGAAGATGAAAAGAAATGAAGGTCGTGGATTTGATGAGATCAAAGAACTGTGATGATGAATGGGTCAATGGTGTGGGCATCAAAACTGACAAGAATGATGGCAGGTCTGAAGTTTCCAGAAAGAGTGAACCCAGGTAATGATTTTCTTATTGAATATTCTGAATGATCAGGATGTTAACAGATGAGAGGAAGGAGGGGTAGCAAAGAGATGCCAACACCAGAGATTAAGGTTTTAGTAGAACACCCAGCTTCACTGTCCTTAGGGATTAGGAAAGAAAGTTACCATTTCATGAGGTGAATGGAAGCTGGAGTTACCAAGTGTGTAGAGAAATGCAAATATGCTAAGAGGAAGGAGCTTAGAGAAGCGTAAGGACACAAACGTGGGGCAAGAAGGACCAGGCTACTGGATGGGTATGAATGTTAGTGGGAACTGAATTCTACAGGTCTGAGAAACATGGGGGAGCTTTACGTGTCCCACATTGCCCCTCTGTCAAGGTACATCTTGGCAATGTCACATGGCACTGCCTTGCACCTTCCTTGTTTTCAACTCCTCATCTCTTCTTGAAGTCCAAATGACTTACATTAATGAGTCTATAAATTTGGTGATAAGCCAAATATTGAAAACATGTGGGTCATTTGGTCTTGCAAGCTTCTGAATTGTTATGAATTTCTTATGTCACATACTAACTATATTCTCATAAACATTTGGGTGTGTGACTTCTGGTCTCAATAAAATCTATCCCTGGCTCAAGTCAGAGCATAAGAGCTAGTTACCTGGGCCTTGCTGTTTAGTCCCTAGACAGACTGCGGTGAGCAGGCCGAATAAATTTGTCTTATTTCTAAAAGAAATGGGGGGAAAGATCACTCTGGCTAGTGTTCATAATGAACTGGATTATTCAGAAGCAAGAAAAGAAATGGGAAGGGTATGAGAGCATGTTGACTTGGACAAGACTGGTCATGGTAGAGATGGAGGAAAGTAGACAGATTCAGTAAGTTTTGGGAGTGCTGGTAAGCTGAATAGGAATTTGAATGCACTTCCAGAAATTATACCAATTAGAAATCTATTGGGTTTGTGAACTTTTTATAAAAATGCAAATACATGTAAGAGGCTTATGACTGGGGTGAGGGTATAATTTAGTTTGAATTAGTTCCATCAGCTTACTTTATTCTATCACCTAGCTGAAGTCAGTCATACTAAAGAGGTGAGGGTTTTACTTGGGGAAAGGATGTTTTGCGCAAAGAATGTAATCGTGTGTGGGACAGAAATGGAAAGAGAAGCATGAAGGCATATTCAGAGGACACATAGAGGGGATGTCAGCATTTGAGAGTAGAAGAAGCAAATTCTGGTCTTCTCTGAAAGTCTGCCTGATTGCCTCATAGAGCTGTGTCCCCAATTTTCCTTAATACTGGGAACCTCACTACTCACATTCTTATTTGAGGGAGAACATTACTGAAGAGGAAAGGAAAAAATGAAATCAATAAAAATTCTCAAACGGTATTAAGCATTGATAATTTCCATGTTGCTTTGTTTAAATTCAAGCTAGTCTACTTGATTCCCTGACAATATTTCACTGGTATCATATGATAAACAGAAAGTTTTAGACCTAGAAGTTTAAAAACAACCACCAATTCCATGTGAGATAAATAACTAATATTGGTTGATATTTTAAAATAAGTTCAATTATGTTATTAAAAGATATATTTTATATTTGGTAGTAAATATCTATATTTTTTAAAAAACCGGGTTTGTTGACATACAACAAAAGAGGTAAACTTTGTTTATCATTTTCCTTTTCCTTTTCTTTTTTTATATATACACATGTTACTAAAAAGATGAGGCCAGAGATCTTAAAATGCTCAAAATGCTATCTGTGAGTACACATTTGGGTACCTGTCAAACTTCCCATGAAAGCTACTACTCAGAACTAAGATAAAACTGGAAAGAATGAGTAACAGTCAAAACTTTGGCACACTACTAACCAAGGCTTCTTGGATGGCATAAAAGAGAACAAAAACAACAACTGACAACTCAAATAAAACAATTTCCCTGGTGTTTTTTTTTGTACTTATATTTCAAATATAGAAAAAAAATCTTTCTATTAAAAAAATAAAACTTAATAAAAAGCAATTTCCTAGGTGGTATGCAGTGGTAAAAAAATCCACCTGTCAATGTAGGAAACATGCAGGAGACATGGGTTCAATCCCTGGGTTGGGAAGATTCCTTAGAGCAGGAAATGGCAGCCCACTCCAGAATTCTTGTCTGGAAAATTCCATGGACAGTGGAGTCTGGAGGTCTACGATCCATGGGGTCACAAAAAGTCAGACACAGCTTGAGCACTCGTGCACACATGCGCAATAAAAGGCAGCAAAAGTCACAGTAAAAACCTTGGGCCAATGAAAAATTATGAAGCATTTGTCTTCAAACACAAGCACATTAAATGGTAAGATAAAAATAAACCTTGGGCTGGCCAGTAAAAATTCCATGGATTTGTGACTTTCCATGTGAGTCACAAGTCTCATAGCAGGTACCCTCTGTGCAGCTGGGACATGGAACAGACTGTGTCAGTCTTACAGGCTGTCTTTAAACTCTCCCCTACATCTGGCTCAGATTCTGTCCTGCCACACTTGCAAGGACCCATTCAGATTCATCAGAATAATCATCTCTGCCTTCGTAGCATCCGGGTCGGTACCTACTGCTCAAGATAAAGCCTGGCACAGCGTGTTGTATGGGAAAAAGGCACGGAGGAATCACAGAATCACGGAGTTATTAATAATTGCCAAATGTCTTATGTTTATAGATTTAAAAAAAATGAAGTGCAACCAGGCTTCAAATCTTGCTCCAAATTATACATTGATTAAGCTTCAGAACTCGAACCTGTCAGGTATGCTTCTCTGAAATCGTTATGAGATACTTCATGTATTTTTCACATTTTTGCATCATTTGCAAACAGAGGCACTAAGAATCTGTTCTGAACTATCTTTTCAAAGATATTTATGCAGCAGATAGCCTTGAAAGATACAGATGGTGTTTCTCTCCAGAGCAAAGAGAAGGTTTTGCCCAGTATAACAAAAATAATGGCTCTTTCTGGGGCAAAGGGCAGGCACACTCACAGACCTTATGAACATTCAAACTCGCTAAGCTAGGAGCTCTGCTCTTGAAATGCAAACCACTTAGTACACAAGTGTCACCACCTAGCCCTCTTCACTTGACCTGTGGGAGCTGGGATTCACTGAACCACTGCAAATGCTGATAATCTGTCTGCCTCTCTTGCTATAAATAATAAAGTCATTTGTCTCTGACCCAGGAGTCCCCTGTCTTCTGCCAGCTCCCATGAAACTGGCAGGCAGACTTGTGAACTTGGAAGAAGGTGAATTCTGACTCTTCACAGGTTCGGCAGAAACATAAAATTGTAGTGATAATCAATCACATAAAGAGAAAAAATATTGAAAGGGCTGCTGTTGGCCTTTTCACGTCTAGGATGACCCAGTTACCATTTTGGAGCGCTATGTATTAGTATATTAATAGTGTGTGTATAAATACATACTAGTTGTCAAATAAAATTACATACACATAATTCCATGGGCTGAATAGTCCATGAGGTCACAAAGAGTAGGACACGACTGAGTGACTTTCATGTTCATAGGCATACCTGTATACTTTATTTCTTTTAATTAAATCTGTGAAATTAAGTTAATTGTTGCTTCATTTTAAAAGCAATTATTATAGTACTTCCTAATTATATAAACCTATCCTCACTATCCTCACTATCCTCACTTTATAGCTTAAAAGAAAAAAAAAAACCAACAACAACTCAAATTTAACTCACACACCTTATAGGCGGCAGAGCTAAAAATCTCTGGTTTCAAAATCTGTGTTTTGTCTGTCTCAAAATGGCATAGATCACTTTGGTTTTAAATAAAATGACTAAAGTATACAGTATTATGTTTAGTTTACCATCTTTTTAATAGTACCTACTTTTAAAAATATTTTTAAGTATAGGCATGATGCTATCTGATCTGTATCCAATATTAAATATTCAGTATTCACAAGAAATAATGTTTTTTTATCTTATTAATATTGATGTTATACTGTATACTGTATATTCATAGCCATTGTCTCCAACATAAGCTATTGTTTATAAACCTTATACCAAAAAACAGTGCTATAAACCTATTTCTTTAAAACTACACAGCTAAGAAAATTATCTTCAGCTATAGAAAGATAACATTACAGGAGAAATAATTCCATTAAAAAGGCTGTATATTCCATGAAATTACCTTGTTAGTCACACAGATACATAGAAAATTACAAACTAGACAGAGTGAGGAAAGGACCACATATGTCTAGAACTTATAGATGATCTTGAGAATAAGAAATGTTTAAAACAAAGTAGACTAAAAATTTTTTAATTTTACAGAAGCAAAAGTTAAATTTAGGTAAGAGTTGCTTGGGGAATTTTTTTGAAACTGGTAATTCATATCTGGCTACAAACAGGCTTTCATTAATATGCTTCTATTCTGCTAACTCCAGTGCTTATCGGTCATTTTGAAATGCAAACAGCAACAAAGAAAAACATACTTTACAAGTATGTAGCTTCTGTTCAAAATGTAAACAAATGTTTTAAAAGTTGACTTAATTAAAGGATTTCTAGATATACATTAATAAGGTACTGATGGGAATAATCAGTTTAGTTGCATCTCACAAAAACATTTTTTTATAAAATAATATCCACTAAAGTTTGCAAAAACAACAAAGAGATCATGGAGTCAGTTACAAGTGCCATATAAAATGATACCTGCATAATCAAGTTTATATATCAATTATTAATTTTAAACAAGTACCTTAAATTGAAAGTTTAACTGCTAATTTATGACTATTTTAATCTTTGGTAAGTGACAATAGAAGACAGTAGTCTTTATAGTGGGATATATCAATGTGGTTCATGTTTGCTGTAGAAGCAGAAACCCCATGGAAAAGCTGATGGGTTAAGATACCAGTTTTCTGATTCAACTCAGACACAACTTAATTTTAAAAACATAATTAAAACTATGTGGATTTAAATTTTAATGACATAATGTAATACTTTTTAGGGACAAACATTAAGTATGTTTTAAACTAGAAATCTGAGGAACTCTTTCACTGGTGAGTTTTCAAGTAGGCTACAACTACCTCAGTGACCCATATGCAATTTGATGTTTTATTTCCACTCTGGGACTCTACAAGGAGGCAAGATGGTAATTTTTGTCCCAAATTTCTAAAGTTGTCAAGACAAATTGAGAGACCTTCAGGAAGCAGAAAGAAACTTGTTAAGATTGGAATCACTTAAAGAAATATACTTTTTAAAAACCTCGAGGTTTACATAATTAGGAAGTACTATAATAATTGCTTTTAAAATGAAGCAACAATTATGTTGAAGACAAATACACAGGAAGAAAAAGAATATTCATCTAGAAATCTGGAAGGCAAAACTAAGAGAAAGAATTTTAACGTTTTGTGTTATTCCTTTTAATCAAGGTCTTTCTCTTTGGCAAAACCTTGTGAATTCTAGAGATTTGTGAAGGTGGAACTGATGAACAAAGGAGCTTAGTATGCTGATCTGAGGGCTCCTTGGTTGGTGTCTGCTGAGGAAGCCTGTATATCTCACAGATTTATGCATAAGGAAACAAATGAAAGATTACCTGGAAATCTTTTAATGAGTTGACATAATCCTTCCTTTCTGCAAAGCTGATGCTGTATTTCTGGTAATATGTTTATCTGAAAGGAAGGGAAAAAGTTCTAATGAGTTAAGCATTCATAAACACTAAAGCAAAGAAAACACAAACAGCCCACAGGGTGCAGGTATGAAGTATTGTCTACACCGTTCACTCCCTATCTTCAAATCTCTGTAAGTCAACACTCAAATGCAAAATAATAGAGTGGTTTATTTGATAATAAAAGATAAAAATTGCCCTTAGGAATTTTCAAAATATTTGGGAACATTTTTTGAAACACAGACAGACATCAAAGTCATGATATTGAATCACAGACATTTAGTGCTAATACTTAACCTGTTAGCATTTATAGTTTTCACTCATGCTAAGTTACTTAGTCATGTCTGACTCTTAGCAACCCCATGGACGACAGCCCACTGGGCTCCTCTGTCCAAGGGATTCTCCAGATAAGAATACTGCAGCAGATTGCTATGCCTTCCTACAGGGGAATCTTCCCACCCCAGGGATCAAATCCACATCTCTTATGTCTCCTGCTTATTCAACTTCTATGCAGAGTACATCATGAGGAACGCTGGGCTGGAAGAAGCACAGGCTGGAATCAACATTGCCAGGAGAAATATCAATAACCTCAGATATGCAGATGACACAACCCTTATGGCAGAAAGTGAAGAGGAACTAAAAAGCCTCTTGATGAAAGTGAAAGAGGATAGTGAAAAAGTTGGCTTAAAGCTCAGCATTCAGAAAACTAAGATCATGGCATCTGGTCCCATCACTTCATGGCAGATAGATGGGGAAACAGTGGAAACAGTGTCAGACTTTATTTTTCTGGGCTCCAAAATCACTGCAGATGGTGATTGCAGCCATGAAATTAAAAGACGCTTACTCCTTGGAAGGAAAGTTACGACCAACCTAGATAGCATATTGAAAATCAGAGACATTACTTTGCCAACAAAAGTCAGTTTAATCAAGGCTATGGTTTTTCCAGTAGTCATGTATGGTTGTGAGAGTTGGACGATGCAGAAAGCTGAGAGCTGAAGATTGATGCTTTTGAATTGTGGTGTTAGAGAAGAAAGACTCTTGAGAGTCCATTGGATTGCAAGGAGATCCAACCAGTCCATTCTAAAGGAGATCTGTCCTGGGTATTCATTGGAATGACTGATGTTTAAGCTGAAACTCCGATACTTTGGCCACCTCATGCGGAGAGCTGACTCATTGGAAAAGACCCTAATGCTGGGAAGGATTGGGGGCAGGAGGAGAAGGGGACGACAGAGGATGAGATGGCTGAATGGCATCATTGACTTGATGGACATGGGTTTGGGTGGACTCCAGGAGTTGGTGATGGACAGGGAGGCCTGGCGTGCTGTGATTCATGGGGTCACAAAGAGTCAGACATGACTGAGCGACTGAACTGAACACAGTTAGAACCTTGACCATATCACCTGACTTCTCTTTTTCAATTTCTCCATTTGAAAAATAGAGCCTTGGGTCTCTAAATACCACTTCTGCTCTAAGCTTTGATCAATTCAACAATTCAACCACAACTTGTAGTTTTTAAAAAATGATTCATTTAAAGTGCTTTGAAACAGTTCATCTATTAAAAGTTTTCTAATCCTTGCAATCTTGTTAACTCTATCCATTTATTCAGCAAACTGTAAACTTCAGCTCAGGTCAGGCATAAAATTTTTAATGCTCTTTTTCTTTTTTCAAGGATAGGGTATTTTTTATTTCTCTATAGTTTTTAATGCAGAAAATCTCTTCTATAAAAAAACAAATATTAATTTCTCCTAATAAAACCATTTCTAATGTAGTCTCATTTTAATTTCTGAGTATACATAAAAATAATATATTTAACTCATGTATATGTAAACTTTACTATTCAACTTAGTCTGTGCGAAAGACTTCCCAGGTGGTGCTAGTGATAAAGAACCCACCTGCTAATGCAGCAGACATGAGACACACGTTTGATCCCTGGGTTGGGAAGATTTCCTGGAGGAGGAAAAGGCACACACTCCAGTATTCTTGCCTGGAGAATCCCATGAACAGCAAGCTTGCTGGGCTACATTCCATAGGGTCGCAAAGAGTCAGAAAGGACTGAAGCAACTTAGTATGTGCATGCAAAAGATAAATAACTAGTATGACTCAATCCAGTTACTGAATCTCTACATTTGCAAGGTTCTGTGTTATGAATGATATTTTACTTTATTTTTAATTCTCTAAGAAAATGTTTTCCCATTTGGGTTATTACAGGATACTGAGCAGAGTTCCCTGTGCTATACAGTAGGTCCTTGGTTGTCTGTTTTAAACAGATATTGGTTATCTGTTTTAAACATAGACATATATACATGGGGTTTCCCAGGTGGTGCTAGTGGTAAAGAGCCTGCCTGCCAATGTAGGAGACATAAGAGACGTGGGTTCAATCCTGGGGGTTAGGAAGATCCCCTGGAGAAGGAAAGGGCAACCCACTCCAGTATTCCTGCCAGGAGAATCCCATGGACAGAGGAGCCTGGCAGGCTACAGTCCATGGGGATGCAAAGAGATGGACACAACTGAAGTGACTTAGCATGCATGTACATGTCAATCCCCCAAACTCCCAGTCTATCCCTCCCCTCCCCATTCTTCCTCTCTGGTCACCATAATTCAATCTCTAATTCAATGAGTGAATTTGTTTCTGTTTTATAGATGAGTTCATTTGTATCTTTTTAAAAAAATTTTTTTTGCATATAAGTGACATCATGTGATACTTGTCTTTGACTGCTTCACTTAGTATGATCATCTCCAGGTCCACCATCCATATTGCTGCAAACAGCATTATTTCGATCTTTTTAATGGTCAACTAATATTCCATTGTATGTGTGTACCACATCTATACTGTACTAAAGCCAAGGCTTCAGCAGAACCCATTCTTGGTAATACAGGAATTACGAAAAGTGGATAATACACTTAAGATTTTAGGATGTCTATATTTCTCAGATTCAAAAGTGATCAATTTTAGAGTCTAAATGTAGGAAAAGAAGAACTTCAGTTCAGTTCAGTTGCTCGGTTGTGTCCGACTCTTTGAGACCCCATGAACCGCAGCATGCCAGGCCTCCCTGTCCATGACCAACTGCCAGAGTCCACCCAAACCCATGGCCATTGAGTCGATGATGCCATCCAGCCATCTCATCCTCTGTCATCCCCTTCTCCTCCAGCCCTCAATATTTCCCAGCATCAGGGTCTTTTCCAATGAGTCAGCTCTTTGCATCAGTGGCCAAAGTATTGGAGGTTCAGCTTCAACATCAGTCCTTCCAATGAACACCCAGGACAGATCTTTAGGATGGAGTGGTTGGATCTATTTGCAGTCCAAGGGACTCTCAAGAGCCTTTTCCAACACCAACTTCAAAAGCATCAATTCTCTGATGCTCAGCTTTCCTTATAGTCCAACTCTCACATCCATACATAACCACTGGAAAAACCATAGCCTTGACTAGCGGGACCTTTGTTGACAAAGTAACGTCTCTGCTTTTTAATATGCTGTCTAGGTTGGTCATAACTTTCCTTCCAAGGAATAAGCATCTTTTAATTTCACGGCTGCAATCACCATCTGCAGTTATTTTGGAGCCCAGAAAAATAAAGTCTGACACTGTTTCCACTGTTTCCCCATCTATCTGCCATGAAGTGATGGGACCAGATGCCATGATCTTAGTTTTCTGAATGCTGAGCTTTAAGCCAACTTTTTCACTCTCCTCTTTCATTTTCATCAAGAGGCTCTTTAGTTCTTCTTCACTTTCTGCCATAAGAGTGGTGTCATTTGAATATCTGAGGTTATTGATATTTCTCCTGGCAATCTTGATTCCAGCTTGTGCTTCTTCCAGCCCAGCGTTCCTCATGATGTACTCTGCATATAAGTTGAATAAGCAGGGTGACAATATACAGCCTTAACGTACTCCTTTTTCTATTTGGAATCAGTCTGTGTTCCATGTCCAGTTCTAACTGTTGCTTCCTGACTTGCATACAGGTTTCTCAAGAGGCAGGTCAGATGGTCCGGTATACCCATCTCTTTCAGAATTCTCCACAGTTTATTGTGATCCACACAGTCAAAGGCTTTGGCACAGTCAATAAAGCATTTTCTGGAACTCTCTTGCTTTTTCAATGATCCATCAGATGTTAGCAATTTGATCTCTGGTTCCTCTGCCTTTTCTAAAACCATCTTGAACATCTGGAAGTTCACAGTTCATGTATTGCTAAAGCCTGGCTTGGAGAATTTTAAGCATTACTTTACTAGCATGTGAGATGAGTGCAATTGTGTGGTAGTTTGAGCATTCTTTGGCATTGCCTTTCTTTGGGATTGGAATGAAAACTGACCTTTTCCAGTCCTGTGGGCACTGCTGAGAAGGGCCTTCATAAAACCCTAAAGTTTTTAATTAAGAATTCCTAAGAGAGGCTGGAGGGAGGGGACAGAGCATTGCCAAGGTCTGAGGAGTCCACCATAGAGGTTTAGTGGTTTTATGCTGTTACTGTTTTCACACAAGACACATTTCTAAATCCGATTGTGAAAAGGTTTAAAAGCCCATATACTTGAACCATTTTCCTCCATTTAAGGGAAAAAATAATCACTCAGTTGTTACTGACTAAATAGAATCTGTAATGACAGAAGGACCAAGAAAGAGGAGCAGCATTAGCTAAGTAGCAGGCAAGGCTGTGTACAGACACAAGTCCTAATTAAAACCCCCACCCACTTCTTGAAGGGCTCAGAGAAAATGTGCTACTGTTGCAGATGCTTACAACATCCTTGTTATGCCATCCTGACTTCTACAAATGGAAAGGAATTGCAGAGCCCAGGTAAAACAAATGGGCCAGAAGAATGTGTGTGAATGCTGCAAAGACAGAGTACAGCTTACACAGATTTCAGAAACAAAGGGTAGTTGCTGTGTCCTATCAGAGAGATGCTCCTGCCAATGCAGGAGATGCAGGAGACCCGGCTTTGATCCCTGGGTCGGGAAGATCCCCTGGAGAAGGAAATGCCAACCCACTCCAGTATTCTTGCCTGGAAAATCTCATGGACAGAGGAACTTGGTGGGCTACAGTCTATGAGGTGGCAAAGAGTTGGACACAACTGAGTGATAGAGCATGAGCACAAGCAGGATCAGAGAGAGGACTTTTCACATGAGATCTTGTGTCAGGATGATGAACGGACTGAGGGTCAACAAAGCACTTGCTTCAGAAAGCCGGAGCCAAGCCAAAGGAAGCAACTGCTCTCACCTTCGCATCCCCCACCCAATGACGTGCTTCCCCTGCTCTTTGCTCCGAAGCACATCTTTGGAACTAATAGAGTCGAAGCAGATGACATGACCCAGGTGATGTCCATTCTACTCTGGAACCAAGCACCAAACTAAGCAGTTAAACTAAACAAACACAAAGAAGTAAGCTATTGGCCTTAACAGCTGTGGTAAGTCAACTTTATTACATATATTTTAACTTTGTATTAGTTAAACCGAATAATGTTCTTCCATATCCTAGTGCTTTTTATTCTTATTTTTATGTGTATCATAAAACATATAAGATTTGCTTCATTATAAAAAGTGGGACATAATCAGAGAAGTTTTCATTGGAATTAGCTGACTGATATACAATGAGCTTCTCTGGCTTAATACTGCAATAATTATTTTCAACTGAATTTATTTTGAGCTGGGTAATCTTAAGGGCAAGGCAACACTGAAGAGAAGGTACAGAGATTTCCCATATGCCCATCCCCGCCCCCCACACACAGAGCCTTCCCCATCATCAACATGCCCCCCAGAGAGAGGTTACAACTGATGAACCTACATGGACACAGCATTACTGACCAAAGAGTCACTTCTAATACACACTGATCTTGTATTGGGTTTGAATGCTTTATGAATACATGTGTATATGTGTGTGTGTGCATTTTATAGAGACTGCTGTTTTTCCTGGCACAAAAGTTTCTGTATCTTTGAAAGGATGTGAATATATATGAAACAAATGATAATAACATTTGAGCCATTGAATATTTCTGAGATCAAACTGAGAGAAAGGAAATGTGCATTTAAAAATATTTCAATCCCAACATACCATCTACAAACCTAATCTGTGGTAATCTGCCATTTAAATTGTTTCCATTACATACTGTCAGAAACAAAAGTAAAAACTCATTCTTATTTTGAGATATATTTCATTAATAAGAGCAGCAGAATATTAATTATAAACATTCAGAAAAGATTTATTAAAAAAAAAACAACTAAAGCCACAGTAATACCATTAACTCATAAGGAAAGCAGACATTTGAATTCGGGCTATTTACATAAAGTGTAAGAAAGCACCCAGGGAAAATTTTTCTTCTGGTTTCTAACGAACATTGAGAGTGAAACATATGTTGTATTGTATCTTAGGAAACTGTTCTTTTTCTTCATTAGATCTGTATAGATGTTCACATCTTTTACTTTATCAAAAATCAGACGTTCTCTGAAAGCTGTTTGGTATTATCCATAAGGAAGAGAATTAATGGCAAGAAGGGAACTAGCTAATCAAAGAAAAAAAGTTTTATTATCATCCACGTCTCTCACATGCAATTATCACTCCATCATATTTACCTGAAAATGTCCTAACAAGCTTTAAAATAAGAGGCTTTGCAGTAGTTCTCAGTGCTCCAAGGACCAAACACGGCATCCCAGATTCAAGGACTGCTAACTCTACAAACACTCAGAGTTACAAATGAGTCCCCCTGCTCTTAAAATCCTACCACATGCCAGAGGTGTGACAGGGCCCACTTACTTAGTGTTATCCCAAAGAGTGGACCTCACTTCACTTTTAGCATCACATGAACCACCAATACAGCTTTAAGTTCCTTTTAGTCTCTTCCTGGCTAGAGAAGTTCCTGGTCATTCATCACCTATAATAGATCTTCAGATCATTTTCATTAAGCCCTTAAATTCCAAAGCTCTGAAGTGGTGAGTAATTCTAACATGAGCCAGTGACCTTCATTCTAAGGTCACTGACAATCTTAACACATACCAAACAAATCTGAAGCAACTTCTGTTCTGACTATTTATGTTTACATAAATAAGTCATGATTCACAACACTTCAAATTATTCATGCTCCAAAGTGACAGTTATCTAACATGTATCATTTAGAATTTATGTATTCTTTAAGAATATTCATTAGACTAGGGTTTAAATACAGTGGCTAAATATTTATTTAGAAAGGTTCTACAGTGATATGGTTAAGAACACAGAATTTAAAGTAAGACTGCCAGAGTTTGAATCCTAGGTGCTTCATAAGGAATATTTAAGCAGTTTTGTTAACCTCTCTGTGCTTTGGTCTCTTCCTATATAAAGAAGGGATATAAACAAATACAGCAAGCACTTAGAGTGGTACTCAGTAAGAGGCTGTGGCAAGACACTGCAAGGTAGGAGCAGAGAGAGGGTGAATACTTCCTTATCTTTCTGGCTTCCCTCTGTAGGGCTATGATTTGGTGATTGTTACATTCTTTGACATATATAGACCCTTCCTACTGATCTTTTTTTCTTGTCTCTGGCTCTTACTAGGTTCTGCTATATCATGTCTTCTACACACCCTTCTTCAGATCAAGGGTGGTAAAATCTTATGGTCGCTGAGTGCCTCTAAATCTTTTTGTTTCTCTTTTCCTGCTAAAACTCCGTAAATAGCTCTTTCATTAGTTTTTCTTCAGTTAAAATTTTGAGTATGGCATTTCTTTCCTGCTGGGGGCTGACTGATATACACAGCAAATGTTGTCAACTTTATCCTGTAGCTAAAATGGGAAGCTGTGCAAGATTTTAATGACATGAGTAATCAGCTTAAGTAAGCAATTTGTAGTTTTCATTCTGATAACTGTGAGCAGTATGGATCCCAGGGGCAAAACATTCTTACTTTGGAAAAATCAGTGAAGAGATTTTGGCAACTGTCCTGGTTACACATGGTGACTGTCTGATCGGAATAAAGGTAGTAAGTATGGAAAGTAGGTATGATATTTGAGAACTATTTAGAAGTTAAATTCCTTCGTATTCATGATTGACAGAATGCAGATGGCATGGGAGAAAAAGGGCTCAAAGGTAAAGGCTAATTTCTATCTTAGGAAGTGACAGAGTGGTTAACCAAACTTATGACCAGCAGGGCAGTTTTGCAGAGCTTCTAAATGCCAGCACAGAAGTGAATTTTCCAGAGACAACAATGAATCCATTTACTCTTCATTGAATCTGAGGTGTGTGTGGGGCGTTTAAGAGGACATGTTCAGAGAGTACAGTAAAGCCTGAAGCCTGGGAAACTGCTTGGAACTTCAGATGTAGATTTGGGACTCATCAATTACAAATGACAGTTGAAATTTTAGGGGTGGTGTTGGGGAACAGAGGCATTTAAAGAATGGACAGAGGAAAGGTGACTCTGAAGAACACAGAAAGGACAGCCAAAGATGCAAAGACGTACAAGAAAAAGCAAAAGAATGTGCTCCTCCAAGGGAGGGTCAGAAGGAGGAAGGAGTAATCACCATTGTCAATCGCAGAAACGCCAAATGATTGGGGGAGCTACTATAGTACTCTTTAACTACTGAAAAACAACTATCAGTTTGGACATTTTTCTCACAGATTTGTTCAAGGTATCATAAATATGTAAATTTTCCAGCACAGTGACTAGCATGTTGTAAGCCTTTTCTTAGTTTTTCTAAAAGTATTTATAAAAGTTTAAACACAGTGGTAAATATTGGATGTTAACTTTAAAAGGTAATTTAAAAACTATAAATTTTGCTGTAATTCAACTTAAGTTTGAAAACATCAAAACAAGGAATCAGTAAATAAAATATTTACTACCTGGATAAACAAGTAACCAGGGTAAGCAAGAATCCATAGGCTATTTATTTCTTAGGCCAAGTCTTGTATCCTTCTAGGTAAAACTGGATATTGATTGGTAGGAGTTGAAGTTGAAGGCATGCATGTGTCCTAAGTCATTTCAGCCATATCTGACTCTTTGCGACCCCATGGACTATAGCCTGTCAGGCTCCACTGTCTATGGGAGTTTCCAGACAAGAACACTGGAGTGAGTTGTCATGCTGTCCTCCAGGGAATTTTCCTGACCCAGGGATCAAACCCACGCCTCTTATATCTCCTGCACTGGCAGGCAGTACTCCTAGTACCACCTGGGAAGCCCAAAAATGGTAAACGTTTTATGGTGAAGTTTAGAAGGAATGGCCATTGAAACTTTCTTCAAAGATGCAATGGCTCCAATCTTTCAAAACATTTTTTTCAACATTATGAACCAGGAAATACTGGCGTTAAAAACCATAGGTCTATTACAGCACTATTTACAATAGCCAGAACATGGAAACAACCTAAATGCCCATCAACAGAGCAATGGATAAGATGTGGTACATATACACAATGGAATATTACTCAGCCATTAAAAAGGAATGAAATTATGTCATTTGTAGAGACATGGATGGACCTAAAGACTGCCATACACACTGAAAAGAGACAAACAAATATTGGATATTAACACACATATGTGGAGTCTAGGAAAATTGTACAGATGAATATATTTGCCAAGCAGAAAGAGAGACACAGATGTGGAGAACAAAAGTATGGATATTGAGGGGGAAAGGGAGAATGGGATGAGTCGGGAGTGACATAAATACATTACTGTGTATAAAATAGATAACTACTAAACAGCACAGGGAACTCTTTGCAACACTCTGTGGTAACCTAAAAGGGAAGGGAATTAAAAAAAGAAGGGATATATGTATATATAGCTGACTCACTTTGCTGTACAGCAGCAATTTTAATACAACAATGTAAAGCAATTATACTGTGATAAACAACAAAAAGGAAAAACATATTAAATCTAAAATAAGTAAATATGGTCATAGGAAACTCAAAAAAATACCTGTAGGTCTGATAAAATCTGTTCACTTTTTGAAAAAGAATGTTTACCTTTTGATATAAATTTAACTGGCACATGTCTTCCTTTGATATGCAGGGTTTTCCACCAGCTGTCCGAGAAGACAGGCAAATAAGCAGATCCCAAGAGTCCAAATCACCTAATAGCAAAAGAGTATGGAAAAACAAACATTTTATCAGATTTGTAAAGGCACCATTTACATCTTCAGATTAAAGAATGTAAACACAAGTTACAATGATTCTGAGTATACTTAAAAGACAAGATTCAAAGTAACTAAAATTCAACTTTTCTAAGCAGAACTTACACCTTCCTATTGTATCTTAGGGAAAATCCAATGATCTGAAGTTATATCAAGGAATTCCTATAAAGACAAAATTAGAATGTTTCAAGTCACTAATTTTATAAATTTATAAAGTCTCAAATGGAAATCGGAAGGAAAGAAGATTATGAAGTATTTTAAGAGATGAAGGAGTTGTAAATCAAATAACAAGAAGCCAAAACACCAAACATTTTGTTCCGGGCCTATGAATAACCATTGATTTTCACAGATCTTAAAAACAAAAGAAAAAAAAAAACACTTTGTTTTAAAGATCGTTTTCTACTTTTTTATAATTTTATTTCTTTGTTTATTTTATTTTTGGCTGTGCTGGGTCTTCATTGCTGTGTGAGCTTTTCTCTAGTTGCAGCAAGTGGGGGCTACTCTCTAGTTGTAGCGTGCAGGCTTCTCCTTGCTGTGACTTCTCTGAGCACAGGCTCTGGGGCACGTGGGCTTCCGCAGTAGCAGCACATGGGCTCAGCAGCTGTGGCTTCCAGGCTCTAGAGCACAGGCTCAGTAGTTGTGGTTTACAAGCTTAGCTGCTCTGCAGCATGAGGAATCTTCCCAGAGCAGGGATTGAACCTATGTCTCCTGCCCTGGCAAGCAGAGTCTTTATCACTGAGCCACCAGGGAAGCCCCAAAAATACTTCCATGAATTTTTTTTACAAAGAAACAGTTGGGCTAAGCAGAAAATAAAATTCAATGAAAAATTTAAGACAGGTTTTGTCAAAAACAAATTTGTGTTCTAGTTATAGTCAGCAAAGCTGACTTTAAAATACAGAGTATAACATAGACTAAAGCAAATGATATTTTAGCTATTTCACCAAGAACAAAGAATGATCTTTGCCAGTAGATCATAGTTACTTGCCAAAACAATCTCTGCAGAATACATTCTTGCATAATACTTCAACTTTTAAAAATTAACATTTATGTGGCTAGATGAGTTTATTTTCCCTTATTCTTTTTGATCTATTTACATAAATTTGTGTCAGCATACCCCTGCATATAATTGATGCTTAGAAATATTTGTTATATGAATGAATGAAGTAGCCAATGACAGGAGTATAAACACATTACTTCAGAGACAATATAGAAATATATATCTCAAAAAAAAAAATCCAGAAAAAGAACTTTAAGTAATACTCAAAAGAATTGGTACTACTTGGGAAATTTCTCCATTTTAGATGGAAATTCAGTTAAGAAAATGAAGCAATTTCTGTACACATGGCATCTTTTGTTGATCAATCCTAAGATAAGTGATCCTTCGAGTAACATATGCCAGACCTCACAAGTCACTTCTTGCATTGTTAGTAGCTTCAAAAAGCTAGGAAATATTCAAGGCCATCTTTTATAAATGCCCTAGAATTTCTCACTTGATAGCATAATGCTTTCAAAGAGAGCCATACAGGGGGTAAAAAAGGTTGATGAGGAAGAATGATCTATGATGATTAGGAATGAAATTTCATTGTTCACTAATCAAGTCCTTTTCCATTTGACAGGTCCTGTGTGGTCTGAGCTATTGGTCTATAGTTGTTCTGTTGCTGGATGGGAAACCTCTCTGCCCAACCAAAGGATCCAGACAACAGAACTCAAGTCAACATCTGTGCTTTCATCCTAGAGCTTCTCTGCTTGCTTGATGTATCTCAAGATGCTGGAAGATAGCACAGTAGTTCAACAAACCAAGGAGAAATGATGCTGGTGATGGAGAGCTGGGAGAAATCTCATCCAGCCATAGCCATCAAGCCTCAGATGTCAAGGGACTCCCCTGTCCCATGCATCCTCACTTTGAAGGAAACTACAAATAGATTCCCATAGTCAAAACCTAATGCTCTATGATGATCCCAATACTTTATTTTAAATGTGTATCTGGCATTTTCAGCCAAAACCATTTAATATGGATTCAACAGGGAAAACACAGAGACTGTTTTCATTTGCTATTACTTCTAGCCCAGGAAACTAAAACACTAGAAGAAACCTGCTGTCATAATACACACAATTAAATATCTTAAAAAGATAAGAATATGCAGAGAGGGGAGAATTTCATATTATGGACTACACTGTTTAGGTGTTAAAATCAGAGTATGTTTTGTATTCCTCTAAGTCTGAAGCATGCCCCTCTTCACTACCCAAGGCATACACGCAATTTCTAGAGTTGATAGAAATATATATTTAAATCATAAATGTTTGAAACTGGAGACTCATTTAAATAATTCAAAGCATTCAGTTTACTAAGAACCTCCTCTGAGCCAAACACTGTACTAGAAATATGAAAGTCAATAGCAAAACAAAGGGGCAGACGGTCACTACCCTAAGCAATCTGTAAGGGATCTAAACATCAAAAGGAATTTAGGTTAACTCATGAAGCATCACACAATTTCTTGACATTCATAATATTATCCCTCATCTCTCAAAAATATGTAATTAATATTTTAAAATAAAAGTTAATATTTCAAAGCCACTTTATAGTACATCAATTTCCTCTTGAAATGAAGGAAACTATAACTCAAAATTTTAAGTGATCTCTTCATATGCTTCTTGCCTAATTCTTGCCACCATGATCTGCATAAAATGCTGATTGTTTCCACTCAGAATTCCTATTGTTATTTTATTGTTACTCTACCTCTATTTTCTAGTTAAAGTAGACCTGTTCACCTTCTCTTCATTTCTTACTCTCTTCAGGTCTACTCCTCTCCCTGACACTCACAGCCCTTTTTTAAAGAAAAGGAATTATTTGTTTCATGAGCGGTGCTATATATTCAAGCTTGGTTTTAGAAAAATACCCCAAAGCCATGCTGAAATCTAGAAACTGGGCAGAGAGCAAAGTACACTCAGTAGTGAAGTAAATCGCATTCTGAAGTCAGCCTTGGAGCATCTTGGATACAGATCTGTGCCCCAACAAGACTAGAAGTATGAGTGTTCAGTGGGCAATGCCCACATGGACAGCAGAGACTGCAGATGTGCAGAAGGAGTGCCAGCCACATATGGGGTGTGTGTGGCCTGAGCCATGTTTGTTTTGCTTTTAATTTTAAGCACTTGCCAAAATGCAAATGTCAGCACAAGTCACATAAAAATCCAGATTTCAGCTTTCACTTGAAAACTTAGAAATTTGGGGTTCATGTCCCACAAGGCAGCCACTGACAGCTGAGAACAGATGCCCACAGTTTCTCTAGTTGACTACAGCAGTCCCGCCTGGTCCCACCTCTGCCTGGGCTTTTTGCCTTTCGTAGTAGAGAACAGTCCTTAGAGCTGGTTGGTATAAAACACTGTGTGTCGGTTATCCATGAATCGCTCTTTCAGCAAGTTGATGTTCCAGCTTTCAATGAATTAGGCTTGTTCATTAGCAAATGGGTTTTGTTGAGATGACTGTAGGCAAGTTGATGTTTGCTCAGTTGGTCTTTAAAGGATGTCTGAACATACCCTTTGATTTCCATTTTTGGCCACGCTTTTCCACAAGGTTGAGTAAGGTCACTTCAATTCCAAAGACATTTGGTTGTTCATGCTAAAGTTGGCAAGGGCTTAAGTGTGGCCTCTTAGAGTCTTCTTTCTCTAAGAAGCCTGGAAGAAAAAAAAAAAAATCAAGACTGCCCCAAAGCCATCTTTTTCCCATATGTCTTTTCGGTTGGATTGTTAAAGTGGGCCAAGCCCCGCTCCTAAGTGGACCTGCCTTCATTTCTTTCTTGTTCACCCTCTTTTTGGATTCTCTCCACATTCAGTGTGTCTTGGGCTGTTGCCACAGTTACAAATGGCCCAAGACAGGCCACTTGATGTGTTTCTTCTGCCCCCTGAAGGCTGACATTAGTTTAAGAGCTGAGGAGTCAGATTTGAATCGCTGCTGTACGCAGAAACTAACACAACATTGTAAAGCATCTATACTCCAATAAAAAGTTATTAAAAAAAAAAGATTTGGGTTGAGGAAAAAACGGGAAAAGTCTGTGATCACTGCATCATTATTGCTTCCAAAAAAAGAACTGGGAGGAAAGAAAGACATCTAGCTTTTGACGCCTTATATGTATTGACTTATGCAGAATTTCGAACAATGTTGTAGAGTAGAAACAATTATTACATATACTTAACAAAAGAAGGAACAAAGAGGAACTATTTAGCTTTGGTATTTTCTCAGTTATTGGTATTTTTCATTTGGGATTATGGAGAAAAATAAAAGACCATAGCAAGTATAACTCAGGTATTCCTAGACCCTCACCCAGTAATAGCACCCTAACACATTATTAGTGATAACACTGATAACTGAAGTAACAGAAATACTAATGTATAAAAGGAGATCTCTCTCAGCTGCAAAGGGACTGGGGAATGATAAATATTAACTGGGTTTTCTACCTACTTTTGAAAAGAAATCTCTAGAAGTTTCTCAGATTTTGTGATGGTTGCAATAATCTCTTTCCCTTTTCTGTCACAAAGAAACCAGACCAGGGCTAGCTCTGAGATCAGGCTAGCCAAGCTCTTAAATAGAGAGGTCACAGGACATGGTTCTAGGAAAACAGGATGTGAATGTTCATTCTCCATCTCAAAATTACAAAAACATGAAAAATCTACAGGATTCTTCCCCAAAACTATGGAACACTATGGTTCATTATCATGCCTCCATAGCATTGACTCTGGAATCAATGAAACGCCACAGACAATTTTGGAAGGAGACATCAGGCTCCAGATGTATTAATTCAGATGTAATATGGCACTGATTGAGTTTTTATCCTTCTCTGAGTTGTTCTCTGGAACAACCTAATGTCTCAGTATAAAAATAAGAGCTATTTTTGAAGGGTTTTTTTGTTCTCATTTTTGTTTTAATCAAGTATCTGCCCTAAGGAGTGAGGCTGCCTTTAGAATATTTCCAGTTGTCCACAGGCAGGCTGCCATGTAAAGCAAACAGTTGTTTCCTGGTTCGCAAATGACCTCCTCATTGATAAGTCTGCTGGATCAGTAATTCAATCCAGAGAACAAGAGAGAGCTCTGAGATAGCATCACTCCTGTAAGGGCTGTTTATTCTCAAGGAGTGAAAAGTCTACTCCTGCTTTATTCTTCTCCGTAACATCTATCATCATCCAACATATTGTATATTTCTTGTCTATTTGGTTATTGTCCGTCTCTCCCCATTTGAATGTGACCTTCATGAGGGTTGAACTGGGTCTATTTTATTCACTGCTGTATTCTCAGTATCTATAACAGTGGCTGGAAGTTAACAATTATTTTCTACCTGTTTGCTAAACATGTAAATGAATGAGAAGCTGAATGTGATCAGTAGACCAATAACTAAAATTCATATCCTAGGATATTGAAATATTTTTGTAAAAATTAAAAATGAATAAATAATAAGAAAAATATTAGAGTAGTTTTTTAAAAAGGACATAAAAATACATTTTAGTTCTTAGTAAGAATGAAGAAGTACATAAGAAGAACAAAGGTAACTATGCATTGCATTTAAAGAATTATAATATTAATTATGAAAACTAAAAATTTCAAGTGCTTTACTATATTAGAAACTTTTCTGTGAACACATACACTATATTGAAGCAGAAAAGACTTATAAAATATGACTTGGAAAATAAACTTGTCCAGGAACTTTTAAGATACATAGCTACTAAAACCAAGTTTCATTTACTTATTCTATTGGTATTATTATATTCCTTAAGGATACAGAAGCATGATGCCCTAAAATCTGTTTTATTTCAGTGTGAAATACTAAAATGCTTAGTTTTAAATTAATACATAATATTCCTTCATAATATAACAATGATTTTAAAAATACATAATATTATTTTATGGCATAACAATTATTAAATGATACATAATATTCTTTTATATATTATTATGTATTATATTTATATATTATATGTATCATATATTCCTCTATAACATAACATGAGGACATTTCATATATTCACTTTTCCAATTTTATAACCTTTTCTTAAGATTCTTATACATGTTCAGTTGCTCGGGGTGGCTTAGATAGTAAATAAGATTCTTACCACATAAAAAGTCTTCCTTTCTCTGTATCCTTCCTTTACCAGAATAAGTAGATAGTTTATATTTATGAATATTTATTAACTTATTGATAATAAATTGGGCTCTATGTTTGATTCTACCACAAGATTGTTTGAGTATAAAATAGCCGTTCCTGAATCAAGTTGCATTAACCACTTCCCTTAACTGTACTCTTAATATGATGGATCTACAGAACAGTAACACAGCACTCATAATTCATGACTTGACTTTAAGGACAACAAACATTTCAGGTGCTGTATCTAATACTGATTATAGTAAACACTTACTAGATGTTTATTGGATTTTATATTTCAATTTTCAGAATTTATTTTAAAAGAAATCATTATATTGTAACTTGAGATTTTCAATGTATTATATAACATGGTCTCAAAATCTAATTAAATCTGGTTTCTTGCCCCAAGAGTCTGGTCATGGATTTTTGCTTGTTATGCCTCTGGCTCCTTATGCTTTAAGGAGCTGATGATGAAAACCTTTGTGTTTCGCCAGAGAGAAATTCTAAACCATTCTTTCCCTTGATGTTCTAAATCCACACTAGAGATAAAAATTTCCCATCCTAATATCTATCCATTTTCTGCCCTAAGAGAGGTTTGGAGATTGTTTCTGAGAAGAGTTTTGAGCTCCTGAAATTCTTCTATTCATCTACTCACAAGCTCAAAAAGGCAACATTTTAAACTTTTGCAAAAGTTAAAAGACTTCTGCTCTAAAGAAACGTTTCATTAAGAAGAGCATGAAAAAAAATAGATCTGTTTAGCCATATGAAATAAACCTGAGAAATGTTTACTTTAGAAGGCTTGCTGAAGTTTCCTTCCACAAGTTGTTTTTAAAGTGATTTTATTTTTATAAAGATTTTCATGCCACTTTTGCAGTCTTCCATTGAGGTATAACTAACTAGATGTGTGTGCCTGTGTGTTTAAATTTTTACTGCTTTAAAGACTATTGTTTGTCTGTGAGAAGAGTCTCATTATTGCATTTTACCAAGTTTCTGAAAGTCTAGAATTCTCACCAACTTAGGGAACCTTAAAAGAAATGAACTCTGCAGCAATTTAAAACTCAAGCTATACCTCTCACCTGGGTATCAGTTTCTGATACCACTCTCCAATAAGAAGAAACCAGGGGTCTCTGGAGATATGGCTGACTCAAAGGCTGGAGAAGGTAAGTATACAAGATGAGTCTAGGGCACCACGTGCCAGAAAATGAAAAAGAGCTCAAAACCAAACAAGCAAATAAATAACCAAAAGCAATGATGGGGGTATATTAAAGAGGAATGGGAGCCAGTGGTCAAAACTGGCACAATTTGAGCAAAAAATAAGTAAAGTAATGTTGGATTATAATCCAAAGTATAAAATAAATACCCACTAGTCCATATGGATATAAACAAATTATTGAATAAATAAACAAATGAGGAGGAAGAGACAAATCTTTGGTATGGAAAAACACCAAATAATTTCTATAGCTACTACAAACTCAAGGAGGTAGATCACAACCTCCTAGTCCTTCAGCTTGAGTTGTATACAAGACCAGCCTTCCAGAGAGTCTCGGATAGAAAGGGGGAATAAAAAATAATTTGCTGTGAAAAAACCTGACAAACACTACCTCAGTTAGGTGATTAAGGTTAATATCGACAGTGAGACGTCATGTGTATAGTCCATACTATTCCCTTGCTCCGATATGAGAGGAATGATGCTTTACCTCTGTGGTCTTACTCCCCCAAACCATAACCCCAGACTAATCAGAAAAATGCCCAGGCATATCCCAATTGAGGGACATCGAAAACATGGGACCGATTCTTCTCAAAACTGCCAAGGTCATCAAAAAGAAAGAAAGTCTAAGAAACAGTCACAGCCAAGAGAAGCCTAAGGAAACAGAATGACTAAATGCAAACTATATCTTGGATGGGATTTTGGAACAGAAAAAGGACATTAAGTGAAAAAGATTAAAAATCTGAATGAAGTATGGACTTTAGCTTTTTGTTTTGGTTTTAAACCAGAATAAATATATTCTCCAGAGAAAATAAGATGACGACTGTTAAGTACATGTAGCTGTAGCTAGACAAATATTAATTATATATCTCATTAAGTATTTTATATGTAGCCCGGGTGGCACTAGTGGTAAAGTGCATGCCTGCCAGTGCAGGAGATGTGAGAGACACTGGTTCGATCCCTGGGTTGGGAAGATCCCCTACAGGAGGAAATGGCAACCCACTCCAGCATTCTTGACTGGGAAATCTCATGGACAGAGGAGCCTGGCGGGCTAGAGTCCATGGGGTCACAAAGAGTCAGGCACGACTAAGCGCACATTTTATACTAAAAATGTTGTATTACAAAACCAATCTGCACTACAATGCAGAAAGTGAAAACTAATTACTCTCTCCAAAGATGGATTCTCTGATAATAATTCAAATAGTGTTTAAAGTACAAAGGGCTGAGAAACATATCAAGTTCAAGGTTTGAGACCCTCCTCAAAACATGCACCTCCCCACATTTTTAGCCTTTCTTTTCACTAGTTACCATTTTTCTCTAAACCCAAAGTCCTCGGTCACCTTTATTTACATTCACTGCTTTAGCTATAGCTTCCCTGCCACTGATTCTCAAATTTACATTTCTCAACCTTTCTTATGTTTCAGATTTCCAGTTACTTCCTATAACAGATGCCCTGCTGAACACATCAGATCCTAGAATCTCCTGCCAAAAAGCTGTCAGTCCTTCCACTTTTGTTACCATCAAAGGTGTAGCCATTTTCTCTCCCTCAAGCTGGAAAGCATTACTTCATCTTCAACTCGTACTAGTCTCCCATTCCACTTGCCATCAATTTCCAAATCCCATTCCGTCTCAATTAGAATTTCTTAAATATTTCCTGACCTTTTCAAATCCTATCACAGTCTCTAAGATTTCACATCTCTGCAAGGTCTCCTAATTACTGGCCCCGCTTCTAATTCTTTTCCCTTCACTAATCCATCTCCCTTCCCTAGGGCTACGACTATCCTCTGAAAACAGAGATCTTAAACAGAGATCTGAAAACAGCACAATACAGATCACATTCCTTAGCAAGGCCAGGGAGATCCTTCACACCAGCTCTAACCTAGTCCTCTAGCTCTTTCCCTCAAAGCAGCACGCCGGTCCCCACTTCCTCTCAGCCACATGGACCCTGACTGGTCCCTGAGACGCCATACACTTGTAGACCTGTGTGCGCTTGCCTGGTGAATGCTCTTGCCTCCAAAATCTGCTTGAGGAATCATTGTCACATACCTAGTATTCCACTTGTGACACCTTGACCCCCACATTCAGGATGGACCACTTCCTTTACTATTCTCTCAGCACGTTTTATTTCTTTTATTCATATTCATACTGCTTCTATTGTATCTCGGTTTAGTCGCTAAGTCTTGCCCTACTCTTTGCGACCCCGTGGACTGTAACCTGCCAGGCTCTTCTGTTCATGGGATTCTCCAGGCAAGAATACTGCAGTGGGTTGCCATTTCCTCCTCCAGAGGATCTTCCCGATCCAGGAATAGAACCCAAGTCTACTGCCCTGCAGGTAAGATTGTATCTTACATTAAACATGGACATCCTTCCTACTCAGAAATGGTCTCCGGATCTGTAACATTTTCATATACTGAAAGCTTGTTAGTAATGAAAGATTTCAGTCCTCAATTTGTGTGTGTGTGTGCGCTAAGTCTCTTCAGCCTTGTTCAACTCTTTGTGATCCCATGGACTGTAGCCCACCAGGCTCCACTGTCCATGGGATTCTCCAGGCTAGAATACTGGAGTGGGTTGCCATGCCCTCGAGGGCAACTTCCCGACCTAGGATTGAACCCATTTCTCCTGCAGCTTCTGCAGTGCAGCCAGATTCTTTGCTGCTGAGCTACCAGGGAAGCCCCTGGTTCTATAACATTTTCATATACTGAAAGTGTGTTAGAAATGAAAGGTTTCGGTCCTCAGGTTAGACCTCACCAAATCAAATTTGTGAATATCAATGTCCCCAGGTGATCTATACACACGAGTGAGTTTGAGAAACACTGATATACACCTACACCTCTGCCCTGTAGTTCCTAGAAAGGTCTTACCTTCATAATGTTCTCTGCAGCCACACCAATTTTAGACTTCTACATAAATAACCATGCATTACATAAAACATATTTAGTGTCAATTATAAAATATTCTGATGCCTGGCTATAATGTCCTGGTTATAATCCTTGTTATAAGGGTGACACTTTAAACTGGGTTCTTTCATTACTTGAGTACTTGACATGAGTTTCTAATAGACACTCCTTACACTGAATTCCACAGTACAGTGCAGGAGGTTTTAGTGTATAATTAGCGAGGTGCCACTTCATTTAACCAAATATTATTCCTTCTTCCTGTTTTATTAAAAGTCATTTTCCATGATTTCTTTCAAATGCAGTGAATAAAACCTAATCATATCTAGTTTGACACTGTATAATAATGCACTGGGAACTGTGAGCAATCTGAGAGGGAGGTGGGAATCACTGATTTAAAATTTTATTCTAAGAATAATTCCACACTAATTCAGCACAGATGAGAATTAAGGCTTGCAAAAATATAGTTCACTAGCATGAGAAAAAGAATCAGTTCTATCAATGGCTTATTACTTAATGCCACAAGCATTTTAAGGTTACACAGCTCTTATTCATAAAGCATTATTTTCAATACTCTTTGAAGACTTATTTAAAACAATCATAATATTTCCATGAGACATTTATGAGGCAAGTCTTAGCTTCTATTTTTAAACCAAGCAATAGGTAATCTAATGCGCTTATTCAAGGTCATTCCAAAAAACAGATGTGAGGAATAAAACTCTGACCTCCTAGAAATAATAATACCAGTATTGGTGGGACATTATGAAAATTTAATGAGTTAATATTTGTAACATTCTTAGAACAGTGCCTAGTACTTGATAAGCTTTACATAAGTATTTGTGGTTAAATGAATAGACAGGTGGGTGGGAGGTAAGATATAGGCAGATAAATTTGATATCTCAGTGATAATAAGTCTTGCAGCTTATTATTCAGGGCTTCTGATTAGAGTGATATAAGAAGTCATTTAGAAAACAGAAAATAATCTCTCCCAACTCTGCGTCACTCCCTCATGTTTCGTTAATAGGCCTTCATACCATAGGAGGAATGTATGTTAACTCACCAGATAACCACTCATTGTTGGTTTGATCTAAAGCAAGAGAGGACCTCATCAATACGAGGCCTCAGTTAAAATTCATACACATTATCTAGAACTGAGACCTGCAGTTTTCTCTCATTGGCGGTAAAAGTGCATTTGCTAAAATATGTGACATCTTTGAGCCCTTGAATCAGTAGATGAGGAAAGGTACTTGTCATGAGTGAGGAGCAGTGAGTCCCATGTGGTAGGTGTAACCTGACTAGGTGGGCCACCGTGTAGGGCCCTAAAATGGGTGCTTCAGGTAAGAAGGGACCTCAGTAAGGGTTAACAGGGCTATTGGCTAAAGCACATTTCATCCACTTCACAATTTTTGTAAAATTGGCCCTGCTCCCAGAAGCCAAAGGGGTATCAGAAGTGTCTCCTGGGGCTAATAATTGTGTCATCTGTGAAATGAAGAATATTTAAGCCAATATGAAACTATGCCAAGTACTATTAAAGTGTATTGTTCCTATGCATCTAAGAAGCATATTTTTTCTGCATATTTTAATAGAATTCTTCAAAATCAGAATTTTCCTCTAATTTTATAACATTACTTTTCCACTCCTCCAAAGATTCTTCACACATAATTTCCTATTTTTCTAACTATTTACTACTCAAAAATTGTAATCTCATTTCCCTCACTTTGGTTATCCTTATCTGAAGAATTTTCTTTTTCTTTGACATTGTTAATTTTAAGAGAGATACATACACACACACGCACACACACGCACACACACACACACATATTCTATTACCTTCTGATGCTTTAACTTCTATCATACAGATTCTCAAGAATAATATCACTGGCTTAAAAACTATAAGCATTTCAACTGTTATACATGTTTCAGATTGCTTTCCAAACAAAAAGACGACAATATTTCTCATTTCCACACTTGGTGTATGAAAGCCTTCCTTGGAATATCCACCAGCAGTAGATGATATTTCCAAATTTGAAATTTGGCAGTCCTGTGACTGTAAAGTGATATGCTATACTTTAAATGGTCCTTCTGTAACTTTTTATGAATTTCATATTTTTTCTTCTTTATTTTGCCATTTAGATGTGAAAATACAAACTGCTTATTCATATCCTTCATAAAAAAAGATTTCCAAATAAAAAATTAAATTTAAAAAGACAGCATTTAAAAAATTGAAATAGTTTTAAATTGATATATAAGTAAAGCTTTCTTTCCTATTAAAAAATGTAAATGATGTGGCATTTTTAACTTCACCAGATTAAAAAATGTGATAACATCTAGTATTGAAGATCCTTGGAGAAATAGCTCTGTCAATGAAAGTTAAATTGTGAGCCATCATTGTGTAGAGGAATGTGGCAGGAAGAAGCACAGTTTTGATATTTTGCCCATTAATACAATAATTCCAAATTATACACAAATCTCAAAAAAGCAATATAAACAAATATTGTGGTAAAGTTGTATTTTATATTAACAAAGTTTAAAAAATTCTAAATATCTTGCATATACTTTCAAGAAACTAGGATGATATTGTGGTTACTAGGATGATATTGTGGTTAAAGTCTCACATTTGGAGACAGACAGCCCTTGGGTCAAACCTCAGCTCCACCATTTATGATATGTGCTATTCAATTCTGCAAGTGTGAAACAGAAATAGCTACCTTGTGGACTAGAAGTGAGAAGTCAATAAGTTAATGTATATAAACTGTATAGCACAGTACATTTAATTAGTGATCAAAAAAGGCTAACTTAAAAACTAGTGACATGACACTTGGTTACAATTCTTAAAAATGACATTGACATGGAAAGACTTTATTTTTATCAAAATATTAAAAATGTATCAAGAATTCCCTGGTAGTCCAGTAGTTAGAACTCGGTGCTTCCACTGCTGGGAGCCTGGGTTCAATCCCTGGTCAAGGAACTAAGATCCTGCAAGCCACGTGGTATGGCCAAAAAAAAATTTTTTTTTAAAGTATTCTGTTAAAACATGTGGAGCAAACATGCAAAAAGAGGCAGGAGGCAACTGTGTTATCTCTGGAGTGGTTTTTGCTTTTACCTTTGTACTTGCAAATGCTTGATTCAGTATTCTACCAAAAACAGAAAACATCTTGATAAAAGGGAAAACTATTTTCTAAAAATGTGGTTTGAATATGCATCCAAATAAAAGAACTATTTTTCTCTATGAAAAACAGACATTGAGCCTTTTCAAACACTGTACATCTTTCAAAGCACTCTATGATGCCAATCAACTGCTATATAGAAAATAAACATAAAATTAAGCTAGACGTCATTTTACAATTCCAAATGTCTCTGATATAAAATGCTCAATGTGACAAAGTGATAGAATTACTTTCCATAAGACGAGAAACAATATCAGTCTCAGGGTGCTATAGCTATGCTGTGTACAGTTATGAGTGAGAGATTTCAGACAACACAAAGCAAAGTCTTCCTGATAAACCTTAATATGCTATTTCTCCAAAAATGAACAAATAACGAACACAAATCCTTGAGCAAACAAGCCAATGGAAGGGCAAACACTCATGATTCCTGATACTGGCCCTCTCGGATGAGCCTTCAGATTACCATGGAATGTGCCTGCCATTCTCACATTCCCAGCATTCCGGCCATGATACTAGTAACAATTTCTAGCAGAAACTTAATCTGTCTTATACTCTAGCTATGAACTTGGATTTCCACACCACATGTCCATAGAACAATTTTCTGAGGGCATTATTTATAACAGCAAAACATTAGAAATACCATAAATATCTAACAATATAAGAAAGACTAGGAACAATAAAGTAAATATTACATACATCTGGTACTATAATGTTGAGTAGTCCCTGATTTATATTTACAAAGTTTTTATGGGGTTTATTTCTGATGTAATAGTATGCTAAAAAAAAAAAAATCAAACTAGAAAATTGTATAAAATGTAGAAAAAACTTGTAAAGAAGTATGTCTTTGTTGGCATTTTAGGTAATCTGTCTCATTCTTTATTATTCTTTTTACATATTTTCTAATTGAAATAGATCTTAAATGAGATACACCTAGTATATCTAATAAAAAAATCTTCATCTTCTATAAAATGAAATGAATCTAAGAACTTAATTAAGTAATTTAGTCATAGTTTCACAAAGACATAGAAACCTAAGCCAGAATTCCTCTTTTCCACAGTACTATCTTGCTTATCCTTCAGTTCAGTCACTCAATCGTATCCAACTCTTTGTGACCCCACAGACTGCAGCACATCAGGCTTCCCTGTCCATCAAAAACTCCTGGAGCTTGCTCAAATTCATGTCCATTGAATTGATGATGACATCCAACAATCTCATCCTCTGTCTTCCCCTTCACCCTTTGTCTTCCCCTTCTCCTCCTGCCTTCAATCTTTCCCAGCATCAGGGTCTTTTCCAATGAGTCAGTTCTTTGCATCAGGTAGCCAAAGTATTGGAGTTTCAGCTTCAGCATCAATCCTTCCAATCAATATTCGGGACTGATCTCCTTTAGGATGGACTGGTTGGATCTCCTTGCAGTCCAAGGGACTCTCAAGAGTCTTCTCCAACACTGCAGTTCAAAAGCATCAATTCTTCGGCACTCAGCTTTCTTTATAGTTCAACTCTCACATCCATACATGACTACTGGAAAAACCATAACTTTGACTAGACGGACCTTTGTTGGTAAAGTAATGTCTCTGCTTTTTAATAAGCTGTCTAGGTTGGTCAAAGCTTTTCTTCCAAGGAGCAAGCATCTTTCAGTTTCATGGCTGCAGTTACCATCCGCAGTGATTTTGGAGCCCAAGAAATTAAAAGTCTCAACACTGTTTCCCCATCTATTTTCCATGAAGTGATGGGACAGATGTTATGATCTTCGTTTTTTTAATGTTGAGCTTTAAGCCAGCTTTTTCACTCTCCTCTTTCACTTTCATCAAGAGGCTGTTTAGTTCCTCATCACTTTCTGCCATAAGGGTGGTGTCATCTGGGTATCTGAGGTTATTGATATTTCTCCTGGCAATCTTGATTCTAGCTTGTACTTCATTCAACCCTACATTTCTCATGATGTACTCTGCATATAAGTTAAATAAGCAGGGTGACAATATACAGCCTTGATGTACTCCTTTCCCAATTTGGAAACAGTCTGTTGTTCCATGTCCGGTTCTAACTGTTGCTTCTTGACCTGCATACAAATATCTCAGGAGGAAGGTAAGGTGATCTGGTATTCCCATCTCTTTTAAGAATTTTCCAGTTTGTTGTGATCCACACAAAGGCTTTGGCCTAATTAATAAAGCAGAAGTAGATGTTTTTCTGGAACTCTCTTGCTTTTTCAATGATCCAAAGGATGTTGGCAATTTGATCTCTGGTTCTTCTGCCTTTTCTAAATCCAGCTTGAACATTTGGAACTTCTTGCTCACGTACTGTTGAAGCTTAGCTTGGAGAATTTTGAGCATTACTTTGCTAGTGTGTGAGATGAGTGCAATTGTGAGGTAGTTTGAACATTCTTTGGCCTTGCTCTTCTTTGCAATTGGAATGAAAACTGACCTTTTCTAGTCCTGTGGGCACTACTGAGGTTTCCATATTTGCTGGCATATTGAGTGCAGCACGTTCACAGCATCATCTTTCAGGATTTGAAATAGCTCAACTGGAATTCCATCACCTCCACTAGCTTCGTTCATAGTGATGCTTCCTACGACCCACTTGACTTCATATTCAAGGATGTCTGACTCTAGGTGAGAGCTAGGTGTTTCTCTTTGGGGGCATATAATTACCATTTGGAATAAATCATCTGTCCATATTTTTACCTTGATTCCACTATCTTCAAGCAAGCCCATCATGTCCAAAGACAGTGTAAATTCAGCTACTTGTTCCTATCCTTTTAAAATGGCATCACTAGTCTTGCCTACAAATAATTAAGCTAACATGTACCAAGGCTTTACATGTTAACTCACAATTAATGGGTTTAGCATCTATATAAAATTAGGAGGGGCTTCTCACCAAGGTAGAAGATTGATTTGGGGTCCCATGGAGGCAAGTGAGAAATGATTTGGCCATTAAATACTTAAAAGGGCAAATAGGCAGAATATCTTTGTGCTTCTGGAAGAAAGACTGAAAATCTGTCATAAAGAACGACCTAGGACACTAGTTTTCAACAAGTGGTCCTGGACAGCACATTAGCATTACCTGGCAACTTATTATTTCTTAACTCACCTCCACATTCTTACTGAGTCAGATCAGTTGAGAGTAGGGCCCAGCAATCTGTGATTTAACAAACCTTCCAGACAATTCTGATACACATAAAATTTGAGAATCATAGTTCTGGCAAATCAGCAGATATTATGGTTGAGTTTTGCCAAAAGTACATTCCTTAAACATTCAGGCAAGGATTCTCTTTACCTTCTGGTAAGTATAAAATACAGAGTCAGCAATTAGAGACTCGGGGCAGGCTAAGAGACATCTTTGCCCTCTACACCCTTTAATCACTTGTTTGGTCATTCTGATAACAAGATGGAATGCTAAACGAATTTTTTAAATTCCTAAAGTTCCCGGCTCTAAATAGATCATTTTGTTGCAGAGATGATGAGATTCACATATGACTTTCATATTTTTCCTTAGTGAAAGAGCTGTAAAGAGTTATTATTATTAAAGGCTATTATTAACTTGTTAGCAGAATTCGTCTTTCTTTGGAAACATAGACATCACTGACTTGACCCCTCTGATACAAGGCTACAGGGAACTTTCACTAGAGGCAGTCGGCCTGTGAGTTCTGTTCTTCAGTTGATAGACACAGCCCAAAGCACATTTCATTTAGCTCTACAAGAGTTATTCCCTATAAAGCACTCACTATTTTTTCTCTAAACTTCAAAGAAGCAAATGATGTTGAATATCTGAAATATTCAGCTCTTTTATTAATATATTTGTAGGTTTATTTTTGCAATGGCTTATTCATTTAATTGTGTACCTACTGGGTATACACAAGACACTGTCCTAGGCACAGTATAATGAATAAACAGATGAATAAAATACTCCCTGTTCTACAAGAAGTTTATTATATAGAAGGGGAGATGAGATTAACAGACAAAAATTATTAAAAAATAGAACACAAGTATAATCTAGGCATCAGAGGGGTAGGAATAACGAGTGATGAGGCCTTAGTTAACTTGTTTACCATTTCAAGTTTGAGGGGAATTTACAGGTGAATTTTGGAGAAGGAAATGGAAACCCACTCCAGTGTTCTTGCCTGGAGAATCCCATAGACAGAGGAGCCTGGCAGGCTACGGTCCATGCGGTTGCAAAGAGTCAGATACAAAACTGAGCAAATGACACTATGGTTGAATTTAGATATTCATTTGGATTTTAAGAAATGGTAGAAAGGAGGAAATTCTAGGAGACAAGTCTCAATGACACTGCAAAGTAGAAAGCTTTGCAATGGGATCAGGTAAAGGTGAGTACGTTAATCAAAGTGGTAATCCATCCCACCCATATATTAATATCACGTGAAAGTGAAAGTCGCTCAGTTATGTCTCACTCTTTGCAACCCCATGGTCTATACAGTCCATGGAATTCTCTAGGCCAAAATACTGGACTGGGTAGACTTTCCCTTCTCCAGGGGATCTTCCCAATCCAGGGATCAAACCCAGGTCTCTCGCATTGCAGGTGGATTCTTTATAAGCTGAGCCACAAGGGAAGCCTAAGAATACTGGAGTGGGTAGTCTATCCCTTCTCCAGGGGATCTTCCTTGGGACACTTTAAAAAAACCTGATGCCCAATATCTAGAGAAAACTGTAATTCAAAAAAGATACATGCACCCCTGTGTTCACTGCAGTGCTGTTTACGATAGCCAAGATATGGAAACAACCTAAATGTCCATCAGCAGATGAATGGATAAAGAAGAAGTGTTACTGGTCTTATGATTAGATCTTTGATCCATTTTGAGTTTATTTTTGTGTATGGTGTTAGAAAGTGTTCTAGTTTCATTCATTTACAAGTGGCTGTCCAGTTTTCCCAGCACCACTTGTTAAAGAGATTGTCTTTTCTCCATTGTATATTCATGCCTCCTTTGTCAAAGATAAGGTGTCCATAGATGCGTGGATTTATCTCTGGGCTTTCTATTTTGTTCCATTGATCAGAAACTATAAAACTCCTAGAGGATAACATAGGCAAAACACTCTCTGACATAAACCAAAGCAGGATCCTCTATGACCCACCTCCCAGAATATCGGAAATAAAAGCACAAATAAACAAATGGGACCTGATTAAAATTAAAAGCTTCTGCACAACAAAGGAAACTATAAGCAAGGTGAAAAGACAGCCTTCAGAATGGGAGAAAATAATAGCCAATGAAGCAACAGACAAACAATTAATCTCAAAAATATACAAGCAACTCCTGCAGCTCCATTCTAGAAAAATAAACGACCCAATCAAAAAGTGGGCCAAAGAACTCAACAGACATTTCTCCAAAGAAGACATAAAAATGGCTAACAAACACATGAAAAGATGCTCAACATCACTCATTATCAGAGAAATGCAAATCAAAACCACAATGAGGTACCACTTTACACCAGTCAGAATGGCTGCCATCCAAAAATCTACAAGCAATAAATGCTGGAGAGGATGTGGAGAAAACGGAACCCTCTTACACTGTTGGTGGGAATGCAAGCTAGTACAGCCACTATGGAAAACAGTGTGGAGATTCCTTAAAAAACTGCAAATAGACCTGCCATATGACCCAGCAATCCCATTGCTGGGCATACACACCGAGGAAACCAGAATTGAAAGAGCCACGTGTACCCCAATGTTCATCACCACATTGTTTACAATAGCCAGGACATGGAAGCAACCTAGATGCCCATCAACTGACGAATGGAGAAGAAAGCTGTGGTACATATACATAATGGAATATTACTCAGCATTAAAAAAACAATTCATTTGAATCAGTTCTACTCAGGTGGACGGAACTGGAGCCTATTATCCAGAGTGAAGTAAGCCAGAAGGAAAAACAACAATACAGTATACTAACACATATATATGGAATTTAGAAAGATGGTAACGAGAACCCTGCATGCGAGACAGCAAAAGGAACGCAGATGTATAGAACAGACTCGTGGACTCTGTGGAAGAGGGCAAGGGTGGGATGATATGGGAGAATGGCATTGAAACATGTTAATTATCATATGTGAAATCAATCGTCAGCCCAGGATTGATGCTCAGGGCTGGTGCACCGAGATGTCCCAGGGGGAGGGAATCAGGAGGGAGGAGGGAGGGGGGTTCTGGAGGGGGAGCATATGTAAACCCATGGCGGTTTCAAGTCATTGTATGGCAAAACCAACACAATAAAAAAATAAAAAATAAAATACATACAACTGCAAAAAAAAAAAAAGAAGAAGAACCAGAGTCAGACATGACTTAGCAACTAAACGACAACAAAGTACAGGGACTATATTCAGGAGAAAAATTAAAAAATTTAGGACACCTGCTTTAAAAAAAAAAAAAGAAGTGTTACATATATACAATGGAATATTACTTAGCCACAAAAAATAATAAAATAATGCCACTGGTAGCAACATGGATGGACCTAGAGATTAGTATACTAAGTGAAGTAAGTCAGAAAGACAAATATCATATGATATCACTTATATGTATAATGTAAAATCTGACACATATGAACTTATCTATAAAGCAGAAACAGACTCACACATACAGAGAATAGACATCACGTTGCCGGTTTGGGGGGCAGGGAGGGATGGATTAGGAGTTTGAGATTAGCAGATATAAACTATTTTAAAAAGAAGAGATAAACAACAAGGCCCTCCTGTACAGCACAGGGAACTATATTCAATGTCGTATGATAAACTCTAATGGAAAAAGAATAAAAAGAAAGTACGTATACATAACTGAATCACTGCTGTGCAGTAGAAATTATCACTGCAATTATCATTGTAAATCAACTGCACTTCAGTAAAATAAATTTTTTAAAAAGAACTCAGGTAAAATAAGGACTTTAGGCCAATAAAGTTAAGATTTTCTTTTCAAAGTGATGTCCAAGTCCAACTTTCTGACCCCGCAATTCTGACAAAATTTTCTAAGTGGGGTGTGGGCACTGGCTTCTTTAATTTCTACATTCCCCAGGGAATTCAAGTGTTGGAACAAGCCTGAGAGCCATTGCTATCGCAGGGGTGTGGAGGTATCCAGCTCCATGGCATGGGAAGCGCTGACTGTTGGGCTACGAAATTTGCATTCTGCTTTGGTGGACATAAAAATCATTGAACATTTCTGCAGAGGGAACTGACGTGAGCAGAGCTGTGCTTACAGAATATTAACCCGGCACTTGTGGGACTTGCCTGGTGGTCTAGTGGTTAAGACTCTGCCTTCCAATGCAAGGGCTGTGGGTTCAATCCCTGGTCAGGGAACTAAGATCCCACATACTGCAAGGTGCATCCGAAAATGAAAATAAATAAATAAAACTTGTTAAAAAAATTTGGAATATTGGAGATCAAAATTAAACCTTTAAAAAATAACAGTAAAATAAACTGGCACCTGTGGTGAGGAGGTATAATAGAAGGAAGAGACCAGCATCTGGGAGAGTACTTGTTACTGTGCTAGCACCAGAGAGGCACAGGGACTGTAAGGAGTGTGGAGCCACGGCCGAGACGGCACACTACATGCTTTGGGACCTGTTGAGTGTTATGGCTGAAGGAGAGACAGGACCTGATGATAAGCTTTAGAGTCTACAAGGCTGAGGGCTCACAGTCAGCATTACTAGTTAGAGAAACATTCCCAGAGAGTGGAAGCACCATGCTTTATCCAATATTGATACATATCGAAGCCCTGGGACACACAAATGAAAACATCTATCAGGTACTAGGAAAACCTAGGCTTTCTCAAGACTCTGCCTATAGGAGATAGATTAGGATTCAACATTAGTTTCAGGTTGTATCCCCAGGAAAAGTTTTTTGAGATATAAGTGACATCTAACATCATGTTAATTCAGGGTGTACAACATGATATTCTCTCCTATCTCTTTCTAACTATCTATATATCTATATATCTATATATATATAGGGCACAGAGCATACATATGCTATGTGCTTAGTCACTTCAGTCGCGTCCAACTCTTTGTAGTCCATGGATAGCAGCATGCCAAGCTCCTCTGTCCATGGGTTTCTCCAGGCAAGAATACTGGAGTGGGCTGCCATGCCCTCCTCCAGGGGATCTTTCTGACCCAAGGACTCTTCCTGCATTGCAGGCAGATTCTTTACCACTGAGCCACTAGGGATGTGCGTGTGCATGTGTGTGTGTGTGAACCGTGAATTTCCAGATGTTCAAGCTAGGTTTAGAAAGAGCAGAGGAACCAGAGATCAAATTGCCAACATCCGCTGGATCATAGAAAAAGCAAGAGACTTCCAAAAAAAAATCTACTTTTGCTTTATTGATTACGCCAAAGCCTTTGACTGTGTGGATCACAATAAACTGTGGAAAATTTTGAAAAAGAAGGGAATACCAGACCACCTGACTTGCCTCCTGAGAAATCTGTATGCACGTCAAGAAGCAACAGTTAGAACCGGACATGGAACGATAGACTGGTTCCAAACTTGGAAAGGAGTATGACAAGGCTATATATTGTCACCCTGCTTATTTAATTTATATATATATATATATATTACGTGAAATGTGGAGCTGGATGAAGCACAAGCTAGAATTAAGACTGCTGAGAGAAATAACCTCAGATATGCAGATGACACCACTCTTATGGCAGAAAGTGAAGAGGAACTAAAGAGCCTCTTGATGAAAGTGAAAAAGAAGAGTGAAAACGCTGGCTTAAAACTCAGCATTCAAAAAATGAAGATCGTGGAATCTGTCCCATCACTTTATAGCAAATAGATGGGGAAACAATGGAAACAGTGTGAGACTTTATTTTCCTGGGCTCCAAAATCACTGCAGATTGTTACTGCAGCCATAAAATTAAAAAATGCTTGCCCCTTGGAAGAAAAGCTATGACCAACCTAGACAGCTTATTAAAAAGCAGAGACATTACTTTGCTGACAAAGGTTTGTGTAGTCAGTTATGGTTTTTCCAGTAGTCATGTATGGATGTGAGAGTTGGACTATAAAGAAAGCTGAGTGCTAAAGAATTGATGCTTTTGAACTGCAGTGTTGGAGAAGACTCTTGAGAGTCCCTTGGACTGCAAGGAGATCCAACCAGTCCATCCTAAAGGAGATCAGTCCTGAATACTGATTGGAAGGACTGATGCTGAAGCTGAAACTCCAATACTTTGGCCACCTGATATGAACAACTGACTCATTGGAAAAGACCCTGATGCTGGGAAAGATTGAAGGCAGGAGAGGGGACAACATAGGATGAGATGGTTGGATGACATCACTGACTCGAAGGACAGGAGTTTGATCGAGCTCCAGGAGTTCATGATGGACAGAGAAGCCTGGTGTGCTGCAGTCCACAGGGTCACAAAGAGTTGGACACACTGAGTGACTGAATTACCTGGTATATATATATATATATATATATATATATATGGTAAAAGTTGCTCAACTGTGTCCAACTCTTTGCAACCCGATGGACTATACAGTCCAGGGAATTTTCCAGGCCAGAATACTGGAGTGGGTAGCCATTCCCTTCTCCTGAGGATCTTCCCAACCCAGAGATTGAACTCAGGTCTCCCACAGTGTAGGTGGATTCTTTACCATCTGAGCTACCAGGGAAGCCATATATATGTATTTGTGTTTGTGTGTGTGTGGGTGCGTGCATTGAGTAATAATAACCACAATAAGTCTAGTTGAGATCTGCCACCACACACAGAATTATACCTTTTATTTTTTGTAATGAGAACCTTTACAATATACCGTCTTAACAACTTTCAACTATACAATATAGTATTATTAAGTAAAGTCACCATGGCTCAGATGGTAAAGAATCTGCCTGCAATGCAGGAGCCCTGGGTTCAATCCCCAGGTCAGGAATATCCTCTGAAAAAGGGAAGGGCAACCTACTCCAGCATTCTTGCCTGGAGAATTCCATAGTCAGAAGAGGCTGGTGGACTACAGTCTACAGGGTCAAAAAGAGTTTGACACCACAGAGCGACTAAGATTACTACTACACTAACTGCAGTTACCATGCTATATAATACATCTCCAGAATTTATTTGTGACTGGAAGTTTGTCCCCTTTAACCACCACCCCCAGCCTCCAGCAGCTGCTAATTTGTTTGCCAGAAGCGACTGTTCAATCCATAGAGTAGAAACATTTCTTGAGCATCAAGTCACGTGGAAAATAAGATGACTAGGGATAAACATCTTGGAGAAAGCTCTCATCTGGAAGAACATAAAGAAGGACAGGACAGGAAGGCGGGAGAAGCAAGCAAGGCACCATTAAAGAAATTAAGAGAGAAAAGGATTTGTAAGAAAATGCTGGACCCTATAGCACCCTTTCAGTACTAGGACAAGTGTTTATTCCACTGGTTCATACATTTCGCCAAGTTTGGGAAACTCTGCTAGAGTAAGATCAAGGACACTAAGAAATTATCTCAGTGAATTTACATTAAACTTTAGTTTATATTCTGGGCTTACTCATGCTCAAATCGCTCTTCTACCAAAAATAATGCAATCATAAATATAGTGGCTAGATTTGTAACAAAATGGAGTTTCTTGGCAAGGTTTGAAAGGATAATTTGGGGAGGTAGGGTGTGGTGTGGTGTAAATCTGATTATTGAGGATTAAATAGAGAGAGATTACCAAGGGCGGGGGAAATCTCCTTTCCCTTAAGTCTTTGTTTCCCAAACTATGGTTTGGACTTCCTAAGAGAAGCTGTTAAGAGGAAGTAACTTTAACTAAAAATAAGATAGAAACCATACAGGATATCCTGAGGGAAATAGTAATTAAAGAGGAATTGACTTGGGATGTTTCAACAGTATTTGTAACAATGAGAGTAGAAAGTAAAAGTGATACAAAAATTGAGAGGCAGTCCTGAAAATCTGGTTAGATGCTCCCAAACTCCTAACAGTTTGAAGACAAGGTCTAAAATATTTCAAGCAGCTAAATCTGATAATGCACTAGGACAGAAACACAAGATGTCTGAAGTCTTCAAACTCCCTTAAATTAATCCATACATTCTGTCTCTTGAAACGTCCCATATGAAGGAGTTTGTTTTCCTTCCTGGAATCTTTCTCCATCTAAATATAATACAAATATTTGTTTTTACAAATTCAATTTGTCATTTAAAGCACAGTTTAGTCTGCAGCAAAATCAAACAAAAAAGTCTAAAATTTCAAACAAAAAACAAAAAATCCCCCAGTATTTTCAACTCTAAAGAAATATGAAGAGAACAAGGACCTGTAATAAATTACTTATAAAAAATGAAACCTGATAAAAGTTTCAGCGCTGCATCTTTTTAAAAAAGTAGAAGCAGAAGAAAGTGCATTTAAAGTAACAGTACAAAGGATCTTCAAAGCGGCATTAAACATTTCCCAGCTATGGAAAACTCAAATACCCAATCTGGTTTCTATGAAACTTAAAAAGATCAAACAATTAGAAAGAAACTAGGCTTGAAGGAGAAATGCTAGGGATTTCAGTAAACATCTGGTTACCATTTTCAACTGAAAGAACTAACCCACTTAAGGAAGTAGTTTAGTTTCTTTGGAGTAAAAATGAGACAGTGGCTTTTTGTTCCCTTTGCACAGTGGAGGGTAAAGGAAACATCAGGGTGGGGAGATCACTCATAACTCAGCTTCTATAAATAAGAAAGTTTTTTTTTCCAAAACTAAAGTAAATTGAACTCGGGTCCCTGTAGTATAAACAATTCAACCAAGTTAAGGTTAAATAAACATTCCTTGAGCTCTCCCCTGTCAATTAAGGAACAAATTCTGTTTGGGAATAAATACATCAGTAATTCTATGAGCGATGAAGAAAACAACAATAAACCCGAACACACAATTACCATGTGTCATAATACAATAAAATAGAACGGTGCCGCACTATGCCATTTCTTTGATTCAATTTCTTTTCTTTCCTAGTTTGATTAACTCAGGGCACAGAAGCGCTTCTGATACCGTCCAAAACCTATTACTTGCCTAATAAAAAACGTATGTCAAGTGTGTTCCAGGCAAAATACCGACAAAGCGAAACACTCTGGGCCTTTCAAATGTGACCTTTACCCTTTTGTCATCCTGCTGAACAGTCCTAGCGCATATTAAACTCAGGAAGGCAGCAGGGGTGCTGGTATGGGGCTGGAGGGGAAAAGGAAAGAGTTCATTAGGCTCTCAAATTTTAAAGGATCAGAAGAAGCATCTGCTATCAACCTGCACCCCCAGCCTAAAGGGACCAAGTCCACGTTTCTCTCCATCTTGGATTCCTGTTCCTCTCTTCTGCCAGAGGAAAGTGAAGTCGCTCAGTTGTGTCTGACTCTTTGCGACCCCATGGACTGTAGCCTACCAGGCTTCTCTGTCCTTGGGAATGGTTGAATAGGGATAATCTAGAATAGGGAATAGGGAAGAATGAAGAGAGAAACATTGAAATCTATACACTACTACAGTGTGTAAGATAGATGGCTAGTGGGAAGCTGCTATATAGCACAGGAGCTCAGCTTGGTGCTCTGTGATGACCTAGAGGGGTGGGATGGGGGGGAGAGGGAGGCTTCAGAGGGAGGGGATATATGTATACATATTACCTGATTCACGTTGTTGCCCAGCAGAAACTAACACAACATTATAAACCAATTATACTCCAATTAAAAAAAAAAAATCTTGTCCTGCTTCCTCTGATTTTGTGTCTATGAGTGTTAGAAGTGAAGTAGCTCAGTCATGTCCGACTCCTTGCGACCCCATGGACTGAGGAGCCCAGTGGGCTACGGGGCTCCTCAGTCCATGGGATTTTCCAGGCAGGAATACTGGAGTGGGTTGCCATTTCCTTCTTCAGGGGATCTTCCCGACCCAGAGATGGAACCTGGGTCTCCTGCATTGTAGGCAGACACTTTACCCATCTGAACTAGAGCTCATCCCCAAACTGCAGATTTGAAAAAGGCTTTGATGCAGATTTTCTGCATTCTCCCAAGTGATAAAGCAAGCCCCTTTGCAGCATTTCTGCTTCACTCTTATTCCATCAAACTTCCTACTCTTTGAGCTGGGCTGTTCCATTGCTGGGTAAGTCTGATTGATACAATATTTATCCTTCAACATGTCCTGGGCCTTCTAGGGTTACTACAAATAAATCCTGTACTCAAGCGACCCGTTAAACAGTGGGGATACAAAAATATTGGCTCAACTACTTGCAGACCTCCCAGAAATGGTCTTTTCAATGGGAACAATCTATTTTCTTCTTCCTGCTACAGTTCTTGGTTTGTACTGCAACTGTAGAAATATGCCCTCCTCAAGTATACGTAAATAATTTCAAGCCAAAGATAAAATATACTCTGCGTCAGAGTCTCCCGAACTACATATTACTTAGACTCTACCCTGGGTGCAAGCTTAAAACTTTTGGAAAATATTTATTCTCTCTTAGGCCACTATTCATTCTATGAACTAAAACAGTGATTTACTAAATAGTACCTGGATGCTAGGAAAGAGAAGAATTTGATGGTGACTTTCTTTTCCTTTAGAGAGGTACATGCTATAAAAAACTTGGGTCATGTGACATGTTTTTCAAAGCAAGGGACTAGAAGTGAATGTTTCACACAATGCTAAGAACTCGAGAGCATAAGGCAGAGGACACTGACAGGACCTAAATGACATGATGGGGGGTTTCACTATTAATGATCTCTACAGTCACGAGCAGCAAAAGCTATAAGCTTACTTTTCTGTGTCCTTTACTGGAGAGCATCTTTAGGTAATTCTGTGTGTTCCTCTGTTTTACAGAATATTTAACCTTCAATGAATCAGTTATCACCTCTAAGCAGATAGCCCACACATCTACATCTCCTGTCTGACCTCCATACTCTGCTAAATACATCCATGTGACAATCTCAAGGCCCCTGAGCCTGCACATGTTTAGAACTAAACACATCTGCCCTTCCTGCAAAAACGACAGGTTGAGGAACACTGCTAAATGTATCAGGGGCATCTTGAAATCCTAGGAAGGGTAAAACTGAGAAACAGACACAGGCATTAAAAACCTCAACAGTCTAGAACTCTTTGATGTATAAAGTATTAGCTTTATCTCCTATCACATTTGTGGTTGCATTATTTTTGTTATGTTAGCAGATTTGAGCATGAGTAGAATATCAATGCTCCTTTAAAGTTACATAAAAGTGAAAGGCTGATGAATTAAGTTTTAATGTGAAAGTCTAAGGTAGTTTACTCTTTAAAGGGCTCAACCGTACTATTTCATTTTCATTTATTTATGTATTCTAATAAATATTTATTGTGTGCCCTTATGTGGAGGGCATAGTTCTATGTGATGAGCTGAGCAGACAGGGTTCCTGACCTCAAAGAGTTGACAAATATTTTTAGAAGTGAAGTTGTTTTTCCTAATGGAATGATCCAGGAGCCCATGTGTCAGAATTTCAGGAGGGTTGACAACCCAGATGGTTCATGAAAAACTATTAAATTGGTAAGGAGACTTGAAAAGAATGACTTAACAGGAAGATGTTAATGCAAAATTTTCAGCAGCAGCACCCTTCTGCTCCTGTAAGTTGTGTCCGACTCTTGCAATCGTATGGACTGTAGCTCACTAGGTTCCTCTGTCCATGGGATCTCCCAGTCAAGACTACTGGAGTGGGTTGCCATTTCCTTCTCCAGGGAATCTTTCCCACCAGGGATCGAACCCATGTCTCCTGCATTACTGGCAGATTCTTTATTACTGAGCCATCAGGGAACCGCCCCCTTTAGTGCACCTCTCCACAAATGAATCTTCACGATCTCCTTTCTGTATCTAGTTCCCGAGAGCAGTAGCAATATTATCTCCCATTTTTGGAGTGCCTACCACATGCCATTCTCAGAACAATCTCAAAACAATCCATTTCAGAAGAGAAAAACGAGGGCTTTGAGAGGCCAGCTTGCCCAGGGTAGTATAACCATCAAAGAGAACACGGAGTCCAACCCAGGTTCAGTCTTACTCCACAGCTTATTCTCTTTAATTACCACAGTCCACTACCTCCCTGAGAAAGCAATTATTGTGGTTAAGCTCTTCTTACTTAATTTAAATCTCAACTTCCTTATGGCTTCTTTTTGAATACAAATAAACTTAAGAAAAATTTGAAATACATTTTCCATTACAAAAGTTAAGATTGATCTGCAGTACTTGTTCCTTTTCCACACAACCAGCAGAAACAGCTTTTGGCAAGTAGCCATTATAAATAAACCTTCAAAATGAGACTAAATTTCAAATGATACATGGATGTGTTGGACATTTTTAAGAGTGCAGGTGAATATAAATAAAATTATGGAAGGGAAGAAACTATGAAATTATAAACAGGGAAGGAAATGGGCTTTTCCTTTTTTTTAATAAATTTTCCACAACATTAAATAGTAGTAACATCTCGCTCTGTTGACTGTGTCTTTAATAGTACATCCCAGGAACACAGCTGGGAAAATTACAGTGTCCTTCTTAGTGGGGGGAAAGCTGTAGCAATATTATTTAAAATATCTCTATAACACAATAGAGCAACTGTATCAATACAAATATCGATAAATACTATTTATCACAGTATTAATCCTAGCCCTTCTTAGAGATGCTTTCATTATGTCATGCTGTCATGTTACACTCTCAGCTCACATCCACTTCCTCTGCAACACAAATGTTGCTCTGGCCCTTGACCATACACAACATCATCAACTTAATAATCCCTTTGAAAAAGTTGTTTTAAATGTACTATCTGGACATGTCAGAGATTAAGAGGAGGCACTTCTTCCCTTCTTCCCGAGTGTCCCCTTCTTCCCGAGAGCAAAACCTCTCTCTATTCTTTCCCCTGTTGCCAAGCTGGGTACTTGGCAGCTCAAGTCAAAATTAAGCCGAAATTATGGTAGCTAAGAGGAATATCCAGTTTGAGCCCTACTTTTATATTTCCATCTTAGTAATCTTATTATTATATGTTTCTATAAACCATCAAATCCTTTTTGAATGAGGTTTGAGTCAAGTTAAAAACCTAATCTATCTCAGTCCTAGAGTTTAACCATCATCATGAGATCAAATGACATAGAATTAGCCTAGATCCACAGGTCAGCACACATTTTCTGTAACTGACTCAACAACAAATATTTTAGGCCTTAAGAGCCATATCGTCTTTGTTGCAACTACTCAGCTCTGCTGTTATAGCACAAAAACAGTCAAAGACAGTACTAAAACAAATGAGTGGCTGGCTGTGTTCCAGTCAAACTTTGTTTATAGGCATTGGGCCAGATTTGGCCAATGGGCCATAGTTTGCCAACCCTTGGCAAGAAAATTTATATAGTCTTTCACTTTGTATATTTCTTCAAAGACTATTCTGTACAAAAGCCCCAAGTTACAAAAACAAGAGCAATTTGAAATCATAAGACAGTCTCCAATTCTGTAGCTTTGAGAGCAGTTGGCATTTGTTTTTTACATGGACTATATACCAATTCAAAAGTGCAGGGTATACTCAAGAGTGGACAGAATATTGCTAAATATGCTCTACCCTTCAAATATACATAAATAATTCTGACCCAATGATGAAGTCTCTTGAATCAGAGTCTCCTAGAAAATACCTTTCTCAGATGACACCATGGGACTAGGCTAAGAACTTTTTTGTAGAATACCTGCTCTCTTTTAGGCCACTATTCTTTTCCATGTACCAGAGCACTGATTTACAATATACTGCCTAGGTATTAGGAAAGGGAATAATTGGTTGGCCCTTCAATCTTTTCCTTTAGAGACATATATTCAGAGACTTCTATGTTCTTAAAAATGCAGAAACAGAAGATATAGTTTTCCAAAGTAGGAGGCTGAAGGATGATAAAATTGTATGTTTCATATTCTGCTATTTTGTAGGCATAAATCTGTAAAGACAATTGTCCTCTTACTGTCCTCAAAATCAGCTTATAGTTGAAATGCTTATGAACAACTATACCAATAAATCTTCAGTATTAACAGTTCAATGGCATATACCAAGCACACTTTTGTATCATTTTATTATGAAATGAACTCTAAAGATTGTTATTTTTTGAACCAATAGTATATCCCTTAGGACAGTGTTCCTCAAACTAGGTTACACATCAGAATTACCTGTGTCTGTTTTTAACATACAAATTTCTGGGCCCCACTCCTAGACTACTGAATGAGAAATATTGGCTGGGCTTTACTTTGTTTCCTCTCAGAACTCTGATGGGTGTGGACAAAGTGATTAAATCCTCACCACATATTCTTGTGAAGTAAATATCATTACTGCCTTCAGTATATAAATTATAATAGGACTCAGAGAACAAGGTCGAATATACACAGACCTATTGTTGTTCTGGTTAGAATCACCAGTTTCCATTATATGACAGAATAGAATTAACCAGGGGAAAACATAATACCTATATTTGAATTTACAGCCTAAGACTGCTTACTTTTCCCTTCAGTTAGTGTTTACTAAATTAGTAATTAAATATAAGATGAAGCCCAAATATTACTCTTCAAGAACAGATTATATATAATAGTAGAATGTTGCCTACCTGGACTAGCACTCTTTTAAGTTTTTTCCTAATTTTTATCCATTCCTAGCCTTAAAAGTTGTGTTGTTTTTTTTTAAGGGACCCTGAAAAAGGCCACTTATGCTTCAAAGGATGGCACAAAAAAAGAGATCAACAGAAATGATGGGGAAAAGTCAAAACAGGAATAGAAAGCAGGTGGAATAAATGGTTAGAACAGGGAAAATGCATTTTATATTTATTTTCCTAGGACCAAGAATGTGTTTTATAAGTGTGCCAACTCTGCACCTTGGTACTTAATAACATTGGTAGGAGTGATTCTTTTGTTTTTAATGTAATCTTTTAAAATCTCAGGTTAGCAAACAGCAAATGATGAAAAGAAAGATATGGAGAGTAGGTCTCCAGATCATTCTGAATTGCTTTCACTTCCACCAAGCTGCTTAGCATGGGGAGATGAAGTTTAAAGGGGCCAATTTAGGGTCCCACTCTCTGCTGCTGTACATGTAGTAAGACAAGCATAGGTTGAATACGTGAAACTAGAGCAAAAAAATTTACATGAATTAAATCTCAAGAAACTATTTTTGACAGTAAGTGCTTCAATTCAAACAGTCTATAGATTGAATGTGTGGCCATGGAAAACAGGCTGCAATTTAAAAAGTGGCTTTTTTCTATACATTAGATAATCAGAGACATATTAGATGATGGTCACGGAAATTTTTTATCTCAGGTATTTGATGCACAGCCTCTCACAATGAAAACAACAAAATCAAATGAAGAACCAACAATATCCCATACTTGTGAAATCGCTACCCTTTCTTGAGGCCTATCCAGGAATAATATCTTACTATATACAGCAGAAGAATAGCAAGAAAGAAGAGGTGGATGTTTTCAAAACTGAGGAAATATATGGAAAGGGAGCCAAATCAGTATTTACACTGACAAATTCCAGTGACACCATCTAGTTATCTTGTGCTACTGTGCCCAGCATCTCCTCTGGCTGCCAGATTCTATTGCCTTCAGGCTTTCTTTGCATTTGGAAGCTGCAAAGTAATTCTCCTTTTTCCTATAAAACTGACCCAAAGGACATCAAGGGAGAGAAGAGACATATTCCTTGTTTTGTGGGTGGATAAAATGGAAATTGAAGTTGAAAGCACAGATAACCCATGTTGCGTCCATATACAATGCCCACCAAGGAGGCAGAAAACATGTGACTTTCAGACACTAGTGTTGTGATAAAAGGGTCAAGGCTTTGCAGGATTCCAGGACCACAGCTCATGTGGCACGAGGGTGGTGCTAATACAATCACCTTGTTCAGCGGTAGGCTAAAATAATTTATAGCATGAGAGGAATACAAAGTGTTTTATATCTTTCCTTAAGATTAACAGCTATTCTGATCAATGGTGTTCCGACAATATCATTTACGGATGTTTTAGAACTTCCAGTTCAGTTCAGTTCAGCCTCTCAGTCATGTCAGACTCTGCAACCCCATGGACTGCAGCACACCAGGCCTCGTTGTCCATCACCAACTCCCGGGGCTTCCGCAAACTCATGTCCATCAAGTCGGTGATTCCATCCAACCATCTCATCCTCTGTCGTCCCCTTCTCCTCCTGCTTTCAATCTTTCCCAGCAGCAGGGTCTTTTCCAATGAATCAGTTCTTTGCATCAGGTGGCCAACGTACTTTAGACTTCAGACGGGTGCTTCTTAGAACCAACCTCAGTGAGGTTTGTAAACTTTGTTTTCAGCTGCTTCGATATTCCAAGGCTTTCATCTTCCCTTTTGCTTTTCTTATTTGCTTCCAAAAGCTCTAGACTAACATACTTCTCCTGGGGGCAGAGGCTGACAAGTGGCATTCCTGGAGACTTGTCCTAATGGCCTGTATTCTGCACATTTTTAAGTCCTTTCTTTTCATCAAAGTAGATCTTTTGAGGCTTTTTCCCCTGGGAGCTTTGTTAGTGAAGTAACTTATAACTTTATCACCAACATTGTAAAAAAAAAAAAAAAGGTGGTAAAGAGTGATTACGGCTAAGTGTTCCCAGCCTTTTTCATGACCAGCGTAACTGCTGCTGCTGCTGCATTGCTTCAGTCGTGTCTGACTCTGTGTGCCCCATAGACAGCAGCCCACCAGGCTCCCCTGTCCCTGGGATTCTCCAGGCAAGAACACTGGAGTGGGTTGCCTTTCATTTGCTTCTCCAAGGCATGAAAGTGAAAAGCGAAAGTGAAGTCGCTCAGTCATGTCCCACTCTTAGCGACCCCATGGACTACAGCCCACCAGGCTCCTCCGTCCATGGAATTTTCCAGGCAAGAGTACTGGAGTGGGTTTGCATTGCCTTCTTCATGACCAACATAAACTAGCATTTTAAAAAGCAAAAATGAAAGTAAAAGTCACTCAGTCTCAGTCTGTCCAACTCTTTGGGACCCCATGGACTATATAGCCCATGGAATTCTCCAGGCCAAAATACTGGAGTGGGTAGCCTTTCCCTTCTCCAGGGGATCTACCCAACCCAGGGATCAAGCCCAGGTCTCCCACATTGCAGGCAGATTCTTTACCAGTCACAAGGGAAGCCCTTAAAGAGCAAGGTGTGGGGGGGTGCTAATTGAAAAGCATGTGTTATGAGGATGTCAGGATGGCTGACACTGAAATGACAAATGAAAATTATTGACACCAGGATCTACTTTCTCCCAGAGGAAAACACCATGGAGATCAGCAGTTGATTCAAACTGCTTTTCCTCTCCTCCCTTTTGATAAATAGGAAAACAAACACACACTCTGCCATCCTAAAGAGAAACCTCTAATTGGCCCACAGAGAATGAGTGCCCCACGTTCTTGTAGCTGTAATAATGATCAATTAATGCAAGAAAATACCCTGATGCTGGGAAAGACTGAAGGTAAGAAGACAAGGGGATGACAGAGGATGAGATGGTTGGATGACATCACCGACTCAGTGGACATGGGTTTGAGCAAACTCTGGGAGATAGTGAACAACAGGGAAGCCTGGTGTGCTGCAGTCCACAGGGTCACAAAGAGTCAGACATAACTTAGTGACTGAACATCAACAAAGGGGTCAAAAGAGGGAGTGAGCAACACGGAGATGAAGAGAACGAGCACAGAAACGAGACCTGGAATCCGGGGGATACAGATCCTGCCCCCCATCACCACAGTTAAAGATACAAGGTGCGTCCCTGCACCTTTCCAAGCCTTGGGTTCCTCTTCTGCAAGTGGGGGAGGGATGAATATTTCTTTCTTAAATTTCTTGGAGTGTAGATGTTTTATAATGTTGTGTTAGTTTCTTCTGTGCAGCAAAGTCAATCAGTTATGCACATATCTATTCTTTTATAGATTTTCTTCCTATTGAGGTCACCACAGAACATTTACTGGGTAGCTCAGCTGGTAAAGAATCTGCCTGCAATGCAGGAGACCCTGGTTCAATTCCTGGGTTGGGAAGATCCCCTGGAGAAGGGATAGGCTACTCACTTCACATTCTTGGGCTTCCCTGCAGCCTCAGACAGTAAAGAATCCACCTGGAATGCAGGAGACACAGGTTTGATCCCTGGATCAGGACAATCCCCTGGAGGAGAGCAAAGCAACCCACTCTAGTATTCTTACCTGGAGAATCCCCATGGACCAAGGAGCCTGGTGGTCTACAGTCCATGGCGTTGAAAAGAGCTGGACATGACTGAGCAACTAAGCACACACACAGAGCACTGAGTAGTTTCTTGTGCTATAAAATAGCTCTTACTAGTTAACTATTTTATACATAGTAGTGTATATATGTCAACCCCAATCTCCCAGTTAATTTCAGCCCCCTTACCCCTTCGTGTTCCTACATTTGTTCTCTATGTGTCTTCTCTATTTCCTTTTTGCAAATAATTTCATCTACACCATTTTTCTAGATTCCACATACATGCGATATTATAATGATCTGTTTTTCTCTGACTTACTTAATTCTGTGTTAGTCTCTAGCTCTATCCAGGTCTCTGCAAATGGTACCACTGTGTTCTGCTTTATGGCTAAGTAATATTCCACTGTATATACACACCATAATCTTCTTTATCCATGCCTCTGTTGATGGATGTTTAAGTTGCTTTCATGTCCTGGCTATTGTAAATAATGCTGCAATAAACATTGGAGTGCAAGCATCTTTTCTTGGGGGTACTCAGAGGCTTTCAGTGAGGATTAAATGAGGCCATGAATACAGAATACAATATGTCACTTGGTTAGTCCCTCAAGATCTGTCAGCTGTTATTGTAATTGCCCTTTTTGACCCTCATCATCTACTCAACTTCCTTTTCAAATAACTTATTTAAGAACTTGTCTGTTATTTTTCACTTCAAATGATAGAAATAAAAAGTACTTGACTAGCAACAGTATGTGAGATAAATATCTACACTTCTTTTGCATTTAGAGCCAATCTGTGATTCACATTTAAGCTGGCTTCTCGAAACAATTTCCAGCACATTCTACTTGCAGTCAGATGAAGTGGTAATTTTCTTAAAATATGGAGCAGTTTGGTGCTGGGCAGAACATGTATTCAGGCTCATAAACATAAACATTTTTTATGTGGCATTTAAAGATGAACTATGTAACTCCAAAATGCTGCAAAAATATAAACAAAATAATTTCAGGAATAAAGAAATGCAGCTAAAGGAGAATGGAGAGGAAGCCAGAAAAGAATCAAAGTTTTCTATGGTGCAAGAAAGTTGATCATGGGTAAAAATTTGTTCTTGTGAATTTTTTTAGAGGAAGACAGTAGCACATTCCAGGAAGTATTTACACTAGATGACAAGCAACTTTGGTAATTACTTCTGACTCTGACCTTTTTCTAGTAGCCCAGGGTCGGCACCGAGCCTTTCTTCAGAGATGACAACCGTATAGTGATGCTGAGTGAGAATGCTCTGGTGGAGCTGAAGCTCCCTTTGGCTGGAGGAAGCAGGCCTGTAGAGAACAGCCCTTCTGCCATGGCTGCTGAAGTGGGTCTCAACTGACTCTTCGATCTACAGGGAAAAAAAAAAAGGTATAAAAATTCAAGAGGAAAAAAGGAGTACATTTCCCTTGAAGGAGATCATTAATGTAAATTGGGAGCCATTCAGAAAGTTGTCTTTGAAGGTTTTCTCTGGCAATGCTCTGAAAGGCACACAAGGACAAAAGCAACCTTATTTGCAAGAACTGAAGGTGAACTGTATTTTTCTCACTATTCCAGAAAGATGAAGATTTCAGGCCATTAAAATACAGAGTTCCCAGAGGAATACTGTGGTATAGAAATACCGAGCTCAACTCTGCCTGAAAAATAGAAATTAATAGCGATGCTTTACATCTGCATTGTGCTTTTCTGTAATAGTTCCAGCTGCCTTATCTTTTAACAGTTCTTTTAGGTAAACACAGTAGAGGAAACAGACCCAGGGAGGATGGATTTTGTGCCGGAAGGACATGGGGGACAGCTGAAAGGCAATCCCAGAGCTCTCTGCAGGCACAATGCTGTCGCTTCTCTCCATCAGGATGCAGCAGAATTTCAGTGCCTGTTACTGAGGCAGGATGGATCTTCCTGTGAGAAGAGGAGGGTATCACTCAAGAACCATAATTTTAGCCTCTTCCTTCAGCTTTTGACTGCTCCTCCAAATAAATATTCTTTCTCACAATGATGTTTGAAGTATCATTAACAAAAGGGAAGTTTTGAAATGGCAAGGAGAAAGAATGCTGACAATGAAATTCATTTTATGGTTTAAGCCATTCCTAGTGACTCAGTAAAGAATCTGCCTGCAATGCAGGAGACTCGGGTTGATCCCTGGGTCGGGAAGATCCTCTGGAGAAGGAAATGGTTACCCACTTGCCTGAAGAATTCCATGGACAGAGGGCCTGGCAGTCTATAGTCCACGGGCTCACAAAGAATCAGACAGGACTGAACGACTAGTATACACACACACACACACACACACACACACACACACACACACACATATGATCTAATGCAGATCCCGTGTGTTTTCCTGAAAATTTGTGATTAAACCTTGATAAAGTAGACGTTTCTTACTACCGAAGGGAATGATAAGATTGAGTGGAGATTAGGGCAAAAAAAAAAAAATGGGAGAGGCCAAAGAAGAGGAGACAAAGGGTTGGAGAAGGTGGATGAAGGCAAAGAGGTAAAAAATGAAGTTAGGAATCCACATTACTTTTTTTTTTTTTTTTTTAGTGGCAGTGCTGAATCAAACTGTCCACTTTGTGGCTCTCAAACATAATTTGTACCATGTGTTTTCACTCCTTAAAGGTTTTCATTACTGCCCATTACTGACCTAATCAGTTACACATCTTTATCACAGAATGCAGGCCACTTGAACTTAAACCCCCCATCTTCCTTCTCTGGTGATGTCACACTTTTAAGCATTCCCATTCCTAATCCTAGCCTGCTGCTTCATATAGACTCCACTGTGCCTTCTCACAACAATTCTTTCCTCTCTCTCCATTCTTCCATTTAGCAAACTCCAAATCAAACAGTACTTCTTTGGAAAACTGTCATTGACAAACATCCTTCTATCAGCACTTACAAAACTGTGTGTCTCTCTGATTTGAGTTCCTTAACGTGCAGCCTGCACTGTCCTTGTGTCTTTGGTGAACATTGTACATATTCAATAAATGGCCATATTAAGTAAAATAATGGACCGTAACGCTCTATCAAGATCTGACCTTTGAAGATACACATGGAAAGAAAGAAGAAACAGATTTAGCTTGTGAATCCTTTGAAGGCAGGCACCATATCCTATTTTTCATTACATACAAATGATGGCTATCTCAAAATCAATCTACAAAGCATGGCAGAGTGCAGAAGGACACAAGCTCTGCAGGCAAAATGCCAGCTGTGAATCTCTTGGTTCCACCATCACTAACCCTATGACCTTGGACAGAACCTTCTTCCTAAGGCTGCTGCAAGGATTAAGAAGTTAGTACTTGTAAAGTGCTTAGAACTGTGCTTGGCACATGTGCTTAGTCCCTCAGTCGTGTCCGATTCTTTGTGACCCTATGAACTATAGCTCGCCAGGCTCCTCTATGGGGATTCTCCAGGCAAAAATACTGGAGTGGGTTGCCACGTCCTCCTTCCCAACCCAGAAATCAAATCCAGATCTCCTGCATTGCAGGCAGATTCTTTACCAGCTGAGCTACAGAGATGTGCCTGGCATATAAGAAGTGCTATATGTGTGTTTATAAAATAGTATGTCAAAAAGAGCAAAGAGTCGAGAACACTGCTTCTGTTTCTGAGTTTTGCCTGGCACATGCTAACACAGGCTCATAATATGTGTGTGGTGAATACAAAGGGAAGAAAGAGAACACCAGCTATCACACCTTCTATGCATGGTACTTTGGGGAAACATGATCAGCTACTTCCCCTTGTTAAAGGATTGCCTTTTATTGATAATGAATCTATCTAAACTCAAGAATTTAACTGAAAATTAGAACATAATTACTCAGCAAACGTTGATTATTTTAGTGATAAACTGTGAAGAAGGGAAAACCAAATACAGGCTGAGTCTTTGGACTCAGGAGTCAGAGGGAACCAGTAGCAAGAACTCAAAGGAGGCCAAAATAAACAAAGGTAGGTCTAGGTGAAAGGGGAAGACAGATGCTTCCAAATATATCAGTGTCACTCAAGCAAAACGCAGTGTCCAGAGTTCCCTTCTCACATTATTTTCTTTCGAAATCACAGGATGCTCCTCTCAGTTACAGCTGGCTCAGGTACAGGAGTGACTTCCCATGAGAAGGCTGTATTTTCAAAATTTACCTCCTCATTAATTTGAAAGATATAATCCCTCTTCCCCACCCCACCCCTAAACCAGGATCAGTTTATGTAAGAGCACCATAATCTTACCAGCATTATCTTACAGACAGCATATTCTAAACAGAGTATTAATTACTGGCCATATCTTATCATAGCCTTTATAACACATTGAAATTTTAACTCACGTCTCAGACTACAGAGAATAAATAGGAAATGAGCGTGTCCATCAAATTAGGTTGCGGTTATCCTGTAATACAAACTGCCCCTGTCCTTGTCATATTTATAACAGCCTGTATCAGCAGAATGGCCCAATACCAAGGGGCGAGAGCGGTTTCAGCCGGTCCAACAACAGGTGCGCTGCACTGCGTCTGTGAAATACAATTATGTCAACCGCATCCGCAACTGCGGGATGATCAAACGCCCAGAGCAGCACTTTTGGAAATGAGAGCTCCTGATGATCCCTACGATTTTGAGAATGTATTTTTAGCGGAAGAATACATTTAAGCTGGCCATCACTGCAACGACTGAACTTGAGACTTGCGGGTCTGCTGGGGATAATTTAGAAAAGAATGTGTGTTTCTGGGCATCTGACAGGCTGAACCCGGAGTCACTTCCCTGTCTCCCTTCTTCCTGAGAGATCTGCAGAAAAGTCCGTTAGAAATTGCTTCGCTAGACTACCTGAAAGTTGTTTCATATTGAACACTTACCATTTTTCCTGGAAGGACTTCAAAATCTGAAGTCTCTATGCTGCCTGAGGATAAAGTGTTATAATAACCTAGGTGGAGGGCTAGATGCAGAGACACGGAGTAGACCAGAGATGTGCGTGTGTATTAATCGCTCAGTCGTGTCTGACTCTTTGCGACCCCGTGGACTGTAACCCACCAGGCTTCTCTCTCCATGGGATTCTCCAGGCAAGAATACTGGAGCGGGTTGCCATTCCCTTCTCTAGGGGATCTTCTCAACCCAGGGATCGAAACTGGGTCTCCTGAAATGCAGGCAGATTCTTTACCATAGAGCCACTTTGGAAGCCATCAGAACAGAAGAGGGCTGGGAATCAAATACCTGGACTTGGGATTCTGCCTCTGCCCCTGGCATGCCTCCTCCACTGTGAGAATGACAGTCATAGCCTCATATCAGAGTTTTCTCACATGTATAGCTGAAGTAACAAATCTGACTTCAGGAGACTGTGTGGGGACTTAAATCACTTTCCTATATGAAGGTGTGCACCACAGCATCCCACCAATAAGCCATGTGAAATATATACACATAAAATGGAATAAAAATCAATATCATAATGTAACTGCTTTTACATTAATAATTAAGTTTTTCAATTAATATAGTCTGGTCCCTGTTATAACTTCTATATACCCTGGTAAATATTTCTCTTGGTAGGGCTTATCATCTTTTAAGGCAAAAATATGATTTCCTTATTATTCACTGTTTCCCCACACCATAAAAGAAGGTAAAAGAAAGTATATATTTTTGTCTGTTTTGTTCACTTTTGCTTCCCCAACCAAAGAATGGTATACTTGGCACATAGCATGCACATAATAAATTTTCTTTGAATGAATGAATACAACATCATTTTTTTCAATATGTAAAAGTCATTTTTATAAATACTAGCATGAAAGATTTAGATAGAAAGTGGTAAAACTTTTATTTATAAATTTATTTCAGCAGAATTCTGAATACTGGCAAAAATGACAGAGTCAAATTCTTGAGTTAAGTAATGAATTTACAGTAAAAAAAAAAAAATCCAACAAAGAGCTATATTATAAAGGCACTATATTTCTCAGTCAGTTCAGTAGCTTGGTTGTCTCCAACTGTTTGTGACCCCTTGAAGTGCAGCACATCAAGCCTCCCTGTCCATCACTGTATTTCTCAGTTACTATTAAAAAGTCTTCATCAAGACTTACCACAAGCACAAGAAATACAGCTCTTGAAAAATATAGTAGAGATGAGAAATAAAACTTGTTTTTCTCCATATGATGGATTTTTTCTGGATTTATTAAAGTAGCCATGTATTTATGACATCTTTTGATGTTTGAATACAAATCATAGAGTAGACCTCAGATGTGTGTCGTATATAACTGAAAGTTAAATTGCCATGCTGTCTAGATTTCTGGCATTTTAGAAAGATTGTAGAGTCTATCATAGTGAATTACGTTTTAATTTTTCCACTACAAGAATACAGAATTTCTTTTTCCATTGGTAAAATGTACACTTATTTTAGAGAATTCAGGAAATAAAATGGATGGCATGTTCTAGGATACATATCCTATACATTTTCTACTTAAACATTATTTACAATTGTAGGACAGTTTAGGAATTGTAGGTTTCCCGGATATGCAAGCAGGGCCTTGGAGAATATTACCTACTTACATGACCTCTAGTGACCCTTTGCCTCCATCTCATAGCTGACTCAGCTACACCCTTGAGCCGATCACTGAATGATCACATCTTTCTCAGAACTACTTCATGACCTTGAGCACCCTCTGAATGCACCCCCAAACCATATGTTGGGGCTATCCCAACACCCAACATACAATGTAAGGCAAATTTACCCATCTGTAGCTCTATGTAAATTCTAAACAAGTAAGAGAGAAACAAAAGCAATAAATTTCAATATAAAAAAAAGGATCCATAATATTGCTTTGATGAAATGACACCCACTTAAATAGTAACTGCCAAAACTCACCTTTACCTGTTCCTAATTCTCATTTTCCCTTTGACACTCTCACAGTTTATAGTTATAGACATGTGTTTACTATCTGCCACTCCTACAAGTCTGTATGTTTCAGAAGGGTCTAGACTTGTCTGCTTTGGTCATTATTGCACAAACAGCTTACTGCTAAATAAGAGGGAATGGAAGGATGAATGAGCAAATGGATAAATGCTAAAGGCAAAGTATGAGTTCATTACTTGTAAATATATGCAGGCCCTTTGGTTATTTTACTTACTGTCAGGTGACATAACCCACTAGGAAGTCTCAAAGGAGGCTTCAACATCTGCACCTCAAGTCGTAAGGTATCCATGACCTCTTCATCTCTAATGACTCTCTCCTCCGTTTCATTGCAACCACCCACTCCAATGGCCAGATCTTTATCCTTGTGGTCTCCCAAAGAACCCCATCTCTGAAATTATAAAATAATATACTCCACTCTCTGATTGCATTCATCTACTTCCAGCTCTTTTTACTTATCCCTAATACATCAATTCCTCAACCACAAGTCTTTCCCCCTAATGTCAACTTTCTACCAGACTCCTTTTCACCCTCCTTCTCCACATCTCAGATTCCAGGACCCCAAACTCTCTACCTGGTACATTAAATTCCCTTGTTCACAGTCATATGGCAAAACCTCAAGCATGGACAAGCTGGGGACACAGCAGTAAACAAGATAGGCAAGTCTCTGCCCTCATAGAGCTGACAGCCCATCAAGGCAAGCAGATGTAAGCATCTGGTTATAATCAATTACAACATGCCAGGTAAATCAGGAGGGAGAGGATGCTGTGGAAACTCTGAGCTGAGGGAGTCAAGGAAGATCTCCGCAGCCCGCCTGACCTGCCCCTGGGTTGAGAGCTGCTGAAGAAAAGGGGCCAGATGGACAGATCCTGGTTGACAAAGCCAATGCAGTCTTCCCATTCCCTAGACCATCCAGCTATGCTTCCTGGGTCAATTCTCTCTCACGTGCTACAAAGTGACAGACTTGCCCACTCTCCAGCTACCTCCTTATTTCTGCAGATAACTGCCTCCCGCTGACAGAGGAAATCAGTTCTCTTAGAAGGAAATGCACTGAGTTAACACAGCAACTGTTTTGGCAAACCCATAGCCTATCTGCACAACTAACATTTCCTCTTTTCTTCTGATTTCCATAGGAAAGAGAAACTGCCCTCTTCTTATCAATGGTCGGTCACTCTGCTTATTCTCCAGACTCCACACTCCGGCTCAGCCCAAGCAACAGACCTCCTCCCAGGCTCCACCCTCAAACCCCTGAGAATTTGATCTTTGTTTTAACATCTTCTCCTGGATCCTTCCTATCCCCTCCCCCCTCTCTCCCACTGGCTCTTTCTCAGTGTTTATGCATTTACTTATTTAATATTTCTGAAAGCTTCCTATGTGTCAGACATGGTTCTAGGCTCTGTGAAATACAACAGTGAAGAACCTAGATAAAGTTCTAGCCCTCACTGAGCTTACTTTTTAGTGGGAGAAGCAACAGACAGTTAATGAGATCATGCAAAGTAAGTTCCTGCAGAGATAAAATACCCTGTCAGGGTAAAGTGTCAGCAGTGACCCCAATGGTCATGCTGCTGTTGCTTGTATGTGTTAGGAATGTTGTATAGGAAAGACAATGAGAGAAGAAAGATAACTCCTTGAGAAACAAGAAGGGAACTGGCATTAAAACAGAAGTCCTTGAAAATCAGCAGCAAGCAGAGGTACTTTTTGTTGTGAGTGGTAAATATGGCCAGGCAGGCAGGCAATAAGAAATAATGGGCAATGAGGATAGAAGTGGAGGTAACGCAGCATGACTTATTACCCTACTAAGTAACTAGTTGTTGCTATGTTGCTCAGTCATGTCCCGCTCTTTGCGACCCCATGGACTACAGCACACCAGGCTTTCCTGTCCTTCACCACCTCTATAGGAAGCAGCGAGTAGGAAACCAAGACATAATAAGCAGTAGAGAATTTAAAAGCTGGTCACTTTGTGCTGGTCTTTCTCCCTAGGTACAAATTTTATGAACTTTGATGCCTTTTATGAAAAGCCATGGTAGGGAAGAGGAAGATGATGAAAACTAGACATACTAAGATAGAGGGAGGATGTTTCCTTGTTTTCTTGTGTTTTCTGGATGGATGGGTCCTCTGATAGAATTTCAGAAAAAGAGACATCTACTACCTAGATCACAAGATTTCCTAAGAACTCTATGTCATAGGTCCTATGATGCAGAAAATAAGTCTTTTGTTTGTTTTTGTTTTTTAGTGGAAGCACTCAATGACCTGGGAGACCATGCCATAAGAGGGAGAACTGAGACCTGTCCTAAGGAGGCATGCAATGGTGCTGGGGGAGCACTGGGAGCAGAGCACTGTGAGGGAAGGGCGGTGAGAACACTGCACTGAGGAGTGGGGTTGGGTGGAGAAGTGAGGCAGGAAGAAGGCAGAGTAAAACCCTTAAAAGAATGACATAACCATTGAGGACAGGACATAAACTGGTTAGAACAAACTAGGTCCAAGATGGCAGACAAGTTGATTTCCACTAGACCTTGAACCTCAGTATATGTCCACTGTAACACATCAGCAAGCCAAGTGACATACCCACAGGCACCATGACAGTTCTGAAGCCGACCAGAAAGGCCAAAAAGTGGAAGGTGACCCAATTCCTGGAAATCCCTGCCCTTCCCCCAAATGCTTGAAATAATCTTCCCAGTCATTAGCCTATGAAATTATCCACCCCTATAAAAACTGACAACTCCATACCCTGGGGCCTCTCTTGCCTTCCGAGATGGCCCACAGTCTGTCTACGGAGTGTGTATCTCCCTGAATAAACCCTCTTTCACTTTCTACGGCTTGCTCTTGAATTCTTTTCTGTGCGAAGCCAAGAACCCACGCTCAGCAGCTACCCCAGGGACTCACCTGAGCCCTGGGATGTGACCATCCTCTTGTGCCCCACTTTCTTTCCTGCACCAGAAGGAGAGGCAGCCCCAGGACAATCACATCTCAGAGAGCAAATGAAGGAGAGGTAAGGTACAGAGAATGAAAACATTCCAGAAGTGGGAAGAAAGTTCCCAAAGAAAGGATGTGCAGTGATGATCTTAAGTAAACAGAGGGGGAGTGTGCAAGACTGACACATGAGAAGGAAGAGGGGTGGGCATAAAAAAGGAGAACAGAAGAGAACAACAGCATAGCACCTGACCTGGCCACCCTAAGCTAGAAATTATTTAATGAGAAACCAGATCAAATTGCCTTAGTCCACCAGGAACAGCTTACGACATATAGTATGGTTTTTGTCCACCAGAATAGACTCCCAACCCATATATAAAATAGGAAGCATGTAAGCTGATGATTGTTGTTTGTTGTTTAGTTGCTAAGTCGTGTCCAACTCTTTTACGACCCCATGGACTGTAGCCTGCCATGGTCCTCTGTCCATGGGATTTTCTAGGCAAGAATACTGGAGTGGGTTGCCATTTCCTTCTCCAGGGGATCTTCCTGACCCAGGGATAGAACCCATGTCTCCTGCATTACCGATGGCTTCTTTTATCACTAAGCCACCTGGGAAACCTGATGGTAAACCCTGAAAATGTCTCATCTTCTCTGTCTAATGACCTTCTCCTTCCCAACCTAGAACCACGCTGAGCCTTTCTAAGAAGGGTAAGCAGAATACAGCTTGCGCGGTCAGAGGAAGGAGAAGACCGCTCAAAGGAGAGCAACTTACAGGATAGGAAAAAAGAAAAAAAGGTTGCTTCTCAGCTCTTCAAACTCCAGCCAACGCACAGTCATGCTAGGCGTACACAGCTTCAACTGTGTGCTGCTCCTTCCTTCCCCAGGTTAACCCACACACAGAGCAGGAATCTTGGAGATTAGGGAGAGATTAAAAACAAACCAAGAACACAGAACAGGGATTTCTCCTCCAGTCCCTATCTGGAGTCTGCTGCTGTGATTTCTTGCTTCCCACACCCCATAGTTGCTGGCTGCCTTGCTCAGCCCCACTGAAGTGCTCATCCATTTCAGCCATCAAGGAGGAACTTAGATTGTCTCTCTGCTCCTCCCAAATTTTTGTTCCTCTTTTCTAGCTGTTTTGAAAGTCACATTAAGCATCTTTTTCAGCCTCCTCCAGATTTAACAGGGAAGAACAGGGTCTGACTGTTCTTCCCTGTTACAGGGAGGCTGTTCCTCCAAGGAATTCAAGACTCTTTCCCTTGAGAAGCCACCCACGATGCACAGCTGTGGGCCAGCGGTTTACTATTTGCTGTAACTTTCCAGACATAACAAAACCCAGCTGAGATTACAAAAACACAGGACTAGCTGGGAGATGGTGGTCATGATAGCTTCCTTCAAGAGATCTTGAAGAATCAGACAGCTTTCAATGAGATCAGAAGCAAACGTAGATTGCTTTTTCTTTGGGCACAACTGATTTCACTGTCTATTTTGGATCAAATAAAAACCACCCTGTGTCCCTCTTTTGCCTCTTCTCCTTCCTCTGCCTTCCTTCTGATCTACAATTCTTTCCCATTTTCGGTCTTCTATTAATTGGATACTTTATGACATGGAGCTTCAGAGGAGGAAGACGTCATTGGCTTTCCATCCTCAAGCCCTGATCACATATGCTGGTCTTAGAGTAACAGCTCCCCAGCCCCTTTAATCTCATCACAGTGTCAGCAGCGTCACAGTGTAGTTAAAGGACATCCGTAATGAAGAAAACACGAAATTGACAAGTCCCAATTATGAAACACCAAGCAGAGGACAAGGAGAGACCTTGTTCTTTTGAAAAATGTTAAAATAATAGCAAGTCTCTGTCCCCTCATGCCAAAACAAGGAGTTAATTCAGCAGTTCAGTCTTAAAATAGGAATTCCATACAAAGGCAACATAACAGAAAGGAAAGTACACTGGGGTCATTACAATATCAATACCTAAGCATCGTACAATCTACCAAAGAGTTTCATGGCTAGATGCCAGAGACTCTGAATCTAAGTCAGAGGCTTTGCCAGCAACTCCCCCAAGGACCTCTGAATCCTGAGTCTCTGCTCTACTCCCCTGGTCCCCACCCCTCAAACCCACATTCATCATCTCTTGATACCACTTAAGGTCCACTTAGGTGTACTTCCCTTTCCTCATCTGCAAGTAAACATCAACCTTCCACCCCACTTTTCTCACTGTTGTAAGGATCAAAAGAGACTCAGTGAAACAAAAGCTTTAGGATATATATATCTCCAACTGTATTTAAATTAAATGTCTCTTCAAAAGTGATCACACTGGGACTTCCCTGGAGGTCCAGCAGATAAGACTTAGACTGCTTACAGTTACCCCTGCTTATACTGCAGGGGATGAGAGTTCAACTCCTGGCCTGGGAACTAAAATCCTGCATGCCAAGGAGTGCAGCCCCAAAAAAGTGATCACATAAAAGTGATCCTGACACAATATTTTACATTGTTAAAAAATAAACTGAGGCATATTTAAAATGTTAAGAGTTTATTTGGGCAAAAACCCAATTGGACAGCACCAAAGGTGAAGTGATTAGGAGCACTCCACTATTTGAAACTGAGGGAAGAAGAGAAAGGAAATTACTTATGGGCTGTAGCCTAACTGTTATTTAGTTGATAAGCTGTGTATGACTCTTTTGCAACCCCGTGGACTGTAGCCTGCCAGGCTCCTCTGTCCACAGGATTTCCCAGGCAAGAATCCTGGAGTGGGTTGCCATTTCCTCCTCCAGGGACTCTTCCCAACCTACAGATCGAATCCGTGTCTCCTGCCTCTCTTGCATGGCAGGCAGATTCTTTTATCACTGAGCCAGTCTAAAACCTAGTTGGCTGTTTGTGGCTGGTTGTCTTTAGCATCTCCATTTAGGAATCTTGAACCATTCAGAAGCTTAGATTTTGGTTTGCCTACAGAGGCCACATAGCCTCAGAGCTGCCTCAGTCTAATGGCCTGTTTAACTAATTTAACAAAATTAAAACCTTAAAAGTTTAAATCATATAATTTCATAAGGGTTCCATCACAAGTACAGAATATGAAAGGGTTGTGTTTATATATTAGGGGCATTAAAGTATTTAAAAATAACCAATGAATCAGCATTTCTACTATTCTTCTCTGACAAAAACCAGTGTCAGAGCAAACGTATCATGAAAATAACATATGGACACTGATACTATATATACAATGGACACATTTTTCAGATTTGAGTGTTAGATAAAAGACAGTATCTTCATTGCACAACCAAATATGATTTAATTTTATACCTTATTACAGTGTTCCATAAATAAATTCACCACCAGGATATAAAAAGCCCCTTATCACATTACATTTCCTCTTTGGGGCTTAGAAAATGTAACCATAGCTTGGTCTTAGAACCTTCCTTAGGACTCACCTATTAACTTCCTGAACCCCTCACTTGCACTCTCCATTTCAACTCTGCTCTCTGTAGCCTCCTTACTATCAGCCTTGCTGCACATTCTCCCACTGCCAACCCTGCTCAGTTAATGACACTGACCCCCCTCCCAACCCTCCCAGTCCTCTCTGCACTGCACCATTGCACACACACGGAGTCTAGGCCTCTGCATGAGGCCATCATGAAAAAACTTGTGGTGGCCACTAAGAATCTCTTCCAATACCATAGGGAATATGCCCTCCCCTGGACTGAGAATCCAGCCTAAATAAAGCACTTGCTGGATGCAAGCACAGAATTCAGGCACTGAGATGGGGATTAAGAAGTCCATCCAGTACCCATCCAGTTGCCACATTCATGCCCCCAGGAGCGGGTCCTCAGGCCACTTCAAGAGTCTACTGTTGTTAATCCATGCAGACAGCATCCTTGGCTCATTTCTTCTGCGCTCAGCACTCACATCCGAGTACAAACAGTTTATTTGGATTCTGCCCAGAAATCCAGGGTCCCCATGAGTGCCACAGACAGTTAAGGATGGAAAGCCAGTGTACTCCATGCAGGTGACCCTGCAGCTCCAGGGCAGCAAAGGTGGGCTCCAGTTCTTGGGAAATGAATGGCTACGGTATACAGGCACCCATCTCACAAACCCAGAGGAACCTGCCTCACCCTTCCCACGCAGGGGTCAAAGTATTAAAAGGAATGGGGGAACGGGTGTTAAATATCCAGACACCAAAGGCTGCATAAAGGAGATATCCCACTTATACCAAATGTGTAGACCAAGTCTCCTTAAAGTCAAAGTGTTGGTCGCTCAGTCATGTCCAACTCTTTGTGACCCTGTGGACTGTAGCCCACCAGGCTCCTCTGTCCATAGAATTTTCCAGGCAAAAATACTGGAGTGGATAGCCATTTCCTTCTCCAAGAGATCTTCCCGACCCAGGGATTGAACTTGGGTCTCTGGTACTGCAGGCAGATTCTTTACTATCTGAGTCACCAGAAAAGCCAAGTCTCCTTAAGTACACATTTATGCCTTGGCACACATTTTGTATTTGTGCTCACTCTGAGCACCCTTGTGGTGGTTTACTCTCCATGGCCTCCTCATCTTGTCCCTTTAGCTCACTGGCCAGTACCAGTATACAACCTCAGGGACTACCCTGAGTAGCACCTTTCCCAGCCTGACTGAGAGTTGAGAATGCTCCTCCCCATGCTTCCCTTCTAGAAGCTTCCATCCAGTCTGCCTTGTTCCTCCCCATACTGCCAGATGCTGCACTATCACACCACTGCCTTGAAACACAGCTTCACATATTCCTCTCAAAATATTGGGACTCTCCAAATTACACACTCATTCTAGAATGTTTAAGTAGTTCATGGCCAACTTTTTGCTTTAAAAATCAAAAACTGGCAGGAAATGACAATATCCAATAATACCACAACATAAGCACTATGTTTAGAGGAAGGAATAAGACATCATCTAATATTGTTATCAAATTTTCAACACCCTAAACTCTATAACCCTTTCCGTGAGGGTTGAATAGTGCTGTAGAAGAGCATTTGGCTTTTATTTTTCCCCTGTGACTGGCTAAAAAAGTAACCTCCCTTGCTAGAAGTCCAGTTTATTCTTAAAGGGTCCAGCAGATGGTCTCATAGGTCAGGCCTGAAGAAGAAAGCATCTCTTTAAACAGGACAGATTGCTTTGGTTTTCTCAGGAAAGCAAGAGGGAAGGACATCTTATAAGTGGAGAACCTGGATGAACCCAGGGGAGATCAGTGTTTAAGAATCCAACTGAAAGTATAAAAGAAGAATTTAAGGACTGCTGGCCACCACAGGAAATTCTATACTGGACACAACAGCATCAATTATCCACGTTCCCATTCATCCATTCATTCCACATGTTATGTGCCAAGCATTGTGTAAACTCAACCCCTGCCCTGATCCAACTGCCAGTAATTTATTAGAAGGTTTTGTGTAAATGCGGGACTTCACGGGGAGTGGCTGCATTATTATAAGCACTTGGTTCCCTTGTTCAGGGTTTTGCTAAAAATTGTGCTTAAGATCATGTGCACATCACTGGATGTCACAGAAAAGGGCTTCCTTTTAAAGTGTTATTTTATAGTAAATGCAGGAGACAATTCTAGCTTCTTGAGGTTTATATTTCCAACAGGATATATAGACAAATATATTGTCTCTGCTCTACAGCAAACAAGTGTGTTTACAGTAGATATAGTATTATGCTAACCACTGTTTCTTTAAAAGAAATCAGCTGACCTCCTTTTCCTCTGTATCTACGCTTCCTTGAAAAAGAAAATTAACTGCTTCAAATCTATCTGCTCTTAAAATAGCCTATGCAGCCATTAAAATACATAAGAAATAGGTTTAGAGTATATGTAGGAAGCATCAGATATGTTATTAATTGTCACTATTTACTCAGAAAAAAATAGTTAATAATAAAGGGAAGAGTGAGGAAAAAAGCCAATTTGAAATCTCTGCCCTCTGGGTGTGGCTAGCAGGGAAGGTTTACTGCTTAATATGAAAGTCAACTTTCTGGCTGATACTTTGCAAAGGTCAGGCAAGTCCTGCAGTGCTACAGAAAAGTTAATTTCCTGCTCCATTTTGCCTGAAGCATCTGTGCAGTTTGGCTAAATTAATGCTAGATTTTCCACCAGGGAAGAACCAGACTTAGGGCTGAAACTATTGGAATACCGGTATACTTCCTACTGCTTGTTAAAGAAACAGTGAAACTCAGTTGTGCTTAGTTGCTCAATCCAACTCTTTGTGACCCATGAACTATAGCCCACCAGGCTCCTCTGTCCATGGGGATTCTCCAGGCAAGAATACTGGAGAGGGTTGCCATGACTTCCTCCAAGGGATCGTCCCAATCCATGTATCCAACCCATGTCTCCCACACCGCAGGCAGATTCTTTACTATCTGAGCCACCAATTATGACAGCATAATTCTGGACTTCTAGTGGCATTCTGAAACATTTGTAAAGCACACAATACTTATAACTTTTTAATGAGAAAAAGACTATTCCTGGTATTCACAGTTACGTTGCATATACATGCATTCTTTTCCCTCAAGACGCGCCAAATGCAATGAAAATATTTTCATGACGTTATATTTTGGGATGTGTTAAATTAATTGAACAATGAGACGGAGGTGGCTCTAATGCAGCAGTGGTCTATATGAGCAGATCAAAGTGGAGGTTTTGAAACTGACACTTAAGGGCAAACAGTCACAAGCAGCAAAGAAGGTTTTAAGCTACAATGTCCTTGCTCTGCTTCTACATTTTCTCCGTAGTAGTTTCTCCCCGGACTTTTGCCCTCCAAGCTCTCCTAACTACTTCCGGTTTGGCACTGCCCAGTTGGAATCAAGTTTTGCTCAAACTCTTAAATTTTTCAGTATGCTTCAGTTTGCATGCATGCCTGCTCAATCGTTTCAGTCGTGTCTGACTCTTTGTGACACCATGGGCTATGTAGCCTGCTAGGCGCCTCTGTCCATGGCTTTACCACTGAGCCACTGCGGAAGCCCCATGCTTCAGTTTACTGTTTAACAAATATGATAATGTTTATTCCCCTGCCTTTTACAATCTCAGTGTTTTCCAAAGTATTCTGCCTAATTTGATCAGGTAATATCTGTGTAACAGGCATTTCCATCTACAGGCCACAGTCCAGGAAAATGAAAGCCCCAAAAGTCAGTTATCCAAGGTCACTTAACTTTTCAGCATAGGTACTGGGTCCCTGGGCTTCCCTGGTGGTTCAGTGGTAAAGAATCTGCCTGTCAAGGCAGGAGCGCCGGCTTCAAACCCTGGGTCGGAAAGATCCCCTGTAGGAAGAAACGGCAACCCACTTGAGTATTCTTGCCTGGGAAATCCTACGGCCAGAGGCACCTGGGGGGCTACAGTCCACGGGGGTCACAGAGTCAGAAGCTAGCCACTTAATGCATTGGGGTCCCATTGTCGTGTGTCCTCTTTCTTCTGGAGACGGTGGAGGAGGGCGGAGGGGGTACAGCACCATCTGCCTCAGATACACGAACCTTTAACAGTTGTTCAGGAGGTTTCCAGAAATCTGCACTACCAGCCCCAAACCATCTACTTTTTCTTATGTCAAAACAGACAAGAAACTCAGGATCCTGGAGCAACATTATTATTCAAATAATTTCTCCTTTCGTCCCCTAGATTGCCATCAGGCTTTTTCCCCCCGGCCTGCCCTGCCTGAAGTGGCCACTCTTCCCCAGATCCCTGTCGTCGTCATAGTCCTAATACACTTGGGCCGCAGACACCAGTTTCTTTTTGTCAAGATCAGGTGTGGAGTATGTTCTAAGAAATTGGCTATAAAAAGAATTAAAATGTCAAAATTTATAAATAATTTACACTTTGTAAACCAGGAGACGTGAGCTGCATTCCCACTGTTTGCAAGCAAACACTTTCTTGAGTGGGAGAAGAAGGCAGTATTGTGCAGAGCCCTGGAAAACCCGTGGAATGTGTCTGCATTTGACTGCACTGAGAGTGTCAAAAGAGAAAAGTGACAGACGGTTAGCCTAAGACATGCTGCTTTCAACATTTGCCTAAGCAGATATAACGGAGAAAGAACATAGGGTGAGGATCAAAAATATGTACTATATATACATATGAAACAAATAAATTAAAGTGCTTATTTTTTAGGTCAGAGCTTAACACGGCTTCTTATGGGCATAGGAAGAACACTAATGTTTAACTAATGCCAACTCTGATCAGCCACCATGCTTGCTGTTTTCAAACACGTATTCAGTTTTCACCAGTAAAGTTTAGTTTGCCTCATTTTCCCAATGACAAAATTGAGAGTTTAGAAATCTAGGTAAAATATGTCTGTGTGTGATAGCTAGTAAATGACACATCTGGAATTTGAACTGATGTGGAGCAAAGCCCATGCTCATTCCACAACATCCTGATGCTCTAACAGACTGCTTATTCAACATACTAAACAGGTATGGGGTTAGGAGCCTTGCTGAGGACAGTCAGACCTGTTCTCCCCAGGAATATTCAGAGTCTCCGAGTCTCCCCCTTAGAGAGTTCTTCTGACAGGGTTGCAGTATAAACAGACTGGTGGGGGTCTCTATTCAGAGTCCTCAAGTAAGGATTAGCAACACCAGATGCAGTTTTATTTCAGAACACACTGGTTGAAGGAAAGTTGCATGGCTCCAGGTAGCCTGGAGTTAAAACTCCCCTCAGGGCCTCCCCACCATTCTAGGAAAAACAAAGAACTCTCACCTGAAGAAAAATAAACCTAAGGTTGATCATACCCAGGTCCAAGCCGGCCCAGCCTCTGGCAGATCTCCAGAAATCCTTGTCCCAGTCGCTTAAGAGATAACTACTCCCAGCAACCTTGGAGAAGAACAGGCCCCCTTAAGACAGTAGCTTTCTACATACATAAATATATATATACTTACTCCTTTCTTAGAGAAGCGCAGCAGCTTGCTAATCTGACTGCTGCCCCTTCTCGCCTCATTAAAGGTGATCTGTTCCTGTAGAGTGCTGGTCTCATTCTTTTTCTGAACCTCGCCTACTCGAACTCCATACCTTACGTTATTGGTGCTGAAACCGGGAGATTGAGGTTCCTTCTTCTCCATGGCCAGCTCTTCAGAGTGTGGAAGCCTGCCGAGTTCACTATCCTGCCTGGGCTTTCAAGACCTCCTCTAGAGGACGCCCTGTACCTTCGTGAGCGACACAAGTCCTGTGTAAGGGCTTTATTGGTTTTCCACGTACCCCGAGGAATATTGGCCTCTCTCTCTCTTCCTGTTCTCTACACTCTCTTTTTCTCGAGACCTACCAACTCCAGGACAGAGAGGCCTTGTGCCACTCGACCACTTTACTTGTAACACTCCATTCAAGCCGGCCCCTAAATTAAGGTAAGATCCAATCTGGATGGTTTTCTAGAGGCGCCCTAAAACTTAGTCCTCTCCGGGTCCTGGGGACCCCCGGCCTAGGCCCACTCTGGAGGCGATGGTGGGGGATGCTCCACCTCGACACAGAGCTCTCTTCTCGTAACTCCTATTGCGACTACAGGTGACGACGCGAGCTCCCAATAGGAGGCCTCTGCTTGCCTTTCAGTTATGGGGTCTGGCGAGTCTGTCCCAAAGGACTCCCCTCTGGCCTGTGTTCTCTAAATTCTCAAGCCACTCTCTCTCACTGAACTCAAAGCCAACCGCTTAAAATAACCCTGTATACAGATCTGGCCTCAGTACCAATTAGATGACCAAAACCGCTGGCCTGAGTTTGGGACTTTCGATTTCAATATTTTATCAGATCTCACTAACTTCCTCAAACGGAATGGCAAAGGGTCGGAGGTCCCATATGCCCAAGCCTTTTGGGCCCTTCAGAGCAGACCCTCCCTATGCAAGAACTGCTCCACCCACGAGCTCCTTCTATGCACCTTGCCTCCCAAACAAAAGGGCTCTTCTTCTTCAACTAACCACCAGTCATGACCTTCCACACCCCCAGAGTCTGACCCAGCGGACGAGCCCCCTCCCTATCCGCCACCCTGCCAACCCTCTCCTTCCCCTCATCCAATTCACCTACTGACCCCAGAACCTCTCCCGACTCCCCCTCCCCTCTTCCCTCCCCTCCTGCCACATGGTCACGTGCCCAACATATGTTTCCCCTGAGAGAGGTAGCAGGGCCAGAGGGCCCCACCCAAGTCCACGTGCCATTTTCATTGTCAGATATGAGCCAGACCGAAGAAAAGTTAGGATCACTTTCTGAAAATCCTACCAGATACAGAAAAGAATTCCTGAGACTCTTCTAGGCCTACAACCTCACATGGAGTGACATATATTATATCCTAAATGCCACTCTCACCCCAGATGAAAAAGACCATATCTGACAAACAGCAAAAGCCCATGCAGATCACTTACATAACCAAGACTGGGATAGCCTAGTTGTTGATGAGGCGGTACCTCAATTAGATCCCTACTAGACTTAACAGCCCAATGACCCAGGTATCAAGAGGCTCAATCATATGATTACTTGCCTTCTAGAAGGAATGCAGAAAAATACTCATACCATGTCAATTATGATAAAGTCAGAGAAATCACCCAAGGGGCAGACGAAAATCCAGCCTTATTCTTAGCACGCCTCATAGAGGCCGTCCAAAAGTATACCAACCTAGACATCGCCACCCCTGCTGGGTTACTCTACCTTCATGTTCAGTTCATCAGCCAGTCCACCCTGACATTAGATGCAAGCTTCAACAACTAGAGAAGGGCCCTGAGACCCCTCCCAAAGAGACCTTCTAGAAGTAGCCTTCAAGGTGTTCAATAATAGAGAGGAGGAAGCTAAGAGAGAAAAAGACCTTGAGAGAAAAGCTAAATATGCCCTTTTGGCGGCAGCAATTAAGGGAAGAGATCAACTCAGCCCAGGTCATCCCAGACTGGGACTTAAGACCCCCCCCCTGGACCCTGCTTCCAATGCAACCATTGGGACACTGGGCAAAGGCATGCCCAAACCCATGGATCCCCACAAAAGCATGCCCAATCTGTGGCCAATGGGGATGCTGGAATATAGACTGTCCCCCGGGATGCCCTGATGCCCCTGGGGAGGTCCCTACCTCCCAGACCTGGAGAATGGAATGTCCACAGAGACGTCCTGGCGCCCATGGGGAGACCCCCACTTTTCCCCAGAACCCCAGCCAAACACTACGAGAATTATTCCAATGACAGGGCCTGGGTTCAAGCCCCTCAGCCTGTGTCCCAGACACAGGGCTCAGAACTTAGGGTAGATGGGGTAGTGGCCGGAAAAAAGACCTCCTTTATAGTAGACACTGGAGCCACTTTCTCTCTCTTAATTTCCTACTCTGGCCTAACTCAAGACCCAGAACTCACAATCAAGGGGGTCTCTGGAATTCCCTTAAGGCAAAAAATCAGCCCTCCATTACTCTGTCAGTTTGGAAAACCGACCCCACTCACTCCTCATAATGCCTAAGTGCCCAATGGCCCTCCTATCTATTATCCAAATTGGGAGTCTTTATTACCATACCCCCCTCAATACAGTCTCTATATTCTGCATGCAGATGGTACCTGGACCGTCCCTATCCCTCACCCCTGACCTTCCCTTGGATCTACCCGCCTTAGACCCCCAAGTCTGGGACACTGATCACCCATCCATAGCCAAGCATCATCCACATTACCCTAAAAGATCCCTCAACTATAATCACCCAACAGTAGTACTCTCTCACCCCGGAGGCCCACAAGGGACTTAAGCCTATCATAGACCATCTTCTTCAAGCCTCTATCTTAATTCCTACCCATTCACCACACAACACCTCTATTCTGTTAGTAAGAAAGGGACCAAACTCTTGGAGACTGCTCCAGGACCTGAGAAAAATTAATGAGGCTATTACGCCAACATTCCCAGTAGTCCCTAATCCTTACACCCTTCTGTCTGCCATACCCTCAACTGCAACCCACTTCACAGTATTAGATCTCAAAGACGCCTTTTTCACCATCCCCCTCCACCCCCTCTCCCAACCCGTTTCACCTTCACCTGACAAGACCTCAAGACTCACTTTCCCAACAACTAACATGGACAGTTCTCCCCTAAGGATTCAGACAGCCCCCACTTTTTTGGACAGGCTTTACAAAAAGACCTACAGACACTTGACCTAGCCCCAAATCATCTCCTCCAATACATAGATGACCTCCTCCTTTGTAGCCCAACCCAAAAACTCTGTCTCCAACATACTGCCAAACTCCTTGGGGCCCTGGGATCCTGGGGTTTTCAGGTATCCCGATCCAAGGCCCAAGTAGTTCAGACAAACATCACCTACTTGGGGCTCTCCATATCCCACCAACAAAAAACTATTCCCCCAGGTAGAATCCAGGCCTTAATTAACTGTCCACTTCCAAAAACAAAACAGAGAACTCCTGTCTATCCTCGGCCTCCTAAATTTTTTCTGTATCTGGATCCCTAACTTCTCCCTCAATGCCAAGCCGCTCTATGAGGCAACTAAAGGATGTCTAGATGAGCCCCTCTTTAACCCCTCCTCGCTGGCCAATCCTATCTGCCAGCTCACCCAGAGCCTCCTCTGATTGCCAACTCTCCACCTGCCTTATCACACCATTCTTTCCTCTTTGCCCATTCCAACCAAGGACAGGCCCTGGGGCTTCTATGTCAGCGAGCCGGAGACACCTGGGCTCCCATAGCCTATCTGTCAAAACAGCTGGACACGGTGACCCAGGGGTGGGCTCCCTGCATGCAGGCCATGGCTGCTATCGCAGCCCTCGTACCCGAAGCAAATAAACGCTCAGGACATGCCCCTTTAACAGCCTGTTCTCCACACACCTTCCTAGACTTACTATCACATCGGGCTTTCCTCTCCTTTCCCCCTTCCAGGGTACAGGTCCTACATGCCTTTCTCCTCGACCCTCAGCTCTCATTCTCCCCCTGCTCTCCCCTTAACCCCGCCAGCTTATTACCCACATCCTCTACAACAGACCCTCTCCTACATAGCTGCAGCCTAACAGTAGATCTTACCCAAAACCCCTTTCAACATTTAACAGATCAGCCCATCCTAGACCCAGACACCCCACACTGGTTCGTTGATGGCAGCTCTCAAAACTGCCCACCCTTCGCAGCAGGATATGCCATCATTCAGGGGGACCTTTGCCATAATTACAAGACCTAGACAATTGAAGTTTCATCTCTGCCAACCTCACACCACCTCCCAACAGGCAGAACTGATAGGTCTCACCAGAGCTTCGACTCTGGCTAAAAATCTGAGGGTTAACATCCACACAGACTCCAAATATGCCTATAACATACTTCACTCAAACATCTAACAAAAGAACCCACACTGTGGCCCAAATCCCCCTCACAGAAATTATCCCCAGGTTTGGCCTGCCTTCATCCCTACAGTCTGATAATGGCCCAGAATTTACGTCCAAGGTCACCCAACAGCTCCAACCCTGATATGACAGAAACATGCCTAGACAAAAGCCTGTAGTTAACTCTTATCAGGTTATTGAAATAGACAACCCACTTTGCCTGAGATGTCAGCCTTAGATAGGTTAGTCCAACTTCAAGCCAAAAAAAAAAAAAAGAGGGCAAAGACACCTTTTAAATCTCAAAGCAGAAAACTGTCTGTCTGGATTTATATGTATGTCTCAGTATATGTCTTTGTCTCTGGATAATATTGCTGAGGTTACTTTATAAATGAGCTAAACAACAGTTCATGGTTTCTGAAAGAAAGTAAGATGCATGTTTTCAGTAAGAAAAGGTATAGGAAATGGAATTACATTTTATTAAGAGAAAAAGGAAGTATGGCTTACAGACAGCTGTTCTATGAATGGACAAATAAAGTGATGAATACAGAGAGTGTAAAAAAGGTTTGTGGAAAGTAAAACCCAAGAAGAAAGTTCTATGTGTGGTACATTTTATTAAGAGAAAAAGAAGTGTGGCTTACAGATGGCTACTCTATGAATGGGCAAATAAAGTGATGAATACAGAAAGTGTAAAAAAGGTTTGTGGCAAGTAGAAGAGAGTTTTATGCAAGATACAAGTTTCTTAAGATATTAAACTGCCTTTGCCAAAAAAAAAAATATATATATAATTATTTCTATCGCATTACCCACTAGAGTCACCTCCTGGGTACACCTCTCTCACCTCACCCCTGATCCTGCGCTGCCCTCCTTAACTGACCCCTATCAGGTCTCTCTCACAGGGCCTACCTCCTTAAAATGTCACCCAGGGACAGGCTCTGTCGACCATCCAAGAAGACACTGAATGGCCTGGACACTCTTCAACCTACAGCTGTTCCTGACCCAATTACTACAAGACCTCATTCTCTGTGGGACCTATGCATATTCATGTCTCCTCCTTGAGCCCCCTGGACCTTGCATCTCGGTCTTCCTGACCCCAGGTCTAACATTCCTCAAAGAAGAAGAGGTAGAACAAATGGTCTACCCCCAAGAGAAACTTTCCTACAGAAAAAGAAGGGCTGTCATAGCCCCGCTCCTGGTTGGGAATGACATAGCGGCAGCCCTAGACACTGGGATGAGGGCATCTCGACCTCGGCCCATTTTCCCTGCAAGCTGTCCCAAGAACTTCATGAGGATATGGAGCAAGTAGCAGAGTCCTTCGTTTCAGTCCAAAGACAAATTAACTCATTAGCTTCTGTGGCCCTAAAAAATAGGCGAGCCCTAGACCTTCTCACCACAAAAAAGGGAGGGACCTGCTTTTTTCTAGGGGAAGACTAGCTGCTACTTTGTTAATTAAATGGGCATAGTCCAGGACAGAGTCAAAGAACTTAGAGACAGAACTGAAGGCCACAAAAAAGAGTTACAAAACCTTTACACTCCCCAAAACCTGTTCCAACAGGCCCTCCTTTGGTTACTCCCTCTCTTGGGACCATTGGTACTTATCATTTTATTCCTCTTATTTGGACCCTGTCTCTTCAATCTCTTTCAAAGATTTCTCTAAGAACAGATTTGGGCCATCTCTTGAGACCAAGCCAAGACTGTTCTTTTGCTTGAAACCCTGATGGCAAGAACAGAAAATCAACACTACGGGCCTTAGACTTCCTTCCTCCCAGACTACAAACCCTTGACCCTCATTTATCAGCACGAAGAAGCCCTGAACATTAAGGGCACCCACATCTCTTTCTCTTTTTATATATATTTCTTAAAGGTCTGGAATGAAGGAAAGTTGTATGGCTCAATGTAGCCTGGAGTTAAAACTCTCTTTAGGGCCTCCCCACCATTCTAGGAAAAACAAAGAACGCTCAACCGAAGAAAAATAAACCTTAGGTTGATCATGCCCAGGTCCAAGCCGGCCCAGCCTCTGGCAGATCCCCAGAACGCCTTGTCCCAGCCGTTTAAGAGATAACTACTCCCAGCAACCCTGGAGAAGAACAGGCCCCCTTAAGACAGTAGCTTTCTACATACATACATATATATATACTTACTCTTAGAGAAGCGCAGCAGCTTGCTAATCTGACTGCTGCCCCTTCTCGCCTCATTAAAGGTGATCTGTTCCTGTAGAGTGCTGGTCTCATTCTTTTTCTGAACCTCAGCTACTCGAACTCCGTACCTTACACTGGTAGGGCCCATTCTGTACCCTCAAGTCTATGTGCTCTTTTAATTATTACTTTGGTTCATCTCTTAAGTACTTCTGTTAGTGAATTTAATTGAAAGGTCAACAATTTTTCTTTCATTATTATCCTTATCTATAACAAAATCTCAATATATCTTTTATCATTATGTTCCTTTTTTAACCCTGTGCCAGATAACCAGGATATTTTGTTTTACTTGTTGAACCCATCTCTGTAAAGTACAAAAGTTGACAGAGGACTTTTAGCTTGCAGATTTCCAACTTTGGTATAGTTTCTGTTGCAGAACATAATTTCTATTTTAGAACATGAGTTCATCCTTTTAGTGAGAATGGCTCCCTAGAAAAAATATCCAAAGGAAACCAAAGGGAAAAATAAAACCAAAACATTCCTTTCACCCCAAAGGCCACAGACTCAAAGTGGATCATATGAAACACTTTTTATAATGTCAGTGTATCCCAGAGGTTTCCATTTCAGAGGGTTTAAACTTATGTGAGTTTTCAATTCTATTAGAACAAGAAACAGAACTGCTTACATGGAGAAAGAGGCAGAGGCTATTGCTGCTATTGTGAAAAAAACAAGAGAGAATGAATGATGCCTATAAACTGAATAATTCCTTGATTCAAAGGAAATTTAACAAACTTGATTAAATATAAGCTTCATCAAGACTTCAATACAGATTATCTAACATAAGCAAAATTCACAGCTGTATAAAATCCTCTCAGTATGAATAAATTTTCAAATTTCATTATAAAATTTTGACATAACTTTAATCAAATATCTCAGAGAAATCCACAAGCATTAAATGCTCATCACTAGCCCAACCAATTCTAGGTACATACCTGTTAGTATGCTGACAACATCTCCTGAGAGCCTCCAATACATAAACCTCTCTATTTAGATGCCATCAGCACGATTTTAGAATATTTACATCCAAATCTATTTAAAATATAAAAACATTTAAATGGAAAAGCTCAATTTTGGGAAAAATCAATCTGTTAAAAAATGGAAATTGCTTGAGACAAAGAGAGGTGAAATGATGGTGACAGAGAAGTGAAGAGGGCTGGGTATTAGTTGGCAAACATACAGGTTGCTAACATTTCTTTTTTTAATTTATGATAGGTACTTTTGATGCTTTTGAACTGTGGCATTGAGAAGATTCTTGAGAGTCCCTTGAACAGCAAGGAGATCAAACCAGTCAATCCTAAAGGAAATCAGTCCTGAATATTCCTTGGAAGGACTGATGCTGAAGCTGAAAATACAATCCTTTAGTGACCTGATGCGAAGAACTGACTCACTGGAAAGACCCTAATGCTGGGAAAGATTGAAGGCAGGAGGAGAAGGGAACAAGAGAGGATGAGATGGTTCATGGCATCACCAAAGCAATGGAGATAAGTTTGAGCAAGCTCTGGGAGTTGGTGATGGACAGAGAAGCCTGGCTGCTGAAGTCCATGGGATCACAAAGAGTCAGACATGACTGAGTGACTGAACTGACTGACTGGCCAACTGAGATACTTGAGGATGTTTATTTATAGAAGAATCCCAAAGAAACAAATGAGCTGAAAAGTACGAGATGGGTGATAACTGATGAAGCAAATTCAGTTAGCAAAATGGCAAGATCATTTACACCAGGCAAAATTGCAAGAAATGGTACAGAAAGGACTTCCAAGAGATACTGGTACAGGAAAAAGATGGAGTGGAGGACCTGAGGGTTTAGCAAGGGGAAAAAAGAAAGAGTAGGAGTTCCTCTCATTTCCTGGCCTCTGCTTTAATGAGGACTATCTCTGACACTCCAACTCATGATTCATTTATTTATTCATTCATTGACTACATATTTATTCAGTGCTCATTACATGTCAGATACTGTTTTGGCACCCAGGATGTAGCAATAAACCAGTCAAATAAAGTCCTTGCTCTTAAGGAACTTATATTCTATGGAAGGAGACAGACAGTAAACAAATTTATATTTATTCAGGGTCAAAATCTTAACTGCTTTCCCCTACTCTACATCCAACTCATCTCTCCACATCCTCAGCTCTAACATGTGGTTAATGCTAGCCTCGTAAACTTAAAAAAAAAATTCAGCTCAAACTGTAGACCTTGCTTAGAGATAAGCAGGCCTGACTCTGAGTGACATATCAGCCTCCTCTTGATTCTGAAGGCTCATTTTACTGTGAAAAGGCAATAGCTGAGAGTCTGGAGAACAGGGAGAGAAACTCAGCAAGGCTTTCCTCTCAGACTCTCCTTACCCAAGTACTCATGCTCATTACAGCAATAACTCTGCTCACCTACTTTGGGGAGGCCAAATGTTAGGGTCTATAGAAACTACAGAGACAGGTAAATCCCTAAGGAGATTCAATAATAATTATTCTGATAGTTAACACTAACTGAGTACTTCCTACTTGCCAGATACCTCAAGCTCTTCATGTGTTTTCTCTCATTTAAGCTTTGTGTTAGCCTTGTAAGATGGGTGATAATATATACATTTTCAGGGTAGGAAACAAAATACTGAAGATGTCAAGAAATGTTGTCAAGGGAGTAAGGTAACCAGTGCTACTGATTCAACTTGAGAGCTCATGGGCTGAACCCATTCTGCCTCCCCCATTTTATTAGTTTCCCGGGACTGCCTTTTCAAAGTACTACACACTGAGTGGCTTAAAGCAAAAGAACGGTATTGTCTCACAATTCTGGAAGCTAGAAATCAGAAACTTAGGTGTTAGCAGCACCATACCCCAACCCCTAGAAACCTGCAGAGGAATCCTTTCCAGCCTCTTCCAAGCATCTGGTGGTTTGTTGACAATCTTTGGGATGCCTTGCCTTGCAACTATCACTCTCATCTCTGAAGCAGAGTCCCAGTTGGTCTGCCTGCCTTCAGTTCAGTCCCCTCCAGTGTGCATTCTGGAATAGTCTCTCTAAACATAAATCTAATCATGCCACATTTTGCTTTTCATTCTTTGGGCGTTCCCTGTTACCTTCAGGAGAGAATCTAGATTCCATATCATACCCTCATTTCCAACATCTAGACATCTAGACCCTGCTGAACTGTCTACCTCATCAATTTGCCTTCTTGCTGTGCTTCCCTTAACACATTACACACACAGAGGCTAATTTCTTCTTTGCACATGCAGTGTTTTCTCTTTTCTTTCTCTACCCTTTATAGTTCCCTCTCATGTTTCAAAATATTGTCTTAAAGTTATTGGTTTCCTGAAACTCTATTTATTTACTTGTCTGTCTCACAGTGCCTTATATTGGGTTGGCCAAAAAGTTCATTTGGGTATTTCCATTACATCTTATGGGAAGACCCAAATGAATTTATTGATCAACCCAATATTTCTGTATCACAGTACCTGGCACAGTGTCTGGTGCATATAAACTGATCAACAAATATTTACTAAATAATAAAATAAATGAATGAATAAGTGAATGAATGAGTGAAAGGGATGAGAAGAAGAAAAGATAAAGATAAAGAAAGGTTTGTTTTTTTTTCCCCCAGTGGGAAAGGAGAGTTCTTAGTGAAATAGTTACAAGCATCTCATTTAAAGAAAGTGATGGTCATTTCCTAAGAGTGGGTACATATTTAGAAATTCTGTTTAGATTTCAAAAAGCAAAATTAGCACAAATATTGGATCAGACACTAGATCACCCTGCCTCACATACCCTTCCAGTGGCCATTTTGCATGCCACTGTTGTGATCATAAAGCCATGGGACACTTCACCACTATGATCATCACAGACCTGGAAACTTCTATGCACAATACAGACTGAAAGGGAGGGGACCACTCCAATTCTTCCCTGGTGGCACTGCACCCACTGAAGCCCTGACCACCCCCCTAACCCATGGCCCCCCAGAGAGTCAAGGAAACACTACTTAGAAGTAGCATGGGACCAATTCTAACAAATGAAAGACAGAAGAAAGAAAGAAAACTAGAGAGACAGACAAATTGCTTGTCCTTCCTGCCCTTTTCCCCCGGTGCCTGTTCTGGATGTAATAGTTTAAAATGGCCTCTCTGGAAATCTCCCAATAATTCACCCACTTGTGTTTGCACTCCTTCTTCCTTTATCTCCTCTTCTCTCATGTCCCTGGGATTGTACCAACCAATAAAATGTTAGCATCCAAGTGTTTGCCGTGGGCTCTGTTTCTGGGATATACAAGAAATTTTTAGAAATTTTCAGATGTTAAACATATTATGTATTATGAGGAACACAAGCAGATTAAACAAAAAAGTATTTACAGTGAAGCCATTCATTTACATTGGTTTATGGTTGGACACTGTGACAGGAGTTGTAGGGAACAGTCACTACAGAAAGAATAAAAAAGAAATGGAGAACGAAGAGTCAAGCAACAGAGAAATAGTCAGTCTCCTTGTGTAGCATCAACAAGAGATAATCAGAAACACATGGCTATGGTAAGTACCAATATATTCCCCAAAGAGCTAAGATTCCATTAAAGGGGCAGATACCGAGGAGATTTTGTTCCATTGTATTTGTTTATAACTTAATGTGCTCCCTATGTTATGAGATATTGAAGTATTAGATTCTAGGAAAATAAACAAATCCATTGAGTGACCTATTTCAGTGAAGATAACTGAAACTGTCTTCAGTTTATACATTACATTGAAATAATTTTAAGAAACAGCACAAGCAATGAATGTTGAGAGAAAACCCAGAAGAAATGACACAAGTACATCTGCTTAGCAAGGCTCTTTGGAAGCTCAAATGGAAAAAAGAATTAAAATTTGGCCAGAAGAGCATTTCCTCACTATGGAAAGTTGGCATATCCTATATACCATGATCTCAATCTGTACTGAAAACAGTTTTAGACGTTGAACCAGATCCCAGTTAGGAAGGTGTAAAGAGCACAGTTACTCACCTTTAAATATTTGCTACTACAGAACCTTCTATTACTTGGCAGATAAAGCACAAAAGTTTCCCTTTGAGAAATAACTACAACCAAATCTGCTGGGAAATACTTATTGCTTATTTTTGAAAGTATGAAAACTATGATTCGAGAAGTACTCTGTGAGTATACTTTGGTTTTAGGCTGTTTATGCCTGCAGACTCTGCAGCATTCATTGAATTGAAACTTCTTTTCAAACATTCTCAAGTGGATTCTTTCAGAATTTTTTTTCCTTTTTCAGATTTATAAACTCAGACCCAACTTACACTTCCTGAAGGGGCAGTTTAAATGCACTTTAAAGTTTAAATGTACTGCTTCTTAAGCATTTCTTATTTCCTAGTATGTCTTTAGGTCTGAATATCTGAAGAGGATTGTAGTTTCTCCCACACAGACAACCACACATACATGTACACACAGTTCTTTGCATAAAATGCTTGGGTTTGGTGGACATCTTATACCTCCAAATACTTTCTGGAATCTGTGAAACTTAGGTGAAAACCAGATGTTTTAGGTAACTTTAATAATCACCTAAAGATGGATGGAGTCAAGTAAGGGAAAGACCTAGTAACATGAGTATTTTGGCTTGACAATAAAATAACAAACCCCAAAATTTTAGATAGAAACAATGCTTCTTCTAAATAATGCCTAAAAAGCTGTATTTTAGGTCTTGGGGGAAATCTAGGTAGCATTTCATCAGTTATCTTTTTAAATAGCTGTTTTTGAAAGGGATCTATGTATAGACTCCGAAGACATTTTTTCATTTTATTATCTGATAGAATATTTAATCTTTAAAAAGGGGTTCTTTTGATTCTTTTCTGGAACATATATTGCAAGGAGAACTCATTTATATTTAACTAACTTCCACATGATACTTGCTGGCTCTAAACCAATGGTTGGCCCAAGTAAAGTTGAAAATAGAGGTACACAGTGAATGTTTGAAAATTCAGTTTTCATATCTATTTAGCTTCTGAACTGTAATTGTGATTTCAGAATCTTGCCTACAGTTAAAATATTTAAGACTGTGGGGAAAAAAAGGCATCATGTGTTAGGCATTTTAGTGAAGAACATTCTAGAGTGAATGTTTTACACCAGCAGCCAATAAGTTTCAGATGGTTTATAAGTGGCAGAAGGTCCAAAGCGAAAATGGAATTTTCTGTGACAGCCTACAAATAACAGTTAACATATGCCTAAGTTACAGGCAACAGCAGGAGTCCATTGTAAATTCAAGTAGTGAGTAAGAAAGGCTGTAAGTTAATGAATAAAAAACTTTTTGTCCAAATTCCTAGCAAAAAAATTAAGTACTTAAAGAGCAAAACCATCTCAAATACTTTTAAAGAAATCACCCTCATTGGAAACAAATAAGAAGTGACTTTCAAAGTCAAAATTTATATCCATCATGAATTTGATGTGTTAAAAACACAAATAAGTGTTATGTTAATGATGATATAAATTAATAAAAAACACAAATTACTCAATTACTTTAGAGAATTTCATATTCAATTCACACTTGCCATTGAAGTTTCATCTTGATGTGTTCCTAGCTTTATTATTTGCTTTTTCGGTCATATTTCTTGACACTGCTAATAAAATATAAGTAACTCAAATGTTTTCAAATTTTCTCTGTTCAAATCTGATATTATCTTGCATTTCATTTAGTTCTTTCAGCTGTGGTTTCACAAATTGTTATTAGAGCTTTGAATTTACTTTTATTTAGAGAATCAGCCCTGCAGTAGGGACTAGATGAATGTACCATGTCATAATACTTGCCTAAACTGCCTTGAGTGTTATCATACCTACATTACCAATCTTAAAGGGTTATATGTCTGAAATGAAATATGTGAAAGTTTTTTCTTTTGTCAACATTTTCTCTTTTTAATTTTCAAAATTCTTTTTAATGTGAAAGTTTTGAAATCAAGATGGTATGGTGTTAGCAATGATGGTAGCAGTTAAGTTGATATTTGACAAGAAATTCTGCTCCAAATAACCATGATCATACAATCTACCTAATTCTACAAATGTAAGCTAGCTCTTACAGATTCCAAAATTATCTTGCTACACTACCTGCTGCAGCATAGAAATCAGTGATTCTGTTATCATGAATATTTGTGCCTGTGTTTTTCTGTTTTAGGCTGTTTTGTTTTAAAGGTCTTCATTTCGTTAACATGCACAAACAAAGTGGTATATTAAACGAAAAACTGTGTATTTTCTTGTGTCTTGTATTTTATCCAACACTTGACAAGTAAGATTAGCAAAGTTAGTTAGGATAGTATAAATATAAAATAATCTGTATTTTCCTAATTCTATAAGCAATAAAATGCTCTGTGTCATTCTTTTGAAGAAATCTATTACACTATTTTTAAATGCTTCAGAAATAAATATATTGCTATAGAAATGTGCTCAGCAATGATAAATAGACATAACCAATTAGAAAATGTAATTTTGGAGTAACGTGGAGTCTAGAATGGTCCAACCATTCATACAGACTGCCTTGAGAAAAGACAGTCAGTGTTTGCCAAGTTTTATGAATCTTTGATTGATGTTCCCAAGCTGTAAATCTTCAGATCTCTTAGAACCCCAATTTTTAGAAAGAATTCACATCACTCCCATCCCCTCCAAATGGTCTACTTCATTAAGCTGAAACGAAGTGAAATTCTGAGAGATAAAATAATGACCAGGACTCTCCGGAAGTAAAAATAAGATGAAGCTAGCATGTGTTTCCCTGTCATAAGGTCACTCTCTGGGCTGTGTATACTCTGGATCCTTTTCAGACCTCATGGAAGTTAATTTTAGTCTTACAGAAGGGAGAGAGAGAAGCAGACTGCTATCTTTGCTGAAAATGTCAAGGTTAAGCTTATGTCCAGCCTTACCTTTCCGATTTCCTGTGCATTGTCAGAGAGAAGGAAGCACTGCTTGTCCAGAAAGAATCCTTTGGTGCATCTGTTTGCTTGGATTTTGGTGGGTGTGTTTGGGGCAGCCCCAGGGCCAGCAGCTGCAAGCTTCTTTGTCCCCCAGAGTGTCAGAGTCTGGTAAAATAGACAGATTGCCACCACCAGGCCCACCAAGAAGGGCCGGGGGCAAAATCGCCGACGACAGAGGAACACTGGACGAAAGACCATGACCAGTTTAGCTTCACTTGGCCCCTGTCCACGTTGCCGGAAAAGTCATAGCAGCTATTTTTTGTCAGCATGAAAAAGACCAAACTGTCTTCTTTTTCCACAACTTTAAATCACATCAAGATAGCTCTATCTCCACTTAAAAATCTTTCCGAAGCGTCCTGCCAAAGAATCAAAGATCCCAAAAGCCTGAGGCAGTTAGTAAGAGCCCTTCCATGGAGGACAGTAAAAAGTGGCTGGCCTGGGTTTAAAAAAAAAGAAAAAAAACATGAAAATAATAATAGTTGTAACTAATAACCTGAGCGTACCCCAGGCTGCCAAACTGTTGCTTCTGGTAATGTCTTATTTTTCACAACATCCTTAAACTCACAGTAAAAGCTTCACAGGAAAAGAGAAACACCAAAGTAAATCTGGAGGCTAAAAACAGCCTTGGAGAACGCAATAGGTTTAAAGCAAAGTGCCTGTTGCACAACTGGATGCAGGCCAACTCGCCTTAACAGTTCCTCATTTTTCCTCCGGTTTTCAAGCAGTCCTGCTTTCAGTCTTTCATGTTTCTTAACTGTTTCCCTTCATTCCGTTTTAAATTGCCACTTTCCTCTAAGCCTTCACGGCTTTTAACAGAAAAAGGGAATACACGGTCAGAATGGACATGGTTATCATCCGCAGGGTTTGGCTTGTATTTGTTTCATTCCTTTTCAAGTTCAAAGTTCTCTGTACTTACTCAGTTTTCATCCTTTTAGTCAGAAAAGAAAAAAAAAAAAGTTTCCATGATCCCCTAATGGATGGCTGATCAAAACCACTCGGAAGGAAACACCCAGTCGTCTGATTCCAATTCATCTCCCACCCACGGACACACGCGCGCGCAGACACCCAGACCCGCAGGCGCGCGCCGGCCGCGCTCCAGGCTAGGAGCCTGGAGCCGGAGCGGGGAGCCGGCCCCGCGGGGAGCCAGCCCCGGCCGGCGAGAAGGCGGGGCCAAGGCCCGGGCTCCCCGGTCCCGGGGGGTGGGGTGGGGGTGGGGTGGGGGTGGGGGGGGGGGAGGGCTGGGGGGCGGCCGGCGCGCCGTCAGCCCCGCATCTGAGACGCCTGGCTTCCCCAGACTGCAAGCGACATGACTCATTTCCCCTGAAACGTGGCTGATCACCCTGAGCTGCAGAATTTTAAATATATATTTGATGTCTGTCCCCTTATGTAATTTCTTTTCCCTAATCCAGCACTGGAAAAACAAACACCCCTTGGTCAACTGATGACAAAGGTCGAGGGGAAGAGTAAAGCAGACTCGGCGAGTGAGTTGAGAGGATCCTCACTCGAGGGAATTGCGGTCACTGCTATGGGGCTAAGAGGGTCACGGGGACTGTCTGGACCTCAGCACGTGAAAGTCTGTGTTATGCACTGATTCCGCTGGAAATGATACATGATCTTTTTTCTGCTCTGAACCCAACTCCTATCACATCATTACCCTTCTGGACCAAACTGAATCTTTCCTTGCCTGACCCTGGGTTCCGCTAAAGACCGGATTGAAGCTGACCTTGGTAACTTTTGCTCAGCAGAAAGGGGTACACAGCGGGCTGTGTCTACAAGTCAACTCAGTCTAATGCTATACAGAGCGCCACAAGGAACCCTTAGCAGGGCAAGTCTGCAGAGTCCATCCACTTGTGCAGTCAGCTGAGGACACGCCACAGAGAAAGCAAACTGAGCAGTGCCTGTTGCTCACCTCTCTGGATACCCAGGACTGGCTTAGGCTCATAGCAGCCATTCTTCCATGGCTCCTCTAAATAGGTGTTTGTGACCTGTTTCTGACCCAAACTTGGTCCTGTGGGTGAGGTTCTCCTGTGAGGCCACACCCCTTGAGTGATCCCGTCCCTTCGGCACGCTCCTGTCCCTTATATTTTGTGAGACGGAGCGCCCCCTACGGGTGCCTCGCTGTTATAGATTCAGAGATTAGAGACCATCAATACTTGAACACCTTAAAGCTTCAGAGAGTTAAGTATTCACACTAAAGCTAGATTTACCTCGAACCCTTGCATATGTCCCCTCCAGTGTGTTTAATATTGCTTGATTTATAGATTGAGAATCCTCAATCCCATGACAAATGAAGGCAAAGAGGAAAACGAAGTGGCGTTCGACTTTTAGAAGCCAAGAGAGGATGAAGAAGAAACAGCCAAACAGTAGTGTTGGAAGATATCGTTTTGGTACATGCAATGTCATTTGAGAGACAGTAGGAGTTATGAGGTCTCTAAATTGGGATCGTCCCTGTGTTGATGTGATCCAAGGTGAGACCAAGTTGTTCACTAGATGAAAAGGAATGGACGTGTATTTCTAAAAGGCAGAGTATGATGAACCTGATGTGTTATTTTGGGACGTCATTAAATTGTTGAGTACAGGCTATGAGAGAAAGCATAAACCAGATGCTAAAATCATATTGTCTTTGAGCTGGGAGAAGTGAAAGACAACAGCATAGTTAATTTTACAGCTAAACTTCAAATAACAGGAATCAAAAAGAAGATAGCAAATTAGTGTTCTAGAAATGATACCGGCAGATTGAAAAACCCAATTTCCCGTTTTAACCACTGAGTCTGAGGGAGTGAGAGAAGACAGTAAATAAAAGAGTATCTGCAGAAGTGATAAAGGGATAGTTAAGAGTAGGACAGTAGGAAGAAGAGGTGGGAAAAACAATACAAATAGACTAGAGAGTCCACTGTCAACATTTGAGGTAGCTCCAATCTGGGTAGAATCGTGGCACTGCCTCTTATCACTGGTTTTTAAACAAGTGTTTTGTGAAATGGAGATAGTCTTAGTGCTTCCTTTGAAGTGTTGCTGGAGTGACTAGATGACAGAATGTAGAAGTGTTCTGGACACATGTGTTGGAAGAATGCACGCTGATTGCATGTCTGTTATGTCTTTGATCCTGGGGCTGAGCTCGGGATCTGTTTTGGTGGCAGATACATGAACAGATAATTGTCAAATAATGGGCCTCTTGGAGAAGCCTCCAAAGCAAACCTGAGCACTTGGTATTTATTAGTCTTCTTTCCTTTATTCTGTGAAGTGGGGTTGGGTGGTCGATGCTGGTTTGGGAAAATGAGAGCAAGAGTGGGATGGGAGTGAGTAGAAAGTGGAAGCTACAGGTAGGAGGTATTGATGCTCCATTTGTGATGGAAGGTGAAGTAGCATGTGGTAGAGTTTGCAAGCATCAGATCGGGGAACAGTGAAAACAGAGAATAAATTGGTTCAGTGAGAGCAGAAGCCGTATATGAACCTGTGGATTCTGGCAGTATTTCAGACTGAATGTTTTTGTGCATAGTTTCATAAAGTACCTCTTCTCCTAAATCATTTCAGTATTCAAGGGCCTGTATTTAAGCACCATTAACCTGGGCCAATAGAGTGGCAGGTCTTTTAGAATTCTATAAATTCAAGGTTGGACAAGCCATCTTCCTCTTTAGAATTCTCCAACACAAAAGATACTCTTCTATCAAATATATGTTTCATTTTGGTTTGAGTAGGAAGTGGAGGTGAAAGGGGAGGTTGAATTTAATAGCTGTTGTTTGAAAAAGTTACTTTAAAAATGCTTTATTTTGTAAACTAGAGAAAAAAAGCTATCTCTAATAGAGAAGATTCCAGTATCTGATCAGGAACTTTGGGAAAGTCATTTCTTTCTTTGAGTGTCAGCTTAGTCATAAAATATGGACTTCAGTGATTGCCAAGCTCAAAGGTCACCTGAGGCTCCATAGTTATGCTTATAGGGATATATTTTTGACATGGATTTCCTCTCTGTTGTATCCTGATAAGAAGAGGAAATCTTCAGATTCTGGGTCCTCTTGGTTTCCTGAAAGGCTTTCTAGTTCAAGAAGGCTCCTGACTACTGTGATGTAAAATCCAGCTATACATACTAGTGGTGATGCTGTGAGTTAAGTTCTGGGAGTGCTGTCAGCCATACCTGGGTACTCACTTTCCAGTACCTCCACCCTAGAGGGTTTGTCTGACCTCTTCCTAGCTGCTACCACCTTTCTTCTAATACTAACTATGGAACTTTCCCCATAAGCTCCAAATGTAGCAGGATGCTTTTAAATCATGAACTACATATTTAATCTTTACTATGCAAAAACATCATTCCAGGTGATGTGGAAAACAGAAGACATATGACAAATGCCATAAATGACTAAAATATAATAAACACAATGGCAAATTGGTCAGGATAGGGTAACTTCTGTAAAAAGTGACCGTGAAATCTCAGTGGCTTGGTATAATAGCAGCTCATTTTGCACTCATATCATTTTCAGTGTTTGTCAGTTTCTATTTAGACATTTTGTACCAAAGGTCCTTCCCTCCAGTGACTTTCCATATTCTGGAATCTTGGATACCCACTGAGATCCTCTGAATCATACTAGCAGATGAAAAATGATAAAGGCATGGAGAATTATGTGACAGGTCTTTTGGGACCAAGCTTCAAATTGGCATATATCCTTAGGTCCACTTTCTGTTGCTCCGAGCCCCCTCATATGGACCCATCTAACTTAATCTGGGGTGGAATATGAGGAAAAGGAAAAGACGCTGGTGCACATATAACAATCAGCCACAACTAAGGTGGAGATAAGTCAAGTGCCATGAAGAATTATAATCAGGAGTTCACCTCTTTTTTAATTATTTTTTATCAAAGTATAATTGCTTTACAGGAGTTCACGTCTTTTATGAAGTGATAAGCTTCAGGAAAATGGCAGTTTCTCAACTGGGCCTTGAAAAGTCACAAATATTTCAACTGCTAAAGATTTTATGTCTTAGTGGGAGACCAGGTGGCACTAGTGGTAAAGAACCCACTAGTTCTCTACCACTAAAGAAACATAAAGAGACATAAGAGACATGGGTTCGATCCCTGGGTTGGGCAGATCCCCTGGAGGAGGGCATGGCAGACTCCTTCTTGTCTAGAGACTCTCATGGGCAGAGGAGCCTGGTGGGCTAAAGCCAATAGGGTTGCAAAGAGTCAGACGAGACTGAAGTGACTAAGCATGCATGCGCACACTAAGGATAAAACTGGAGAGTTTGGTTCTGATCAAGGATGGCTATAGTGTCTAAGTTAAAGGGTTTATTTAGCCATCTGTAGACAGGAATCCAAAAAGTGTCTTTCCCAGATGATTTATTAATGAAGATATTATGGTAACTGTCAGACTAGGAAAACTGTTATGATTATCTGAATATATTGTTATATTACTGCTATCTTTAGTTGTAAACTCACAAAGCAAAATATTTTTTGATTTTTAGGAAGAATAAGGACAATAACAGGCTTTCCTGGTGGCTCAGATGGTTAAGAACCTGCCTACAGTGTGGGGGACTTGGGTTCAATCCCTGGGTTGGGAAGATCTCCTGGAGGGTATGGCAACCCACTCCAGCATTCTTGCCTGGAGAATCGCTATAGAGTAGCTTGGTGGGCTACAGTCCAAGGGGTCAATAACATGGGTCAGGTTTATGGGGTTACTCTCAAGAGGTGCAAAATATATGCAAGATTGAGCAGAAAAATCTATGTGCAATGTCATATTCTTGCCTTAGTGCCCTCACTGTCCTTGTGGAGGAAAATGCTGCACTGGTTTAAGGTATGTGCACAGATGCCTGATCAAGTGTTACCTCATAGAGCCACATAAACACAGAGCACTAATTTACATCAGGTTTAGGGTCATGCGTCCTTTCACCTGTCTTTAGAACTTTACATCCACCGCTCATTATAATGAAATAAAAAAAAGTTCAGTCTGCAATTAGGCTGAGGTCTGGTTCTTGATATGCTGGAGGAGTATGAACAGAAATCCTGAAACAGACTTGCAATTTTTCTGCAATTTCTAATGCAGTCAACATTTACATTTTTTTGTTGTTCCGTAGCTAAGTAGCGTCCAACTCTTTGCAACCCCATGGACTGCAGCACTCTAGGCTCCTCTGTCCTTCACTATCTCCCCATTTACTCTAACTCATGTCGAGTTGATGACACCACCCGTCTTATCCTGTCTCTCCCTTCTCCTCCTGCCATCAATCTTTCCCGGCATCAGGTCTTTTCCTTTTAACTCAGTTCCATTGCCTCTCTTCTAATCATTATGTGAAGTCACATTTTTTTTTTTTTTTACAAATCTATGGATTTCAGCTTAAGACCACTGAAACTTTATAGAGCTTTTTGTGCATTAAAAATTAGAAAAAATGTTTTCTCTCTTCCTTTGTAGTGGTTCTAAAACCACTCTAGGCTGCTCAATTGTGAGCTCAGGGTTTGCAGATATCTGGAAATTGCATTAAAGGGGTAGAAACCGCTTCCCTCAGGCACAGCATTTGTTCAATTTACACATGGAAACAAAATACTACAGTGAAAATCTTCACTTGTTTCCTTGTTTCATGTTTGTTTGAACAGACACATTCTATAGTCTCTAAATTCCTAGATCAACAAAACAGTCCAGATAGACTTCGTCCTCCAGAGTAAGTGCTTATCATTTTAAATTGTCCACTGGACCGGTGTTTCTGAGCATACAGATCTCCTGGAGACTCCACATGACCACACTTGCAGGTGCCCTTTTGAAATGGAATGTACACTCACCAGCTCTCTGTAGTTATTGACCAGTCACTCTATTTTTCACAAGTTTCTGTCATCATAGGCATTTTGAATTTGCTTGCACCAGTACCCAAGAGGACTTTTATCATATTCTGTTCTGTCTTCTAGCTACTAGTGTATTTGTATCTCTTTACAGTAGAAACTGCTGACTGAAACTATTTAACTCATTTTCCTATTGTTGTTATAGCATCTACCAGCATCTTTTTGTGAGTAATTTAAAAACTCACATTTGATAAGGTCTATACATCATAAATATACATATAAATATACATCATAAATTCAGATATTTTTCCATATTATTTCCATTTCCCACAAGATTTCACATCTTGGTAACATGTAACCCAGTGGGGGTAATTTTGTCCCCCAGGGGGCATTTCATTGCCTAGAGACTTTTCTGGTGGTCACAACTTGTGGACCCAGGGGAGATGCTACTGACATCTCCTATATAGATGCCAGGAATGTGCTAAACATCCCAAAATGCACATGACAGCACACCACAACAAAGAATCATCTGGTAAAAAATGTCAATAGTGCTAAGGTTGGGAAGCTGAAATTTACCAAAGGAAGGGTTTGTTGCACAATTTTCCATGTGGCTGCCAAAAATGGTCTGTTACCTCATTTATAATAGTGAGTCCCTGAGTGGCTTGTGGCAATCACACAATTAGCTCCACTGGGATTTTAACCATTTCTTGAATGTGTAATTATACTGCTCCTCCAAACAAATGCAGTTTGGGCACATCATTTCCTTTCAGCCTTCCAAGTTTGCTTTTAAGATTCACATCCTTTACATAGGTAGAATGGTAAATATTTAAACCAATGAATTATATCTCTCCAATGTTTTACTCTCCTTTGGATATAAACTTGCATCTTGGCAGCCAGCCAGAATTCCTAAGCTTTTATCAATTAATACATAAAACATCAACAAATCTCATTTGTTATATCATATAATCAAATTACATTAATCAGAAATTTCATTCCTCTGCTCTGCTGATTTACAGCATAATATTCCTTGGAAACCATGATAAATTATCTCAAGATAACCACATAACTTAGCTTGTTTTCTTTTTAAAAATGTAACTACAGTTCAGTCATCCATTTTTATTTTCAGAAAATGAAAAGCATTGAAAATTTTCCAGCACTAAGTTTATTCCCTGAAGGACTGATGCGTGTAATGGGGGATAGGAGGGGATAGATTTGGTCTTATTACTCCAGTGAAGGCTGGCATTCATTTATCCAATCTAAGTGACTAAAAAGGAAATGTTCTTTGAAAGAGTATGGCTCTTTGGTTGAATGTATACCACACAAAGTCAAAAGATTATGTCTATACTTAAATCGTATTTTCTCCTATATATAAGCTTATTTTTTGTTTTGTTTTCAACACATAAGGGGATTCTTTTTCAAACTTTTACAAATAACACCCATTGGAAAAGCGAAAAAATCTTTTGGCACACTTGGAAACCCATGAAAAAATTATCTTTATAATCAATGCCTCCAACTATTCAAGAAAATAATTATTTGTCATATTAAAAATAAATACACAAATTCATCAAGGATACAAATAAAAAATTGATAAATTCTAGTGGAACATACTAGGGAGCTCACATTACAATCTTCTATTAGGCTAATTATAAGATTAGCAAAACCATTCCAATGAACTGATTCATATTTACATTCAGGGCTATTTTGAAATATTTCTGCCTGATCACTTGTATTTCATTTGACCTAGATAGCTTTTTAAAGTTACCCAGTACCAATTATAATTGTTCTTATTTTAATATATTAGCATGGAAGTTCCCTCTACTAGAGTAGGTTTAACAGTGCAAAAATAATTAAAATATGGTCACTGTTTTTTTCCTACAAGCAATATTAAACTTACGAATGCTTTAAAATAGTTCATCATTAAAGACTAGCAAGTATACACCTTCCTGTGAAAAATTACTCTTAGTCATTAACAGGCCAGTAGAAATGAGGAATGAGAATAAGCTATACACACACTATACACATTCCTCAAGCTCACTTCCCACATTGGCTTCTGAATTTTTAATGATCAGCAGAAAAATGACTATATAATGACCATATATATATGGCATGAGGCTTTTAGTTCCCCCACCAGAGATGGAACCCAGGTCCCCTGCATTGGAAGCCCAGAGTCTTAACCACTGGACCACCTCAAAATCTCATAATGTTCTCTTTACAGTCTCTTTTGTCAGGAGTGATAAAAGGCTCTGAAAAATTTAATAGATTATTAAATTTCTTTCAAATAAACATTTTAATATGTCTAGACTTCTAATAATGTGTTACCAAGGTTATTTATTAAGTTAAAATACTGATTTATAAGGTATACATAACTACTTTAAAATGGAAATAGCCAGAAGAGGGTATCTCTCTTGTATCAAATTTCAATTAAACATAAAACAATTCTGAAGTCATTTCATCTTTAAATCACTTTAAACTTTTTCTCTGTAGCTAAATCAAAACATGAAATATTAAGATCCTGAGTCAGAAATTACAATCTGTTTTAATAATTTAGATTTTACCATCTAAATAGGGAAATCAAAAAATCTTGATGAGCAATTCTGATTTGTAGTTTCAAAAATTGGGAGAAAAGATTCACCTTAAATTTAGAATTTTACAGCCATTTGCAAGATTTAGTCTTAATTTTGTCATCTCTAGCTTATAATCTCAGTAAAAAAGTAACCATGATTTAAACTTAAATAATCAGAAAGTATTCAACCGACAATAGGTAAATGCTATCACTACTTGCGCTGACATACAATTTGCATGGCACAGTAAACAGACTCTCATGAATTCATGGCTCATGAATAGACTTTCGCTCAGCTTTCTAGGTTCCTCCTCTGACAGCACATTCCCCTATACCTCATCTACTCATTTCAGATGACTTTTAAATTCCCAGAATGTACATGATTCTAAAACCATTTCATCTGCTTGGAAAACCATCTGTTTTTAGGCATCATTTATTTAAATAATAGCTCTTAAGTTAAATTTCTCAGTGTTCCTAGAACAGTGAGTATGTCCATTGATAGCACTTATCAAAATACAGCAATTACTTATTAACATGCCCACCCTTCCCACTTCTTCCACCCACCCACACACACACACTCACACACACCCCTCACAAACACAAATACCTTCATCTGTGTAATCTCGAAAATGAACATTTTTGAGGATATTCTTTTTTCTCTTAAAACCCTTCTGTTTTTTTTAATGTGAAAGTTGAAGGCAAACACTGCAATATCTACACATTCAAAGAGAATCTTATCCCTTATAGTATATTAGACATTTGGTTGTCTAAGTCTAAAATAATTCATTACGTCAAGAAGACTACTGCTGAGGTCTAAGGACAAAGGGCACTAACATTGTACAAAACAAAGATGGTTAAAAATCTAAAATACGTAGAATTTGCTTTGAAGGATAAAAGAGTAAAAAAAAAAATGAACTGCCCTAAAAAAGAATGATTGTACGTTTATCAAACACTCAGCTTCGTTTAGGCATTTCATTAAGCCATTTATTGCTTCAAATGTGTCACCATGAACATTTTAATATACACTCCACAGCAGTAAGGCCTCAATTTTCACCACCTATAAACTGTGAACCCACATTTGGATTTTTCTTATGCCACCAACTGTTACAGGAGTTTTGTACAACAAAGATTTTGAATGTGTATAATACCAAAAATGCTTATATACCCTTTGATGTAAATGTCACAAAGAATTTTTAATAGTTGGCCACTTTTTTTTTTTTCGATGAGGTAGTTTCATGTTTGGCCCATTATATAGATCTCAAATATTAACAGGTTCCACCCATTACTAAATAATTGCACAAAATTTTGGTTTACTTCTTTATACACGCTTCAAAATATTCAATGTTTGAGCTTAAAATTTGTCAAAATGTTTTTCTGAGTGATTTGGTTAAGTAGTGGAATTCACACACTGAAAGGGACTAGCTATAGCAGCTGGAAACAGGGATGTTCCTGACTCTGACAAGAACTTTCTCTTAAAATAAGGCTGTACATAAGGCTTTTTCCTTGAACCAATTCCTATAAAACAATGAGTTTAGAAAAGTCATTATGTATAAGATTAAACAATACCACTGAGCATCCCCAGGCAACATGCTAATAAGCTAATTGAATACTACATTATATATTATTTCTTTAGGGTTTATAAAATCTCCATGAAAATACTGAGTATCATGAAATCATGAGTACCCACAAATGAACCTAACTTAGCTTTACGGGCTGTCCAGTTATAAAAACAGACTGCAGCAGTTCAGAACTGTGGAATCTCGAAGCTGGAAGAGACCTTGAAAATCCCCTATCTAATCCATACCCTTTTGGGTAGCATTGCATAGTTTTAAAGTTTTTCTATATAAGTTCTAAGAGGCTCATAAGTGGTTTTGATTAAAACAGAAATCTGATGGGCCCAGTACATTTCAATATAAAAGAAATATGACATAATAAGTATTTCTAAAGTTTTAAGGAGTTTTCTACCGACCAGACTCAATATTATACCTTAAATAAAACTTCCACTATGCAAAATTTCTAGTTTAAATAGCACCTATAGAATAAAACTTTAGGATTGCTTACAGACATCCTAAAGCTAGCATCACCCTGGTTTAATAAGGGCCAGAGTGATTAAAGAAGTGAATTAACTGGCATACCAACATGTGGTAAAAGCAAAAAGTGAACTGAATTTTAAGCTCCAATCCAAGGGGTCTCTCTACTTCAGTTTGGCCACAGTGCCTCAAGTCAAAACAACTATAATCATTATTTCATTTAGTCTGCTGTAATTAGACTTCTTTCATGTCCCTCAGACTAAAGGAAAAGCCAGGGAGATGTTCTAGAAAAATACATTTGCATTTCAAATTTACATAAAAATGTCTTTCCCTTATCTTTGTATCACAAATTCCAAGCATTATTAAAGACATAACAGATTACGCAGCATTCTGTGTCCCGGGCCTCTGTCCTTTTGAGATTATGAAAACTGGAAGTTAGTTGGAATTGAGAAATTTTCATTAAATGTGTAAAGTATAAATACAAGTAATTTTTTAAAAACTTTATTTTAACACCTAATACAATTCCAATTTTAAGGATTACTTGCACAAAAAAATAAACACATTTGGTATAAAAATGTTAATCATTTTAACACCCTTTCCCCTCAGCCCCTCCCACCCCCACCCTCATGAACTGCACTCTGTCTGGATGCAGAAACATATAAAGACTAATGGCCCAGATTCGTTTTTACCTACAGGAGTTTCTGTTTATGTACCCAGGTACTCTAGAGGACATCAGCCCACTTTATCACATGAACCATTTCCTTCAGCCCGCTGAATTTAGTTTCACAAAGAAACAAAGCTTATTATAAAGGCATTTAAAAAACCATTATCTTTTTAGAAGCACTTTTTTTTTTTTTGCAACCATTTATATACAGTGTTACATAACAGCTCTGGAGTACAGTACATGCAGCAGAACATACCTGTTGAATATAAAATACTTCTCTTAAAATCTTCATCGTTGGAATTCTTTGAAGTCTAAATTATAGAATGCCCATACTTGGAGAAAATGGTTGAGGAGTACAAATGTCTGCATACGTTGGCCACTGAAATAATCCAAGGCTAACTGGAATAATATTTGGAGCACACCAGGAGTGCATAAATAATTTACTTACATTATTAAAATACAACCCATAAAACTTAAGTTCAAGATCTTATAGGATTGTCTATGTAAATCCTTTAAGTGGTTGCCTGGAAATGCACTGCTTCTTCTTTATTTAAAGTCCTATATAAAATGTTGAAGTTTTCTTCTTCCACAAACCAAATAGCCTCCCTATTTATGCCGACTGCCTCTCCTCTTCATGGCAGCGGTGCACTGTGGACAGTACCATTTTCCTTTGGGGGCTTCTGTCAATCCAACACATCCATAATGGAACCATTCTATGGGGCACTAGAATGCAAAACGCCAAGTAGTTTTTAGTAAAAGATTAGGAAGTATGTGAAAACATGCCCAGCAGATTGAATATTCATAATTAGGTCGACAGAAACAGAACTTAAGACATCTAGGAGATGGTTTTATAGATCATTAAGTCCAACTGGTAGGGTTCAGAAATGAGGGGATGGAGACACAAAAAGTTATGCATCTTTGTTAACTCTGAGCTTCATGTAATCTACTCCCATAATCTTAAAATAATGAACACAAATCATTAATTTTTGTTAAGCTGGAGAGTATGTGAATACCAACTCACAAGGACAAGAAGTAAGATGGGTCTCTCACATAGCAGGTAAAGGTATTTTAAAGATTTTGTTTAATACTCAGCCTTATTTATTTCCTCATAAAATAGAACAACCTACTTGTGATTAAAGAGGTAAGGATTTCCCTGGCTTTCCTTTTTTGGTATTTATCTATTTCTAGATATGCAGAGGAAAAGAATTCCACTGTGCAATATATTAAATGGGACTATACTCTGACAGAAAATCTTAGCACTCTGAAGAGCACAAAATGAGAGGGATCAGAGAGAGTGTGATGCAGTATTCATAGAAATCTCATTCATCATTTCCACCAAGCATCCCAGAAGACAGTTTACAATGTCTTCTTGGGATGGTTTTGCAGTCATCATGAACAGCCCACAAGCAGGTCTACCAAGGGAGGTGGAAGGGGAGCCTTTTCTATGGGAACCGTATTATGGGGAGCCTGGCGGGTCAGGCAAGTACACACTTCTGTTTGTCAACCCTGATCAATCTTCAAATTGTTTTAAAAATTTTAAACTCTTATTATCAACCTTAGGATCCTGATATTATTGATTAGCCCTTCTTTAGAATTCAGGCTTATGTCACTTCTCTGGAGAAAAGACAGACAAAAGAGGGCTGAGCAGTGTGACAGTAAGAAGAGAGTGGAAATTACTAGACAAAAATATTCTCAGCATTCAAGAAAAACATATCTCTAACCCCAAATAAGCTTCAAGGAAAGTAACTAGGAATTCTTTTCTTTCAAACCTTATTTTTCAATATCAGAAATGGCTCTTACTGGCTGACACCCGCAGAGCACAGCAGGAAACACACACTAACGGTAGGACAGTGACCCACATCAGAGCCCTCACCTTTGAATCATTTTTCCTTAAAGAAAATTCTAAAATTTTTCCTGAAAGAAATTTCTAAAATTCCAGTTCTTCTTTGTGATAAGAGAACCGAATCCTAGCAAACACAGAATTCTTTGGCAAAAGGGGAGAAGGGTGTTTCTAATTTTCATATGATATGATGTCTTTCGAGAAATGTAATCTGCACATAAAACCATAAAATTAGCTTTAAAAAAGTTAAAATAGGGAATACTTTAAGGGACACTATCTTATTTGGGGGAGGAATATTCCAGCCTCAATATAATTAACATAATTGCAAACCTGTTTCCTTAAACTGAGAGGCACACTAAACAAAAAAATATACATTCCAGTAATAATAATGTGAGACCTGTTTTTTCATTCCTAAGTAGAAAACTTTAATACTTACATCTTGGTTATCACAGCCTACCATCTCTCCATAGGATACCTATTTAAAAGAAAATTAAATTTTTTTATTATGACTATATAACAAGCACCTGAATTCAAATAACTGTTTACGATACTGTAAAGAAAATAGAGGGAAATAAACAGAATATACAACTGCATTAAGAAATAGGGCATGTAGCTTTATACAGTTTATTGGGTTTTTTTCTGAAGGATTTTTGGGGGCAGAGGTATACAGCAGGATAACACAGAAATTACATACTCTTCGAAAGGCTACAAAAACTTGTTCTATAAACTACCTTGACAAAGGAGTCAATTTTTTGAGTGGTTCCTTTAATAAAGATTTTAAGTTTCCTTCTTGGTTATCTACATAAAGTTTTTTTTTTTTTAACTTTTTCTTGGGTCATGTTAGGTCATATATATTTGTGCAGTCAATAGTCCATTTTATTAAAACTTCTAGATTATCTGTTTATTACATGTCATTTCTCGTTTTTCCTTTTGCTGTTCATCACTACCTGGAGATTATGTGGATACCAACTCACAAGGACAAGAAGCAAGATAGGTCTCTCACATAGTAGGTAAATGTATTTTAAATATTTTGTTTAGTATTCAGCCTTATTTATTGCCTCATAAAGTAGAACAACCTACCTGTAATTAAAGATGTAAGGATCTCCCTGGCTTTCCTTTTATGGTATTTATCTATTTCTAGATATGCAGAGGAAAAGAATTCCACTGTGTAATATATTAAGTGGGTCTATACTCTGACAGAAAATCTTAGCCCTCTGAAGAGCACAAAATGAGAGGGATCAGAAAGAGTGCGACACAGTATTCACAGAAATCTCATTCATCATTTCTACCAAGCATCCCAGAAGACAGTTTACAATGGCCTTCTTGGAACAGTTTTGCAGTCATCATGAACATGTCTTTTTATCAGAAGCAGGAGGAGGATACAATACAAAACCAAAGGTATTTTACTGGAGTAAAAAGAACACTAAAAAAATGAAACGGCTCTTTTCCTATTTTATTCAGATTATGCTTTTATAGACATGTCAGACTTTTACCTGATTACAAATGCAGTATCGTGGTTCATTTGGGTCGTAAGTCCAATCAACCTGACTGTTGGAATCAGATTCTGGTACTACTGTTGCTTGTTGGGAAATTTCCTGTACAACAGTTGATGATGAAGAACATGATGATAAGGAAGAAGAGGAGGAAGAAGATGATGACTGTTGGCTTGAAGACTTGTTGTTGTTTCTGAAAAAGCAGTATCAGTTTTATTTGCTTAGCATCCAGAAGAACTTAACTGAGAATAACTTCTAATTAATGGCATGAAATGAAATAACAGTAAATATGCAAAATACTCTTTAACCGTCAAGCCATCTGATAAACGGATTGAAAAGCACAACTGTTTAGAGCAAAAGAGCAATATTTTTCATAATTGCTTTTTTTTGTTCCAGATTTTCTTTTCTGGAAAACAAAGATATTCAAACAAAATTCTTTTAAAATATTTCAAAGATTTTCAAAAAAACTTTTAATCTGTTACTCCTTACCACTGATTTAAAGGGTAGGCAATACTTTTAAGAATTAGTATTAGTTATGGCTTCCATACAGACATTCTTTGTATTGTTAAGCAAACTGAATACTCTTGATCAGAATCAAAAATACAAATACATGTAAGCATTTGATGAAAATGGATAACCATCAACTGATATGGGAATACTCACCTGTGTAGAACATGAAGCAGAGTGTGTTAAAATTCACAAGAAATTTACCATTATATGTATGCTAGTAATTTTTAAAAATATGAAACTTTATCATCAGCAGTTATAATAAATTTGGGTCACTAAATGAATCTTTAAGATATTTAGCACTTTTGTGGTAATTCTACATTGATAATTCTTTTAGAGATTCATCCATGGGAAGCACAGGAACACAGAAAATATAATATTTACTGACAGAAAATATATTTAAAAATAAATTGATACAATTATGATACCATTCTTTTGGCCTAGCAATTGAACTTTCATTATGTATGAAGACCTAACACATGCAGGTACTTTGGAAAGATGGGGCCAAATGCTATTAAGTTTTCATACGTGTGCTAAGTCGCTTCAGTCGTGTTTGATTCTTTACAACCCTATGGACTGTAGCCCACCAGGTTCCTCTGTCCATAGGATTCTCCAGGCAAGAATACTGGAGTGGATTGCCATGACCTCCTCCAGGGGATCTTCTGGAACCAGGAATTGAACCTGCGTCTCTTATGTCTCTTGCACTGGCAGGCAGATTCTCTACCACTAGTGCCACCTGCGAAGCCCCTTTCACATGTATAAGTTCATACAATCATCCTAAGAATCTTATCTACAAAATCTAGGGATATCTTCATAATTTCAATTTAGGAGACATAATACCAAGGACTAAGACAAGTTGTTCTTAATTAAAATGAAGACCAGAAAACACATGACAGAATAAGGGTTTATAAGTCAGAAAAGGTTTCATTAAATGGTTTATCTTAATCAACAAAAGAAAATAATGAGAGGTCATCTATTAATAACTCCAATTTAAGACTTTAGAAAAATTAAGGTTTCTTAGAACTTTTTAAGGACTTTACCTCTTTCAAAGTAAGTCAGTGTGAAAGAAATGTCATATCTTCTCACCTCCCCAGAGTTCATCCTGACCCATTATATATACACGTGTGTGTGTGTGTGTGTGTGTGAGCGTGCATGCGTGCTGAGTCATGCCTGACTCTTTGTGACCCCATGGGCTATAGTCTGCCAGGCTCCTCTGTCCGTGGGATTTCCCAGGCAACAATACTGGAATGGGTTGCCATTTATGACTCCAGGGGATCTTCCTCCTAACCCAGGGATTGAACCCAGGTCTCCTGTTTGGCAGGTGGATCCTTTACCACTGAGCCACTCGGGAAGCTGCCTCTGTTTACTACATGGAAGCCCAGCAGGATGCTAGGTAGTCTGCACACTCAGTAAAGGTATGAGCTACTATAACATTAAAACTTACTTGCTCTTTCTTCCACTCCTTGAGTCGGCTGTTGATGAGCTGGCGTTCTGTGTTAATGTAGTCATGAGCGCTGATGATGATGAATAGCCAGCTGCTTCCCGGGGCATGGAAAACTCTTTTCCCAGCTGAAAGTCATTATTCTTAAATGCTTCATAACTGGCCTTTAAACTTGATGTCCTTCGTCCTTCTTTCATCTTAAAAAAGGCAGTCATTGATATTATTAATACATATAAATATGCATATTTTCTTTTGCCTCACTATTTACAGCATTATTTTGGCTTATCTAATATTATTTTGTTTTAAGCCATTATGTTCATCATTGTAATTTAAGTTATTTTACATAAAGATTTAGGATCAGTTTTTACTCAGTTGTGAGGTAACTACAGGATGGGTAACTTAATTTGGAATATAGATAGCCAGCACAGAAGTGGACAAACTCAAGGCCACCTAAGTTCTGAGGCTACAGAGAAAGCCCTGGAACTGGAAGAAAGAATAAAGTATTGTTGCAGCAGGAGCTGCGGCTTACAGTCAGGAAAATGAGTGTCCTGAGCAGTTACTGTGAGAAGCGATCTGCACAAGATGGTAGGAATCTATTTTTTACTTTCCACTATCAAATTTCTGCATGTTTATTTCTTTAAACGTTAGCTATCATAAAACTTGGATTAAAAGTGAAACTATACAATGCAAGAAAACTCTTTGTTCACATCAAGTTATTTCTACTAGAGTCTACCAAGGATTCAGACACAACTTCAGCAGTCTGTTTCCAAACCTTTTCTTCTTTACCTGAGCTGTAGCTTGCACTGCTTGAGCCGCCGCCATGGTAATTGCCCCTGCACCAGTTCCTGAAGATAAGGAGCCGATATTATAGGATGCCAGAGGCTGGGAGGGATTCACACTGTAAGCGTTGTTGGAAGCGGCCGTGGAATTATTATTTCGACAACCTGTGTAGAATTAAAGAAGAAATGAAAATGGTTAGACAGAACAAAATGTTAGCAAGCTTAAAGTATATTATTTCTCAGCACAGATATAATCATTAAATTTAAAATTTCATGTCACATTTTTTCTTCTTTCTTCTTATGGTAGACTCTAACCAGGTAAAGAATCTGTATAATTAACCTTAAATGCTGTCATTTCCCTTTATTTTAATAAAAACCAAAAAAGAAAACAATCACATTTAAGATAATAAGCTTACCTAGCGTATTTTCCTTAGAGGCATCTGATGTTAGGGTAGATAAAAGAGCTTCAGATTTAAACTTCTTTTCAGGTAAATGATCTGTTGTCGTATGGTGAGCGGTTGGGTTATATTTCCTTTCTGAAAATAAATAAAGAATGTATGTGTTTTTAAATTTTAGAGAACTATGGGCAAGGCATAATACATTCATCTGATTATAAACCAAAACAGTTATGATTTGGGTTCCTTATGGAATACAGAACATTATGTTTTCTAAGAAGACAAGAGAAACAGAACTCTTTGTGCCACATGTCTTACTAACAGCTGACTTCTCCGACATTTAAAAAACTTCAGTAGTAAAGCAGTGAAGTAAGCCATGATGCACAGTGGTTTCATACATGAGAGAATTTTTTTTCAAAACATTATCTACAATTTAAAATATTTTTCAATCAACCTTTCTTTCATATCAAATTGATTTGTCAAAAAAAGGCATCAATACAGTCAATCTAGTCAGCTAGCATCTGACTAAACCACTCATTTACTCACTAACTCAACCATTTGAGACTTTATTATATGCCAACAGTAGGCTAAGCACTTGAGAAATGATGAAAAAGAACACTCCCTAGAGAGAATCAGGTTATTGGCATCTAGAGAGTATACACTGTGGTTAGTACCACACATTCTTCCTTTGAGAATGCCAGGGGAAACAGACTACCTGCTCCCAAATCAAATATGCACTTCCCAAATGAAGAAGATAAATCTGCCAGTAGTTGTAATGAAAAATTGTATTTCACAAGATAAAAGAAAGGGGAGGATATCTGTTTCTCAATCGGTTGTACAGAGCTAATGAAAGAGAATATATAGATGATACAATGAATTTTTAATTGTTTTTAAGATTTTAGCTCTCCCATATCAAACTTACTCTCTACTGGAGTATGTGAGTGAGCATGGTGATTGTTCACTGGCTGTGAAGGAGTGTCTAATTCCAGAGATCCTAAAAAAAAAAGAGAGACAGAGAGAAGCACACAGATAGACTGTCATGAGATGTCACCACAGAACTTTACACGTCAATCAACTACAGGACTGTGGACCCTTAACCAGCAGAGGACAGGCAAGCTCTGATGTCTATGCCTATACCATTTTAGTCAAACACATTAGAGGGTCATCACTGTCAATTTTACCCTGCGCCAATCTCATCCTCTTTCTAAACAGTAAGTAATCCATTTTTTAATATGCACCTTAAATACAAAATGGGTCAAGGCATGCTAATGTCTGGTTAGGGAATTTACCACATTTAGTACCACAAAAGTGGATGAATGGATATTATAATTTCATTACTGATGAGACCTGAAAAACTCAACCTAGCGTTACTGAGTTGAAGACCTTTTAATGGGAGATCTTAAAATATCAGGAGATGGGACATTATTATATGAAAGAAAATTCTTTGATTATTAAAATGACAGATGAGAGTAAAGACTTCTAAAAGAAGTTAGGGCCTTCAGGAGCGGTTGTGCGATCAGATCGATCTAAGATGGCGACTGTGGAACCGGAAACCACCCCTACTCCGAATCCCCCGCCTACAGAAGAAGAGAAAACAGAATCTAATCAGGAGGTTGCTAACCCAGAACACTATATTAAACACCCTTTACAGAATAGATGGGCACTCTGGTTTTTTAAAAATGATAAAAGCAAAACTTGGCAAGCAAACTTTCGATTGATCTCTAAGTTTGATACTGTTGAAGACTTTTGGGCTCTGTACAACCATATCCAGTTGTCTAGTAATTTAATGCCTGGCTGTGACTACTCACTTTTTAAGGATGGTATTGAGCCTATGTGGGAAGATGAGAAAAACAAACGAGGAGGACTATGGCTGATTACAGTGAACAAACAGCAGAGACGAAGTGACCTCGATCGTTTTTGGCTAGAGACACTGCTGTGCCTTATTGGAGAATCTTTTGATGACTACAGTGATGATGTATGTGGAGCTGTTGTTAATGTAAGAGCTAAAGGTGATAAAATAGCAATATGGACTACTGAATGTGAAAACAGAGAAGCTGTTACACGTATAGGGAGGGTATACAAGGAAAGGTCAGGACTTCCTCCAAAGATAGTGATTGGTTATCAGTCCCAAGCAGACACAGCTACTAAGAGCAGCTCCACCACTAAAAATAGGTTTGTTGTTTAAGAAGACACCTTCTGAGTATTCTCATAGGAGACGGCATCAAGCAATCGAGATTTGGGAGCTGAACCAAAGCCTCTTCAAAAGCAGAGTGGACTGCATTTAAATTTGATTTCCATCTAAATGTTGCTAAGATATAAGAGAGGTCTCATTCGCTTTTGTCTTATACTTCTGTGTTCATATTTTCTTTTCTTTTGGCTAGAGTGTCCATTATCCCAATCAAAGAATGACAGTACACATCATCCCCAGAATCCATAAATGTGTTCCTGGCCTGCTCTGTAATAGCTTAATAGAAATAACCATTACAAACAAATTTGACCCATCTACAATATTAAAAAAAAAAAAAAAAAAAAGAACTTGCATTTCTAAACCTTACAAGAGAATGATTTTGTTTACGTTCCATTGTATGCAGGAGCATATTTTGCTGGTTTGAAAGAGTATGATGCATACAGTTTTCTGGCAATTTTCTTTGTTTCTTTTTACAGCATCATCTGTGCTGTACTCTTGCTGATGGCTGCTAGATTTTAATTTATTTGTTTCCCTACTTGATAACATTAGTGATTCTGATTTCAGTTTTTCATTTGTTTTGCTTTAGTTTTTCTTTCTCATGTAACATGGGTGAAGGATCCAGGAATATGACACAAAGGTGGAATAAACATTACTTTTGTGCATTCTTTGGTAATTTTTTTTGTAACTTAAAACTACAACACTTTGCTACAAATTTATGCATTTCATTCAAATCAGTGATCTATGTTTGTGTGATTTCCTAAACTTAATTGTGGATTATAAAAAATGTAACATCATAATTACATTCCTAATTAGAATTAGTATGTCTGTTTTTGTATCTTTATGCTGTATTTTAACACTTTGTATTACTTAGGTTATTTTGCTTTGGTTAAAAAATTGGCTCAAGTAGAAAAGCGGTCCCATTCATATCAAGACAGTGTACAAAACTGTAAATAAAATGTGTACAGTGAATTGTCTTTTAGACAACTAGAATTGTCCTTTTATTTCTCCATCTCTGTAGAAGGAATTTGTATTTCTTATTGCAAGGCAGTCTCTATTGTGTCTCCTCTTGTAGTGTCTTCCACAGGAACAGCATAAGTTTGGAGCGTTAGTTTGGTTATTTTGTTTATTTTAATTTTTAATAAATTGCATAGGTAGCATCATATATATGAAATTAAAAAAAAAAGAAGAAGTTAGGGATTTTGCTTGTGAAAAGTGATGCGCAGAATCTCTACCTCCAAGCTTTAAAATACTTTCAAAGAAATGTCCTCAGTTTATCTTGGTCCCTTGAGATGAAATTATGGCAGGGCACAGGGTGGAGCAGCTTTCATAACTTGATCTGACTGATTTTCATGTTTGTATCCTTACAGAGGATACTTCATTAACCTCCCTGAGGTACTGAATAGGCATGGATTTACTGCTACCCACAGCATTTCAAGAAAATAAAATATTTTATTTTGTCTCAAGATACTTATCATCCTGAGGATTCCCCTGGAATGAAACTGTTACAAATAAATTAGATAATCATCTAAAGGGATGGACCATTTTTTGAATACAAAAATGCAACTATTGTACCAAGATGGATTCATGTGTGGTTGCTGCCCCAGCTGACCTGTAGAGAGTATATGAACAGAGATATATGTAGCCTAACACTCTAAAGAAATCTTTCATCCATGTGTAGAAACAGGTATATGTTCTTGCTACTGAAATGCACCAAGAAAAGAGATGCTTGAACCTTTAGTTAAATTATACTAGAGATCGGCCATAATACTGACTTGATTCAACTAGCATTTAGTGAGTGCCTACTCAGGGCTTAGCATGGCACCATCTGCTTTTATGGACACTGTCTATTTAGGTTGGAAGAGCTAAATTCGTTCAAGAAACAGAGCTCATGTCTCCATTTTGGGGAAATCTCCTGAGTTAAACCCTAGGAATGATAAGACTATATTATAGCCGGAGATCAGGTCCAAACAGTCCCAACTGATGGGGACCAAGTGATCCTGCCCAGGTGCCTCTGTCCACCAAGGAACAGGATCTGAGAAGTCTCTGCAGAACCAGTGTCTCCTCGGTGATATGCACACGCATCACAGAGAAACATGAAAATGGCTTCTTACTGAGAAGAGAAGTTTAGGGAAGCCTTCTTTGGGAAAAAGGGGAAGTGCTGAAGAACTCATTAAAATCTTTCTTAGTAACACAATTGAGGGAAAGCTTAAAGGCAGTTCTTAAGAACAAAAAATAACCACTTTCCTCAACACTCGAGTGCCTAAACAGGCAGGGCTAAGTCAAACCATGGAATGCCAGATGACTGACTTGTCTCTAAGATGGCTGCATTTCTTTAAGTCTTTGTTCCTACCATTCATCTGACTGGCATATGAGCATTATTGAAAAAAGAAAATGACTTAAACATGTTATCGTCATACAGAGTGAGTGGATGATGTATCATTTCTCCAAGTATCCACAACCCAAACAGTCCGACTGCTGGGGACCAAGTGATCCCACCCATGTGCCACCATCCACGAAGAAGCAGGATCTGAAGTCTCTGGGCAACCAGGGTCTCCGTGGTGACATGCACATGCACTGTCCAACACTAATGGAAAACTGTAAATTTTACTTACGCCTCTCTAATATCTCTGTAATCCCAGCATTATCAGCTTCCAGCTCCATTTTAAATTTAGCCAGTTCCTGATCCAGCTTTCTCAAGTGTCGATCTACCTGTTTCAAAGAAAACCACCACAATTTGGGATACTATTAAAGTGTCAGTTTAATGAGGAAGCCTGAATCTTTACTTCTTTTAGTACATCTGCTTTGGATCCTGGAGCAAGTCAATTAACCTACACTACAAGTTTTCATCCTTTATTATAAACTGAGGTTGCTAGGCTAAATACCTCCCAAGTCTCCTTGAATAAATTTTAAAAAACCAGAATTGCAATTTGTCAGAAAATGTTTGGAGGAAGTTGGCTATGAAACATAAGCAAAGATGAGGGGTGGGTGGCACAGGAAACTTTTCATATATGCCCTGGGATTACTTTCAGCCTAATCTCCTCCTCCTCCTTATAACAAGACCATCCACACTGCCAGACCATAGTAACTGTTACTTACAGTAAGGAATGAAAGATCCTTAGTCTACAAACAAAGAGCCTCCTATACTTTACATTTCTCTAAGGCAGGAAAGCAGACCATTATACTTGTAAACATTTATGTAAAGAGTTGAAACAAAAGGGGTTTTTAGCCAGAAAGCTCCAGTCCACAAAAAGCTTGGTCAAAATGGTTTTACTGAAATACTGTCGCACATGGTTAAGGTGGCAAAATTGTATATTTTTATTCACCTAGAAATTGTTGGACTGACTTCAGAAAATTTTATGATACCTCAAACTAGCAACAAGCTTATATTTTTTAAGCTTAATATTAAATATCTCGATACTTTTTCAAATTTACTACTTTGAAGTCAAACCAAAAAAAAAGTCTTGAAAAATATTCATGTCACATTACTAGCAATACCTTTTTTCAAACTCTAATGTCCCTCTTAATCACTGTAATAATTATAAGAGTAACTTTCTTACAAATATCAAAATGTCTCCAATACATCAGAGGGCAAAAAAATTAAGTAAGACTTTCAATGAAATAATGTGTATCTAAGTGAGGGGGTAGGGAAGAAGAGTACCAAAAGACAATCTGTGGGTATTAGAGGCCAGGAAATGTGTTTGGTGCATTAAAAGGACTATGTTTTCTAGTCCTTGCTCAGATCTTTTGAGATAGGCTAGTACTGTCTCCATTTCATAAGTGAAGAAACTAAGGCTCAGAAAGGTTAAGCAACACCTGCAAATTCAATAGCTAATGCATTACAGAAACAAGACTTAACTCTGATCTGTTTGTAATAAATTGTGCTTCACTGTTTATACCTAACATTGCCTTCTGAATTTCCACATGCAGGAGTCAATTTCTTAACTGAAAGTAATATAATTCAAATTGAAAAAAACATAAGAATATTGTCTTATTATTTATATTTTGTATATTAACAGCAATTATTGGGATGCTGGTTTGTGACTTTTCAATAATTCGAAGCCCAATTTTCCTTCCATCTTCAAACACATGTTATTTTTCAGAGCTTGGTAGAAGCTATAATTACAATATTTAAAATCCTAGGCAAAAACAATAATAATAAAAAAAAAGAGAGAGAAAAAAAAAAATCCTATAGGGTCACATATTGTAGACACATGCTCCTATTCAAAGAACCTGCAGGTAACTGAGCATCCTTTAATGGAACTGCCCTTTCAATAATAAAGTGTGAACACAGACCTCTTATTCAAGAATATCTCTTACATTGTCAAAATTTAATGTCAAGGGAAATCAGAAAAATACTCATGCTTAAATTCCAAGTCTACTTAATGCAATGAAAATACTCATACACTTTTCTTACCTATATTACTAATAAATATTGAGTTCCTATTGTGTGCATGGCGTTGGGTAAATGGACAATACCTGAAGAATGAGAGAATCCCTGCCTTCACAGGAATTAATACTTAACTGACAAATCAAGATTTATGTAAGATTTTTAACATAATGGTATAAACAAATAAATAAAGTCTCCTAGATGTAACAAAAAGAAAACAAAGAGTCAAAAGTTGCACATAAAGAAAAAACATAATATTGGGATCTTGTAAGCATAAAGGAGCTAAGAATAAGTTAGTGAAAAATGGACTGTCTTCAAATAGATGGAAGGAAGGAGTAATAATTAAAGAACTAAAGAATGTACAGAGACAGAAAGACAAAAAGCATTTTTGTCACAGGTGTAGAGAGTATAGGGAGGTGAGGCCTGCATAGGTGTACAGAGGATAAGCGTTAGAATCTCAGGTGGGAGGGTGGGGTTGGGGTGAAATGAACAAAGGACACATACCTCCCTAACCCATTCCATCTCTGCATTTAAGAGCCACTTAATTATAGTAAAGACAGTACTAATAAGGTTTATTATACCTGAAAATATGGAAATAATGATGAAATTCCCAATATTAGATAGCTCAGAAAAAGCAATGGGACCCAAAGAATTAATAACTCAAGAAACCAAATTCATAATTAAAAGAAACAAAGACAGAAAAGCCTCAACCACACCGTGGTGGGGAGTTTTGTAAGATAGCTTTCAATCATTCCTACCTTCTGGCAGATTAAAAAAGATTAAGAGCTGATTACTATTATAAGCAATTACCAGACGATGAGAATTCTTTTTATTTGATTCACCACTGCTGTACTAAATCAAATTTGAAGCTGGAAAGGAAGCAGATTACAAGATTTAACTTTAGCTATAAAGCACTAGAATAGTTAAAACAGTATTAAACAGTCATAGCAAGAGCTGAACTGAACGTGATTGAAAGCTATTACTACCTATTGGGTTGGTCAAAAAGTTCGTTTCAGGTTTTCCTGTATCACCGCTTGGAAAAAACCCAAACAAACATTGTGGCCAATCCCACATATGACTCTGAACAGGTAAAGCACCGATCCTAGCTGATCACCATAATAGCCCCACAGGTATGAGGCGAATCAAGAATCTAAGTTATTCCATCCCTCCACCTGACCCTGTAAGACGGCTAAGACTGATACACAGTAGTAAACAGGGTACTGAGCCAACTGAGAAACTTTCCATTAACCATCGGTTTCTAACACAAGGCTGACCACAAAGTCTAATTATTGATTCGTTCCCCAGTTAATGCTAGCCACAAACATTTCCTTATTCCACAACCCCAAACCATATCTTACAACCCCAAAGCATAACCTCTTTAAATGTACTATCCTTCTGACCTTTTTAGAGACAAAGGAAATTCTGTCAAGATTATTTTTCAACATATTTAAGATCACAAAAACATTTAAGTCACACTTGGCCTCTGTGTGAAACAAACAAATCCTCAGCCATTGATTATTTTTGCATAGAGCTGTAAGCCTGTAGTCTTTCTCTCTTGTCTCTTCCAGTTTCCCAATATTCAAATTTCAAAATGTGTCACCTGATGGACTCAAACTGAACTAAATATAGCTTTTTAAAAGTTTTTTCATGATTTTATGGCTTCCAACACAAACAAATTCTGAAAGTTAGATGTTGAGTTGCCCTTTCCCAATGAGCACTCAGTCTACAATGTTCTAAGCTGAAAACCATGGCAATAAGAGATAAATTTCTATTCATAAAGAGATGGAGTAATAGTGAATAAGGAGGGTAAACTGCAGAAGAAAGGAAATGATGGCAAATTATTTCTCTGATGATCAATCATGAAAATGATTCTTCACATTCTGAATTATATTTAAACTGGATGAAAATTTGATCCATCTTTAGGGTGAATCAAATACTTAAGCCCTTAGCACATAAACTACATCTAATCATTCTCCTAAAAGACAATAAGGATAGGAGACAAATCAAAAGGTCAAGCTCACATAATATATTTCCTTAATTAGAGTATCAGATGAGGAATTCTCAAATTTATAGGTAAAATGTGGGCCTGAAACATAATCATCTGAGGAATAAACCAGGATATAAAACAGGAGCAAGTTCAAGGGTATTTAGCAATGTAAGAGGCTGCTAAAACCATTCAGGCATTCACTAAAAGCTCAAGCTTTATCTGAGTATATATAAATCACCTTTATTAGGTATTGTAATCTAATACAGCCTTATGACAGTGACATCTGGCTGAGGAACACAAAAAAGTGTTTAATGACTATGAGTATCAGGATTCTAGAAGGAAATTATTTTAGTAAGACAGGTTTTTTTTCTTTTTGTTCTGTTAGTCAAATTTCACTAAGCCTACTTAAAGTCTTCGTTTGTTTCAATAAACATCTAATTTCAAAATTTCTTCATTTGTGGATATTTATGTGGTCTCTTTTGTTTTTCCTTAATAAATGAGGTAGTACAGTGCTGGTCACAGGAATAAAAAAAAATTACTACCGGTTTTAAAAGTAAATAAACTATTTTAATGAAAAAGAATACAATTAAATACTGTGCTATAGAAAACACTGAGAGGCAAAATCAAACACGATTATACTCAAATGCTGTATCTTAAAATCTGTAAACATAATACCTTCTTACTTTACACTGTCATAGTAATATGCTTAGGCAAAGCCATACACACAGTCTTCTCTGAAGTGTATTCCACGCCTCTGTTTAAAGTCCTTCACTGGCCTCCCGCTGCTCTAAGACTAAGAACACGGCCCCACTGGCTTTTAAGCCCTCAAGTGTTGGGTTCTGCGTGTCCCTCTCACACCACTCTTCTTCTTTCTCATGACACACCAACCACACTGGCCTCTTTCCTGGTTTAACCTGTCAGACCCTTTTCCATCTAAGACACTGCACTCGGCCCATCGTGTGCTTGAAATGTTCTTCCTTGTCACACAGCTGGCTCTTTCTCATCTTCCAAGTACCACCTCAGAGGTCACCTCCCTAAGACTATACTTATCCTGATGAGCAGACTCTTCATAGCCTCCCCCAGTTATTCACTCTTTCCCCCTCTTTCAACAATGTTTATTTCCTTCATAGCACTTAGCAAAGTCTCCAATAATCTTTAATAGTTTGCCCTATTCACTGCCCAACTATATCATTACTGCCCATTCTGCACCAGTGACCACTCATATCTGGACATCTATGAATATTTGTTGAATGAGTGAAAGTTATACTCTCCCACTATGTAGAACTTCTATACAGACAGAAGTACCACTGTTTACCTGGTAAAGGATCTATAAATAAAAATTATTGTATTTTGACACTTATACTATATTGTGTCCACTTCACCTCTACAGCACAGAGCATTCTAACCTTCCATATGTTAAATGCGATAGGAATTTAATGAGGGTGTATAACTGATTTTTAACATTTTAACAATTATTTATTCATGAGAAATGATGCTAGTGAGAGAAGTAAAACAAGAAGCTAAGAGTTAACTCTTAATACAATGACTTTCAGGGCCTAGCAATTCTCAGATAAGATGAATAGACCCAGAGGAGAAGTTTGAACTTGAAGAATGATTATGGTATAATTGCTAGAACTAAGTGTTCACGTGGAAGAGTAATGGAAAAATATTTTCAGCTTGGGTGGTGAGTGGGGGGCGGGGAGGAGAGGAAAACTGGTATTTGACAGAACAATGCTTTACTGTGTGGCGTTTGGTCTCATCAGCCTCTGCAGCTGGGGATGAAGATGAGAAGAAATTACTTCTACAAGAGAACAGAGTAACAAGCAATAAAGGTCAAGGAGAGAACTCTTTGGAACACCAACCACTCTGAGCGATACCCAAGGAGACTGAGAAAGGCCATGAAGGTGGTAGGATGATAAATTAACATAAAATCTCAAGAAGGATGGATTATATAAGGATATCATGGTCACCTGGAATAGCAGTCAAGTATTTAGTAAGAGGCAAGGAGAAAGTGGGGGTGGGGAGTAAAAGAAGGAAAGGGAAGGGAAAGGAAGGGACAGAGACAGGAAAGAGTAAAGACAAAAGGCAGTCTTAGAAACAAATCATGAGGGAATGGGGGGGAGGGGAGGTACAGGTTTAACTTGGCAGAGCTGAAAGGGATGCAGTGGCTTCAGGAAAGCAGAAAACGTGTGAAAGAAATGAGATGAAGTGGGTTTATTAAAGAGTGAGGGTCTACTATCTGCCAAGCTATGAGGTGAGTGAGTGTGGGTGTGTGTGTAGATAGATACAGGTAAGAGATACACAGAGACAGATGTGTGTGTGTGTGTGTGTGTGTAAATAGATATAGGTAAGAGATACAGAGACAGATGTAGGTATATGTATATATGTATACAGATGTACCTATATTTGTCTCTGTGTTTCTATCTCTCTCTGTTGAAAGAGAGGAGAGCCAGAGAGCGACTGATCCAATTTTCCTGGAAGGCACAAATCAATACTGTGATTTTACAGATAAGGAAACTGAGTTTCCATGATTATATCACTTTTCCAAAGTCCTGTTGTCAGTGAAGTAGCTGAAGTCACATCTGCATGAGTCCTTGGTTTTTAACACATTCATCACACTGCATTCACCTTGTTATATCACTTTTTATTACTTCAATCTCTAGCCTAAATAATCCATCTCCCTCATAGAACTCCTAATTTTTATTTTCATTCTGTGTTTTTTCCATGACCTCTGAGTGAAATGCTTTCCCCTCAATACTATGCTGAATCCAGGCACCTGAAGCTCTGAATGAATTCTGTTCAAAACTTATCTCATACCCTCTAAGAAACCAATAGTAACTCTGCTTGATTTAGTTCAATCTTTACCAGATCCTCTTAATATCCAAATGTATTCATCTTTATTTGTTAACATGTTTCTATAACCGGCTTTCCATTTTACTGTGGGCACATCTTCCCAACTAGGTAACAGGCACCTTGAGGACAGGAGCATTTATAACATTTACTCTTCATCCTCCACTGAATCTACATAAAACGCCATTACACCAAGTACAGTCAATGAACAGAGAGGTTTGTAAACAAGAGATGTATACACACACACATGCAATTAAAAAGCATATGTTTGTTATATATACTTTTTCTAAATGCATGAAATACTTTTAATAAAGGTGTAAAAGTAGTAAAATAAACAGAAACGAAAGATTAGAACCAAAGAGCTATATGATTTAAAAAGCAGGTAGTTTCTAAATAAAGGTTGACAACTATTCACTATATGTGAAGAAGAATGATACTAAACAAATTAGCCTTGTATTCAAATATAAATGTCTTTCTCTATGTTTATAGACTTAATTCAAGACCAAAACAATTAAGAACTTTGAGTTTCATTCCACCATAAATCAAGCCACCAGCCCACTCTACCTGTCTTTAGGTAGCATCTTTTATGAAACTGTTTTTAGTAACTGCACGAACAAAAGAGCCTAGGTCTTTATAGCCATTAAAATATTTTCACTATATAAAAGCACTTAACCATTTTCTGTGGTTTTACCCAACATATGTTTTCTAGTTTAATATAGCACTCACAATGCATAGCATATGGGGTATGTACCTTTTATCTGTGTCTTGCTCACCAATGACACCTATATTAACATGTTCCCATTCAATAAAAAAAACTGTACCCAGGCAAGAATACAAAACTAAGATATGAATCAATATGCTAAAGCAAATCAAAAGGGGGCATTTGTCTCCAGCTTTAATTTGCTTTGAGGTAGAACGAGAAAAGAGCATTTCCTAAAATATAAACTTTGGGAGATGCTGTACATTAAAAAAAAAAGGATTATAACAACCTGAGAAATATTGCATATATCTATCTTCTTAGTGATTTCAATCATTAAGAAGTGCTGCTGCTACTGTTAAAAAAGGAAAAAAATGTTTTAAAGTTTATTTAATCTTGTATTTCCCAGTTTTGCCACCTGTGCCAGCTGTTGAGTACTAGCTACTGAATATCACTTAATAGACAGCTGAGTACTTACTATCTACTAACAGATTCAAATAAGTGCCTTCTTCATTTTAATCAGACTACCAAAACTGTCAACACAATCCCCTAAGGTGTATTCTGTCACAGAAACAACCTCAAGATGATTCATCAGGCAAGTAAACACACTACCTTAAGAAGATAAAAATTCATAAAATAAAGTTAAACACCTATTTTAATACAAAAAGAGCCTAACATCAGCTACAATCTTATAGTGACGCAGATACGGCTCAATGTAAGGTTCTTAACTTACTGACTATGGACTCTCTCTCTTCCACAAAGAAACCAAAAAGTGGGCAGTGAACTCTGAAGTTAAATGGGATCAAAAGAGCAATAATTCAGTTTAGTCTGTCCTTCCTTACATTTAAGTCAACACCATTTAAAACATAATCCATAATTCAAATACTTATGGCTATTAATTTTTACTTACCAAGTCATATATCTGGTTAGCCAACTGAACCTTCTCGTCTGCATCTTCCAAAGCTTTATAGTAATCCTGAATAAAAACATTCATGTTTCAGGAACAAATTAATAATTTAAAAATCTGTGTATCCAGGACCTATAACTATATTTTCATTATCATGGCTTGTTATCACTGTCAGTCATTACAGGGCTTCCCTGGCGGCTCAGATGGTAAATAATCAACCTACAATGAGGGAGACCCAGGTTTAATCCTTGTGTTGGAACAATCCCCTGGAAAAGAGAATGGTTACCTACTCTAGTATTCTTGCCTGGAGAATCCCATGAACAGAGGAACCTGGTGGACTACAGCCCATGGGGCTGCAAAGAGTTGGACATGGCTGAGCGACTAACCACTCAGGAACAAGCATTATACATGAGCCATAAAAATCCAGTTAGGGACAGGGTGGAGATGGGATAGGATTAGAAATTTTAGAAACCAACCAAGGATTAAAGGAAGATGCTCAGAATTTCTAGAAAAGAGATAACAAAAAAATACCATCCGAGTCTAGCTATACTAATAAAAATAATGTGAGCCAATGAGTAATTATTTTTCTTTAAAAATAAATGTTATTTAGGATTCATCCAATTTGTACAGTATTTACACTCTCCATTTTTAAAACTCATTATAATCAACTACTGAAAGGCTTCTGACCTGCAAATCCATTGTTTTCAGTTGTTCTATAACCCTCATTTTAAGCTAGGTATCAATTCTCCCCAGTACAAAGCAAACTATTTTTTCTTAAATTCTATTCATTTCCATGAAGTGTCAAGAGTTTTTAGGGTATATCCAAGTTGTGCTACACCAAAAACCTAGTAGGATAAAGGGATGATGAATGACTTTAGGATGTATATGTGTGATGTCTACACTCACACTCACTTGGGCCTCCAGGCATCCTCCAAGTAAGCGTTAATTCTATAAAAGATTCTCAAGTTTTGTTCCTAGCAGAAATAATATTCCCTCCATGTGGTAAAATAAATAACAAATAGTTTCCACATTTCTTTCTCGGTTGATTCTTGAACAATTCTATGAAGGTTAGGGGTAAGGGAGCCATTATTTCTCAGAGATATTAAAGGACACGTCCCATGTCACAAAGTCAAATTGCAGAGTCATGACCAAACCCAGGGCTTATAAACTGTTCTTCCAATATGTCCCCAAATTAACTAGATCATATCCTTAAAGCAAACCTTGAGGGGAGAGCTGCTACCCATTCTAATCTAGAAGGGAGCTCTAAGTACTACAAAACTTATAAGGATTCTGTTCTCCTATGATTCCACCAACCTAGGTACTTAGCAATATATGAAATATGCTTCAAGGTTGCTAATTTTCATCCCAATCTGCCCAAATTGGAAGACACTATATCGAGTTGGTCAAAAAGGTCATTCAAGTTTTTCCATAACATTTTATGGAAAACTGAATGAGCTTTTTGGCCGACCCAATAGATCTTAAGACAAGGGAACTTTAATCACTCATTAACTAGAACAAAACAAATTAAAAGAAAAAACGTACTTTTTAAATGGTTTTGTAACTCTCTAATTAGTCACTAATTATTGAAATACTTTTCTAAATTACCCAAATGCTTCAGTGTTTAAAAGTTCCTACACCTGAAGGTCTAACATGTAATGAATCATTTTTAATTTTATAAGTCATGTTAAAATTCTAAAGAGCTATTGATAGCTTTCCCTCATTTTTAACTATTTAATATTAAAATATCTTCCTCAGCTGTGCTGTGCTCAGTTGCTCAGTCCTGTCCAATTTTCAACTGCTGAAAGTCGTGTTCAGTCTTTTGTGACCCCATGGACTGTAGCATGCCAGGCTCCTCTGTCCATGAAATTTTTCAGGCTAGAGTAGTGGAGCAGGTTGCCATTTCCTACTGCAGGGGATCTTCCTGACCCAGGGATGAAATCCAAGTCTCTAAGGTTTCCTGCACTGGCAGGTGGATTCTTTACCATTGCTCCTCATGGGAATCCCTTATTTCCCTCTAGGAGTTCCAGCATTTACAGAAAAATCATCCAGCGTGTTGAACACACCTTTTTGATGGATGCCATTTGTTCTTCTCGCCACTCTGGCTTATTTTTCTTTGCATTCAAGAAGAATTCACTGACTCTTTGTTCTAGCTGATCCATTGCATCTAGGACATAATAAAAACATTTCATATTTAGATGATCAAACTCATATACTGAATATACATGCTTTGATGTGAAGAAAGATATAGATGAGATGTGAAAATATCTGACTACATACACTCTTTTACTTGGTCTGTAACTTAAATATGTCATGTTGTAATAAAATAAATTAATAAATATATCTTAATTATCTTAGTAAAGTTATAACTTTCCCTAATGGCAATTTATTTTGTAAAATATCTGATCACATACATTCTTTCACTTGGTCTGTAAATGTCATATAGTAATAATATAAATATACTCTGTGTAATAATGAATATATATCATACTCTAATATAAATATACTATATACACTCTAAAATATAAGTATAATTTATAAATATATTTATAAATGTAATATATATAATTTACTAATTACCTTAGTAAAAGTCATAATTTTCCCCTAGTGAAAATTTAATTTTGTTACTTCAAAACTGTTTCCGATAGTCACAGTAGTCAGCAAATGTAGACAGAGTCCATCCTGTAGTTATTGACTAGTACAGGCTTGGGGTCAAAAACTAATGGTATTAAGTCAGGCAGATGTGCCCAAACACAATTTCTTATTGAAAGCACTACTAGATAATCCTCACTTTTCTTTCAATATGAAAATGTGATAAAAAGGTTTTAACGTTTTGCTATATACCATTAAGCACTGCATATACAATATTATTTATCTGAGGTTAAATTTTTTCTGAAATGTGTGCTAAGAACAGTCATTTCTATGCTAAAAGAGGAAAAATAAAAGGGATTTTGTTGCTGTGTAAATTGGGGAAAATTTTTTACATATTGTTTGGGAGATCTGAAGTGCATAATAGTGCATCTCTTACCTTACAAAGAGATATCTTTTGTTAATTCATAATACCTACTAAATTTAGACAATTCTAATTATTGTAAAAAATGCAAGTTAAAAAAAACCTTTGATTTATATAATCATGTCGAAATTGTTAGAGAACCTAACATTTGTGATATAAAGTACAAAATAACAATTACCTTTTATTGAATGCCCACTTTGTATCAGGTACTAAACATTCTAATTTATATGTATTTCTTTTAATCCTCAAGACAATAAAAATCTTTCAGAAGTGGTAATGTGGTCAAGGCCAATGAATTAAGTTAGTAAAGCCCTAAAATGAACTCAGATCTATCTGATGACTACGCTCCATCCTGTAGAAAACACTACTTCAGCAAATATTTAGCATTTCAATTACATTAAAGTTAAAACGAATTTTGTGAGCAAGGTGAAGAAATATAGAATTCAGACTTTTACACTATAATGTGAACAGAAGGTGACTTCCATGTTGTAATACCTTGTGTTATGTACTACATAAAACCAACAGGAGGCTGAGAAAAGAACAGTCAGGATCAATGGGTATGGAAGTGTGTGCAGTGGTGGTAGAGAAGTGGGGGGACAGGCTCTTAGCTACCTCAAGATTCCCACACTCTGGAACGTTCTGTTCTCTGATTGCTTTCTGTGATACTCCTTTCCTCCCTATTGCACCCCAAAACCCAGATCTTCCCCTAGCCATACTTTTCTAAGAAAATCTGTTATCACAATAAATTTACCTCATTCCTAATTCTATATATAGTCTAAATACAGCCAGAACACATGGGATCAAGAAATGTCTTCTGCAGGAATAGCCCTTAAACAGTTAAGGAGTACTTACATTTCTCCAAACCAAAGGAGTGACACACAGCCAACAAAGTACACTGGGTTATACATTTTAATTATGTATCACATAATTCATTTCACATAATTCATTTCTTAATTTTTAATATAGTATCTCTACAAGACAGCTGGAACAGCTATATTATACTCATTTCACAAAGGGGGAAGGTGTGTGAGGTTCTTTCAGAGCATGATGGACTACAAGGGTACTGAGCACTGTTTTCGTGTTTCAAAATTTTGCCTTGTATTTACCATGTTACTTCTAAAAGTTATTTATTCTCTACCCTCTCTAAATAAAAAACATGATCATATAAACTAAGTACTTCTCTGTGAAACAGCAAGGTTATTTTGGGGGAAAAGTATCCAGACTACCAAGCTATAATCAAAAGAAAAATAAAAAATTTTGCTACAGCAGACAAGAAGCTTTACTGTAAAATTTTATTTCCTTTCCCATTTTGACTGACAAACTATCATACTGTTTGACAGTTGAGAATGCATCCTTTATCTTGTAACTTTTCAAATGGGACATTGCAAGCTCACCACGGTCTCTGTAACCTGTGCTTCTATGTGTTTGTCTGCTCTTGAATTTTGCCTAGCATGAACTTTAACAGAAATATAAATGCTGAAGTCTATGTTCTACACATGAAGTCTCAAGTCAAAATCTTCGCAACATTTATGCCGATGTGAACTAAATCGTATCTACATTCTCAAACAAAGTACAGAAACTTTTATTGCACAGTCCCAAATTCGAGAAAGGAGCATACATGCTCTAATGCCACCTTCTCTTGTGAAAGTCAGAAGAAAAGTAGTGTGGTAGACAGAAGAGGCAAGATTGGGCAATGCCAGTTCTTTTTGACAACTCCTTCTGTACTAGGGAATGAGCCGGAGGAGAGCCAAACAGCAGAGCCGCTGACGTCGATGGCACGTAAGTCTGTCACTGAACGCGCGCAGCGAACAAGGGCAAACGCGCCGACTTACTCTGCACCTGCAGGTCCATCTCGCGCATCTCAGTGAAGCGGTCCCTCAGGTCCATTGGAAGCTGCTCAATCACTGTCAAAGGGAGAGTTCGTCAGAGGGGCGGGGCCAACGGCGAAAGTACGCGCTTACGTCACTGCGTGCGTGCGTGCGTGCGTCGAGGGGGGTCGAGAGAGCCCGCAGCCCACAACGAGGCTGCCAGTTACCGTGAGAAAGAAACATCCCCCGCCTCCCCCTCCCTCCCGCCATCCCGTCAGCCGGTCCACTCCCGCCCTCACCCGCCCGCAGTTACCCCGGACGGGCCAGCCAGCGCCGCCCACTCACTTTCCAGATAGTCCTCTAGGTACAACATCGCGGCCCTTAGAGCTGGGGGAACGAGGGGGTCCAGGGGTTTATTTGTGTCACTCGCTGTCGCCGGAGTTTTGTCCCTTCCAATATGGCGCCTCCGCTAGCAGCACCCGCTCGGCTCCGGCGGAAAAAAAAAAAAAAAAGAAAAAAAAAAAGCACTTTGGCGCTTGACGGCGCTTGCCTCACTGCCGCCCTGGGCGGTCATTGGCTGGCTGAATCGATGACGTAGGCCGACTGGACGCCGCCCCCGCGCCCTTGTGGGAAGTGTAGTTTTAGTCCCTCCCCAACAAGCTTGAACTTGCTGGCGGTTCTCCACGTCGAAACTACAAAAACCAGGCGCCGGTGCGAGCCGTGCGCAGCAGAATCTGAAATGCGGTGCCGCTATTTATTTGTTGGTTTTTGCACGGGGGATGACGGGAGTTGTATGCTCCTGCCGAGCACAACTGGGAAGAACTTTTCACCTGTTCTTTCTTGCTGTGATTCCATGCCCCGACGTTTGTGAGTCATGGATTTCAAGTAGTGCTAGGCAGACGGCGAAGGTTCTAACGCTAGAATAATCAGCAAAGTTCGGGCAATTGGGGTTGTTTAAAACAGAGCTCATTGCTGGAATGTATCCTCAGTAAACAGTCCTAAAGATACTAATGGGACGTCTGGTTGGCTACCGTATAACTAAAATAGTTTACACTTAGAACATGGAAAATATATTTCCCGTATTGAAAGACGCATCAATAGTTCTCGGTAGCCTCTTACACGTTGGATTTTGAGGTCCGTCTCGTCTTCATTCTAATGTTATTGACCAATACGTACACCTGCACGGGGAAAAAAGTGAGCAACCAGGAATAACGGATGATGTCTTAATACCTAATGGTTTATTTTTGCAATAACTATATATGGTTGAATAAATAGATTGTATTAGACGTCTGTCACACCGGACGTTGTCTTTTTCTTTCCATTACTTCCCGCATTTGTTCAACCGTGTTATATTTAGCCCTTCACTGCTGAATGTGTTTCCTTTTTCTTAAAGACGTTAACACTCAATAGAGATTGGGTATTGTTATTTTCCCCCTGTCTTAACTACCCCCCACCAGGGGAATGTGTCTTTAGTTCATAATTTAATATTCTATTTCTGTTTTTCAGATTGGAGATGAAACAAGTTATGCATTTGCATTTCTTTCCACTAGACTTTCCCACAGTTCTTAATCAGGAGAGTTACCTGTCCGATTGATGTATCAGGAAGGAAATTTACCTGAGTCCTAATGAGAATTACCTAGTTTATTTTCTGTACTTTTATCTAAAATCTAGTGCATTCAATCTTCATTCCTCCCTTCCTTCTTCTGGCTGTTTTTAAGACATTTTTGATACTTTTGCAATTCACAGCGGCGAATCTAGGTTTGAATTCCTTCCTTCCCTCCCTTTCTCTTTCCTTAAAAAAAAAACAAACTTTCCTTAACCATGCTTAGGATTTAAGAGGATTTCTGAATCTCAGAAATAATGTCCTGCGACAATTATAGAAAATTCTTACCTTTATCTTTTCAGTGTTGTTTATTTCTCATTTTTCTCCATTATATCATAGAACATCTATAGGATATTGGTAAGAATTTCTCACTTTATCCTCCGTTTCTCTTAGCCTTTGTTTTATATGGTCCATCTCAAATTTTTCAAACACTTTTTAATTTTAGAAGTTCTGTTTGCTTCTCTTTTTCTGCCATTCTCTCATTTCCTATACAAATTAAGCATAGTCTTTACTCTGTTAAATCAGTACTGAAAATGTTATGGGTCTTTTGTGCTATGTGCTGCTTCTTTTAACTTTTGCACATGGTGTCTGCCTCCTTATGGGTTATTATTTGGGACTCTTGTGTTTCTGGGGTTATAACTGGAAATTCTTTGAGGCCAGACTTAAAACTAAGTTTTCCTAGAGATTATTAGAATTTGCTTCTGTAAATTTCTTGAAAGCACCATAAATTCCAGTATCAGATTAAATTTTCCACTTGAGGTTTATTGGATTGCACAGATTGAATGAATTTGGGCCTCAAATCAAAGTGGCTTGTTATAGATTCTCAGTGGAGACTTTTCCTTCTGGAGTTCCCTGATCAAGACAGGCATGAAGCCCGCTGGTCCTCACTTACTTTTCAGTATGCTCTCATTTTTCTTTCTGCCTTTCTTTTTATCCCCTGTGAGAATTTCTTCATTTGTTACTAGTACATCAATTTATTTGATTTTTTAACCCAGCATTTTTTGTTGTTTTCAGCAGGTAAAAGGACATTCTGTCAAAAATTGAAATAGAAATAGAAGTACATCATTTCAGTGTAATTTGAGCTTCTTCATGGAGTTTTCCATATTAAGGAAACAGATAATATATCATTTGCAATTCAGTCAATATATATCCACACTCCAGAGAAATGAAAAAAATTATAGCACTTACACCCTATGTATTTTACTTAATGGATGTAATTTTTGTTGTTTTTCTTCTTTTTTTATTGAAGCATAAGTGACATATAACATATTACTTTCAAGTGTACAATGTATGATTTTATATTTGTTTTTTTAATGTTTTATTTTCATGCAATTTTAAAGGTTGCTTTCCATTTATAGTTTATTACAAAATAAAGTTTTTTCCATTTATGTTTATTACAAAAGATTGGTTGTATTGCTTGTGTTGCACAATACATCCTTGAGCCTGTCTTACACCCAAGAGTATGTAATAACTGTGATTTTTATTCTTGGACCATGTATCAGCTGCAGAAAGTTGTACACAGGTGTCATAGCTTCTTACATATAGCAGACACTACTTGGAGTAGCTTCCCACTTAAAAACCACTACTGCATTTCTAGGCAGGGCCCCTTCTATATAGGGATGACTATATCTGTATTCCGTTACTGTACATCTGATCAGAGCTCATTAACTTACCAAGGACAGACCAAGGCCTGAACCTATCAGATGCATTCTCTTGGGATTTTAAATTGGGAATGAGGAAACTTGAAAACTGATGTCAGGGTGACAGAACTGCATTAATTTCAGCACAATAAATAGGTGGTCCACAAGCTCCTGTTTCCAAGATACTCCAGGGAAGCTCTGGTTTTTTTTTTTCTTCCTTGCCTTTTTCTCCATTTCTCTGTCACTTTCAATAACATGAGTTGTATGATCTTGAGAAAGTTGTTTTAACACTCTGTGCCTCTGTTTCGTGATCTATAAACCAGAAATAGCAATAGTAGCAAAGTTATAGGAGTTTTAGATTGAAATAATACCATTCATGCAAAGCACTTAGGATAATGCCTGAGAAATATACAATAAATGACAGCTTCTTTATCGTCATCATTAAGACTGTTAAGATCCCTGGTAAGTTATCCATATGCAGATGTCCCTTTGTGCTACTCTTAGCTTTGTGTTAGATCCCTGCTGATTTTGCGTCTGGACACCACCTAGAACTCAGCTGTTGTACTGCCACTGTCTTACTAAATTCAGAGAATTGGTTCAAGAAGGGCTATGTGAGAAGACTGCACTGAAGGCTAAGTAGAAGGAATCAGAAGAGATTCAAAGCAGATGCAACATATGACTGTCTTGGACAGTCCAAGACAAAGGAAAATTTAAATTCTTCATATAGCATGTCCTCTGGGAAAGCTTTGCCTATGTCTTAAGGTTCTGCTGCTTCTCTGTCTTACAAAGAAAACTATCTTGAAAACTTGCTAGTAAAACTTTGAAATGAGGTATTTTCTTCACTTTGTGCCAATTAATATATCCTCCCTGACATCTCTGTAATAGAGTAAAATGCTATCTTTACAAGACCTCTCTAATTTTACATCCTTAAAGTCCGTTGAGCCATTTACTAGATCAGTTATAAGCAGAGAATAATGGTGGTTATTTAGTCTCAAAGTCATGTCCTACTCTTGCGACCCCGTGAACTGTAGCCCACCAGGCTTCTCTGTCCATGGGATTTTCCAAGCATGAATACTGGAGTGGGCTGCCATTTCCTACTCCAGGGGATTGAACCCTTCCCAACCCAGGGATTGAACCCATGTCTCCTGCATTGCAAAAAAAAAAAAAAAAAAGAATCTTCTATTTTTAACATTTTTTCCTCTTTTTAAAGTTTTTAATTTATTAAGTATTTATTTTTGATTGCTCTGGGTCTTTGTTGCTATACAAAGGCTTTCTCTAGTTGTGGTGAGAAGAGGGCCACTCTCTACTTGTGACACATGGCTCAGTTGCCCTGTGGAATGTGGGATCTTCCTGGACCAGGGATTGAATCTGTGTCTCTTGCATTAGCAGGCAATTCTTATCCAGGAACCATTAGGGAAGTCCCACAGAGGGATTCTTTACCACTGAGCCAGCAGGGAAGTCCAAGCAGTAGGTCAGTAGTCTTACTTTCCATATCTATGGATGTTTCCAGCCATTCCCACTCTCAGTACTCACTGAAGAGATGCCATTAAAGAAGGTTCTACTTTCCTGACCTGGTTCCTGGGTGTTTGTGATGGAAGAATCTGGGGAAGAGGGGAGAGAGTAAGAAGATGGCAGGTGACTAATGGAAGAAGAGTTAAGAAGACACTGCAAAGAGGACTGCTCAGTGAGGGTTCAGTGCATGGGAGAGGGAAGATACTGAACAGAATGTTGGATAATTGGCTATGAAGCTGTCACAAGATCATTTCCTCAAGACCACTGGAAATTCTGGTTAAAAAGCTTGAGACCCTCACGTGCTGGAAATGAAGCAACAACTCAGAATAGTGAGCGAGAGTTGGAACAGAAAGAACTAGAGAGTTTATTGCCTTAATTATTGGGTGGTGGAGTTCTGACTGTAGTAGAGTGAAAATGAAATTTCTAGTTGAAAGATGGAGCCACTCCTTCCAGGGGTGCCATGTCTGCAGACTAAAATATGAACACATTTCATGTCCCTGTAAGTGTTCTGCTTGACCATAAACACAGTGTATCCAGTCAACCAATCCCCAAAACCCAAGCTCTGTACATATTTCCTTGTCCCAAGCAAGCTTAACTATGTGGCCCCAGCAGATTAGATACTTTTACTGATATTTTTCTTCTTCCTTGTTCTTTATTCTTCACCTTATAAAAAGTCCTGCCTTCGACCTCATTACGCAGTTCTCCAAATGGAGATGGTCCACTTCAAAAAGTGTTAAATAAAACATTTTCTTACATCACCTAAATTGTCTTTGTTATCATTTTTTAAAAACAAGCTTCAACTCATAGATTTTTAGGGAGCTAAATCTAATCAATCCTAAAGGAAATTAGTCTGGGAAATTCACTGAAAGGACTGATGCTGAAGCTGAAGCTCCAATACTTTGGCTACCTGATGCAAAGAGCTGACTCACTGGAAAAGACCTTGATGCTGGAAAAGACTGAAGGCAGGAGGAGAAGGGGATGATAGAGGATGAGATGGTTGGATGGCATCACCAACTCGATGGACATGACTTTGAGCAAGCTCCAGGAGTTGGTGATGGATAGGGAAGCCTGATATGCTGCAGTCCAAGGGGTCACAAAGAATTGGACACGATTGAGTGACTGAATTGACTGAAAACTAACCATCTTGCAAAAAGCCAGTGACCTCGAAGGGCTGCTGCTTCTGTGAAACTGACTGGGGAAACCGCAAAGAAGGTTGCCCACCATCCACCTGAGATCGTAAGTGAAAAGGCTACCCAGAGGCATTTAGACCCCAGACCTACACCCGAGCATGAGGGTAGAGTCCAAATTCAGACTCTTCACAAAACGCAGAGACCTTTTAACAAGGGAGTAAGCATTGGTCTGGCCCACTGAAAAGTGAGAGAGTTCATGTGGAGACAAATACACTAATATCCAATAGGGCTTCTCCTCAAACACAAAGAAGAGGAACTTCCATTGGAAATGGGCTCAGGTTCAAATGTAACAACTCACTTACAGAAATGAGGATTCTGAGAGACTGATAGCAGATAAAATAATCAGGGGAATTCTAAAAATGTAAGTCTTGGAAATCAGGATTGATAAAATCAATACAGAAAGCAGAACAAACAAGAAAAAGATGAAAATTTGAAGGTCAGTCTTGAAGTTTCATGGAGAAGGCAATGGCACCCCACTCCAGTACTCTTGCCTGGAAAATCCCATGGACGGAGGAGCCTGGTAGGCTGCAGTCCATGGGGTCACTAAGAGTTGGACACGACTGAGCGACTTCACTTTCACTTTTTGCTTTCACGCATTGGAGAAGGAAATGGCAACCCACTCCAGTGTTCTTGCCTGGAGAATCCCAGGGACGAGGGAGCCTGGTGGGCTGCCGTCTATGTGGTCACACAGTCGGACATGACTGAAGCGATGTAGCAGCAGCATGAGGGTGAAGTTTCTGAATAGGTAGAACTAAAATAGGGCGATAAGAGACAGGAGAGCGGCCACCACTGTGGAAAGTGAGGTGCTTAACTAATCTGAGAACATGTTACTGACCACATCTGTTTCTTAAGCACTGCTCTGTTCCCAGGGTCACTCAATTCTTACTTTTTGTGTGAATAAATGGAAGCACTATTAGGTGTAACGGCTTTTCAATCAGATAGACTTGTGTTTGACCGTTGTCTCTATTATTTGCTCTTATGACCTGAGCCAAGTTACTCAATATCTCTAAGACTGTTACTTCACCCTTGAAATAAGAATAAGGAAGGAGATTTTGCCCTGTTAGATTGTGGTGAGGCTCAAGAGTAACATATAAGAGTACCTAGCACAGTGTCTAGTACAGAAGGCTAACCATGAAACGCTATTATTTGTAGAATTGACAGTACCATTAAGTAAATGGTCCAGTAAGTTCTATTCCAAGGGCATTACAACAGGAGCGGGCAAATAAGAGGGAGCATTGTCTTTGGAGGATTAAAAATAATAAAACTGACTTTTGCAATCTGCTTCTATTGTCGCAATGTGCCAGTGATTCTAAACAATGTCAGTGATAAAACATTTCTCCCTGAAAAAATATTTTGTTGGTGCAAGTTATAAACAACCTCTGAAGTTATGGCTGAATTTTTATAAGTGGCATTACATACTCCTGTTAAATATTGGGTTAGAAATAAACATTGAAAGCTGCTGGTTTGTAAACACAAAGACACAGAACTTGAGTTATTTCAGTTATATAATTCTATATGATAACTTGGAGTTTTCATTTGTATTTTAAATGTAAAACAATGAAATTGTCTATGAACTGCTGGGGTAATATTTTTGTTTGTAAAAATGCAAATTTTAGTTCATACATAAAACATTCCTGAATTTAAAAAATATCTTGAAAATTGAAATATATTCTTTTAAAATTGTTAGTTTTCTTGTGTGACATTTCAGTGCTATTACATTTTAATGTAGTTCTTTATTTGGGCAACACACCGATATGTTTTCCCTTTTCAAAAATTGCTTAAATGTAATTAAAAGAGATTAAGCTATTACTTCTTTCCTTTTCACTGTAAAATTAATTATTCATTATGAGCATGACTATATAATGAAATTTAATAAAAGAATGTATATTATCTGGATTTCTTTTCTGGCCATTATCGTTATTTATTTCATCTAATCATTATTTTTGAAAATAATTTTCTTAAATTATTAAGAAAGGGGAGTATATTAAGAAAATTATCTGCTCCAGGTGGTAGATATGCTGGAATGCTTACCTAGAGGCTTCTCATAGTAGGATATAAATGTAATTATGCACAATGACATCATGGTCTATATCTACTTTTCTGTGTTTGATTTTGAAAGCCTTAGGCTTGCTAACATTCATTATTGTGAGACTGGTGATATAAAGATAGATTATCAAACATCTTCTCTTTATAATACAGCATGAAAACATTTCAGTGACTGTAAGGATATTTAACAGTGCTGAAAAACTTTAAAATATTCTCCTTTTCCTTTTCTTGTTTATCACGAAGTAGCATTATGATGGGAGAAGGACGTGGTGACCCATTCCAGTATTCTTTTGCCTGAAGAATCCCATGGACAGAGGAGCCTGGTGGGCTGCTGTCCATGGGGTCACACAGAGTCAGCCACGACTGAAGCGACTTAGCATGCATGCATGCATTAGAGAAGGAAATGGCAACCCACTCCAGTATTCTTGCCTGGAGAATCCCAGGGACAGGGGAGCCTGGTGGGCTGCTGTCTATGTGGTCGCACAGAGTCAGACACGACTGAGGCGACTTAGCAGCAGCAGCAGCAGCAGCAGCATTATAATGACAAGAAGCAGTGTTTGGAGAATTCAGGTTTTTTTTCTTATTTTTATAGAAACCTTGTTTTTAATCATTAAATCATGAAAGACTTAGGAAGTCTTATTTTGTTATGAGGGGTAAAACAATTTTCTAAATTCGGTTAGGGTATTCTACCTCTGAAGAAATTGAATGTGGAAACATGACAATACAGTGCTTTTTTTATACACTCTGTACATAAATATCTTATGAAACTCACTACACTGTAGTATAGAGCCTGCTTCCCCCATTAATTTGGAATTCCTCAAGGGCAAAGACCATGTTTTATTCATCTGTTGATCCATAGATCTGAAGGTAATATGAGTTTAATAAAGATGTAATGAATTATTGAATGAATTAATTCATGAGTATCAAGCACAAGTTCATAAGTTTCCAAGTTCAACCAGAGAGAGCAAGATGAACTTATCATTATCGCTAACTACTAAGCTCTGTGAAGAAAATAGGATTCCAGCGGTCATTTAAGTAACTAGAATGGAATGCTGATGAGAATTTTCTAAAAAGAACATTTTCAAAAACTCTCAGATACAGGAGTTGATTGACTTCCAAAGTGGCTTTTAATTAGACTTGCCTAGAAGAACAGGGGCTTCCTCTGTGGCTCAGTGGGAAATAATCTGCCTGCAATGCAGAAGCCACAGGAGATGTGGATTCATTGGGAAGATCTCCTGGAGGAGAGCATGGCAACCCACACCAGTATTCTTGCCTGGAGAATCTCATGGACAGAGGTGCCTGGTGGACTACAGTCCAAAGGGTTGCAAAGAGTCAGACATAACTGATGCAACTTAGCACAGAAGAGTAGGCAGAGGGAAAATGAAAGTAATATGGTAATTCATGATGCTCTATATTTTTAAAAAGTCATTTGGAGTCCTAAATATTAATGTGATGAATAAATAAGACTCCTAGAGAACCTGAGAAAGAATAGTATTTAGTTCATTTTAGTGAATATTTATCAAACAGCAAATACCACCAATACAAAATATGGCTGTAACACTGTTTATGCTTTTACAGAATGTACATCTTGATAAGAAAAGCAGATAGTTAGGGAAATCATATAAACACAGTGTGGTAAGTGGTTTAATATGGTCAAATTTGGGAGATGCTACTAGGTGATTCAGCAAGAGGAATTTACATAAGTTTGATTGAGAACTGATGGTCCTTTGATGAATGGTGAAGGTCTAGATTTAGTGAAAGGAAAAAGTGCTGGAGACCAATATAAAGATGTAGTGGATAAGCTATCCAAATATTCAGGTACTTTCTATCCATTATATATCATGTTTTTACTGCTATATAGGTAGCTTACAAGGGGCTTCCCAGGCAGTTCAATGGTAAAGAATCCACCTGTCAATGTAAGAAATGAAGGTTTGATCCCTGAGTCAAACATTTATATCCACACACAAAAAATGTGCACATTGATGTTTCTAGCAGTTTTATTCAGAGTAGCCAAAAGTTGGAAGCAACGAAGATGTTTTTCAATAAATGAATGGTTTATAAACTGTGGCACATTCAGAAAATGGAGTATTACTCAGTGCTAAAAAGAAATGAGCTATCAATCCATGAAAAGACATAGAGAAAGTAAGGCATATTACTAAGTGAAAGAAGCCAATATGCAAAGGTTACATACAGTATGGTTCCAACTATGACATTCTGGGAAAGGCAAAAGTATGACAACATTAAAAAGACTGGTAGGTGCCAGGGATTACGGGGTGGATTGGAAAGGTAAATAAGTGGGTTTTTAGAGCAGTGAAGATACTCCATATAATATAATGATGGAAACGTGTCATTATATGTCATTATACGTCTTTCCAAATCCTTAGAATGTACAACATCAAAAATTGTGAATCATATTTTTATAACTATGGGCTTTGGGTGATTACAATGTGTCAGTATGGGCTTCCCTTGTGGTTCAGCTGGTAAAGAATCCACCTGCAATGTGGGAGACCTGGGTTCAATCTCTGGGTTGGGAAGATTCCATGGAGAAGGGAAAGGTTACCCACTCCAGTATTCTGGCCTGGAAAATTCCATGGGCTGTATAGTCCATGGGGTTGCAAAGAGTCAGACACAACTGAGTGACTTTAATCACTCACTCAGTATAGATGCGTCAATATAGATTCATCAGTTGTGACAAACATACCATTTTGGTGGAGGATGTTGATATTGGGAGAGGATGTGTACAAGTGGAGGCAAGGAGTGTGTGGGAAATCTCTGTACCTTCCCCTCATTTTTGTTGTGAACCTAACACTGTTGTTAAAAAAAAAAAAATAGGACTCTTAATTTAAAAAATAAATAATTGAAATATTTCTACTGCTTGGAAAAGAGCGCCTGCTTGGAGCCAACAGAGAGTCCCATACCACCCCAACTGCGCTGGCCCTTCCGACTAGATTCTCTGAGCCTCACTTATTATGTAGTTATGATCAAGTAATCTCACTCAGGTAAGACCAACCTCTGCTATATGGGTTGTTAATTATTTTGGCAATCACTGCTGATACATTGGGCTTCCCAGGTGGCGCTAGTGGTAGAGAAACCACTTGCCAATGCAGGAGACGTAAGAGACTGCAGGTTCGATCCCAGAGTCAGGAAGATCCCCTGGAGGAGGGCATGGCAACCTGCTCCAGTATTCTTGCCTGGAAAATTACATAGACACAGGAGGCTTTTAAGCTACAGTCCATAGGATTACAGAGTGAGATACCACTGAAGGGACTTAGAATGCATGTACCTGATACACTATAAAGTATTAATTTAAAAATGGGTTACAAATACTGTGTGAAATATGATAGTACACTTATAAAAAAATGCATATGTGGATGGATCCATACACACTCAGAGATATATGTAGATTTAGACTTGAATTTACATTCAGTTCAGTTCAGTCGCTCAGTTGTGTCCAACTCTGTGACCCCACGAACCACAGCATGCAGGCCTCCCTGTCCATCACCAACTGCCAGAGTCTACCCAAACCCATGTCCATTGAGTTGGTGATGCCATCCAACCATCTCATCCTCTGTTGTCCCCTTCTCCTCTTGCCCTAAATCTTTCCCAGCATCAGGGTCTTTTCCAATGAGTCAACTCTTCGCATGAGGTGGCCAAAGTACTGGAGTTTCAGCTTCAACATCAGTCCTTCCATAGAACACCCAGGACTGATTTCCTTTAGGACGGACTGGTTGGATCTCCTTGCAGTCCAAGGGACTCTCAAGAGTCTTCTCCAACACCACAGTTCAAAAGCATCAATTCTTTGGTGCTCAGCTTTCTTTATAGTCCAACTCTCACATCCATACATGACCACTGGAAAAACCATAGCTTTGACTAGACGGAACTTTGTTGACAAAGTAATATCTCTGCTTTTTATTTATTTATTTTTCTTAAATTTATTTATTTATTTTTTCCTTTACATTATCGTGTTGGTTTTGCCTTAGTGTCTCTGCTTTTTAATATGCTGTCTAGGTTGGTCATAACTTTTTTTCCAAGGAGTAAGCATCTTTTAATTTCATGGCTGCAGTCACCATCTGCAGTGACTTTGGAGCCCAGAAAAATAAGGTCAGCCACTGTTTCCACTGTTTCCCCATCTATTTGCCATGAAGTGATGGGATCGGATGCCATGATCTTGCTTTCTGAATGTTGAGCTTTAAACCAACTTTTTCACTCTCCTCTTTCACTTTCATCAAGAGGCTCTTTAGTTCTTCACTTTCTGCCATAAAGGTGGTGTCATCTGCATATCTGAGGTTATTGATATTTCTCTCAGAAAACTTGATTTCAGCTTGTACTTCCTCCAGCCCAGAGTTTCTCATGATGTACTCTGTATATAAATTAAATAAGCAGGGTGACAATATACAGCCTTGATGTACTCCTTTTTCCTATTTGGAAACAGTCTGTTGTTCCAAGTCCAGTTCTAACTGTTACTTCCTGAACTGCATACAGGTTTCTCAAGAGACAGGTCAGGTGGTCTGATATGCCCATCTCTTGAAGAATTTTCTACAGTTTATTGTGATCCACATAATCAAAAACTTTGGCATAGTCAATGAAGCAGAAATAGATGTTTTTCTGGAACTCTCTTGCTTTTTCGATGATTCATCAGATGTTAGCAATTTGATCTCTGGTTCCTCTGTCTTTTCTAAAGGCAGCTTGAACATCTGGAAGTTCATGGTTCATGTATTGCTGAAGCCTGGCTTGGAAAATTTTGAGCATTACTTTACTAGCGTGTGAGATGATTGCAATTGTGCGGTAGTTTGAGCATTCTTTGGCTTTGCCTTTCTTTAGGATTGGAATGAAAACTGACCTTTTGCAGTCCTGTGGTCACTGCTGAGTTTTCCAAATTTGCTTGCTTATTGAGTGCAGCACTTTCACAGCATCATCTTTCAGGATATGAAATAGTTCAACTGGAATTCCATCACCTCCACTTGCTTTGCTTGTAGTGATGCTTCCTAAGGCCCAGTTGACTTCACATTCCAGGATGTCTGGCTCTAGGTGAGTATGAGTAATCACATGGAAATAGAAGAACTATATTTTCTCTATATATGTATACATTTTCCAAACTTTTTACAATCAGGAATATATATGGAGAGACAGAATGAGAGGGAAATTAAAGTGATCAGATTGGTAACCTATGTAGTGTGTTGTGTCTGCCTCCTCCAATTTTCCCCAAGATTTATAAAACTGAGCAAATATCTGCCAACTATTTTTTTTGAATCATCAGTTTTATTCTCTAAAAACCTCCATGCTGAATTGTGTTGCTAACAGTGGCAAAGTGGTATTCAAGAGTCAAAATACCAAGCCAAGTCATTAAGTAAAGAAAATAGTCAAGATTCTCTGTCTCATTACCTAGTCTCTTTATCAGTCTCGGGTCAGACACATAAATGTCAGGATCTGGGGGAAGCAGATACACAAATAGGAAATGAGGTCAAGAACACAAGGAGGAAAGGATTATTTGCCAAGTGAAATTCTGGAACACTGGGCAACATGCAAAATGCCAAGTTAAGTTCGGCTAAGGTAGCAAAAACATTGTTTAGGCTTCAGAACTAATTAATAATAGAAGTCTCACATTATGTGAATTGTGTGCTAACAGCTGGAGGGTGTGATGCTGAGAGGAAGGGTGCAATTAGCAGCAAACTACCACTTGAGTGCTTGGAGGTACAAGGAGGTCCAACAAGTCCATCCTAAAGGAGATCAGTTCTGGGTGTTCATTGGGAGGACTGATGTTGAAGCTGAAACTCCAATATTTTGGCCACCTCATTCGAAGAGTTGACTCATTGGTAAAGACCCTGATGCTGGGAAGGATTGGGGGCAGGAGGAGAAGGGGAAGACAGAGGATGATATGGCTGGATGGCATCACCAACTCGATGGATATGAGTTTGGGTAGACTCTGGGAGTTGGTGATGGACAGGTAGGCCTGGCGTGCTGTGGTTCATGGGGTCGCAAAGAGCTGGACACGACGGAGCAACTGAACTGAACTGAACCACTTGAGTTGCCTTCTCATCTAGCTCAACAAGTGTGATTTTAGGACTGAACTAATGGTGTAAACAAGTAAGTTTATATGTCATATAGATTATAAGTGGATCCTTGGAGCACATAACATTGCTGGATGCCTAGGGTCTTGATGCATAACAAAGCTATGTTACAGATATGATTGCTAAACTGCAGACCGGTGGTTCTCAACCAGAAGTGATTTTGTGCCCTGGGGGACAGTTGGTAGTGTCTGGAGACATTTTGGTTGTCATGACTTGGGGTAGTACTACTGGCATCTAGTAGGCAGAGACTAGGGCTACGCTAAACTTTCTGCAATGCACAGAAGAGCCACCTACAACAAATAGGGTGCTGCACTTAGTCCCTCAGTCGTGTCCGACTCTTTGTGACCCCTTGGCCTGTAGCCCGTCAGGCTCCTCTGTCCATGGTGATTCTCCAGGCAATGATATTGGAGTGGGTTACCATACACTCCTCCAGGGGATCTTCTCAACCCAGGATTGAACCCAGGTCTCCCGCATTGCAGGTGGATTCTTTACTGTCTGGATACCAGGTGACAAATAGTGAGCAGGTCCCAAATGTCAAGCTTAAGAAAACCTGCTGCAGACTGATGTCTTTGAAGAGTTCCCAGCCTTCTTGGGTCAATGTTCCATGCTTGTCAGTAACATTATTGTCTCCTTAACCAAACAGTGTTGGTTTGAGAAAGTCGTACAGTAGAGGGCAGTGATAAACAAAGTTTTATATTATACTACCATTCGTCCCCCATAGTTTTCTTCTTTTTTCTACTTCTCTAGTCCCTAAAACAAAAATGATAACAGAAGCAGGTCAATAAATATAAATAACTTTATATTTTTAATAAAAATATCATCACATTTTATGCAAAATTGTAGTAAAAATTTTAGAATAAAAGCCCCACAGATGTAAAACCCATGACTTCTTAGTGTATATCTTGAGCACTGACACTTGCAACTCTTTACTTACTAAGAAACAGAAACAGACAAAAAAATGACCAATGGCATATAAATATTAAGAAAATGAAATGTATTTCATATATAATACAAATGTATAATTGATGATACTTTTTTTTGGTAGACTATTCCAGTATTTAATAACTTGTTTCTGGGAACTACCAAGCCCATCACATTTACCAAAGCATATGTTCTTTTGCAGTTGATTTAATGAAATTTGAACACATTTATTCTCTTTTCACTGGACTGTATATATTCAAGGAACTTTTAAAATATATCTTTATTTTTTCCAAATTAATAAATAGCCATCAAATAACCCAGAAAGTCAAAAGGGTTTGAGATAGTCCATTTTTTATACTCAACATCATACCTCCCCTTAGAAAAATTAATAATAATATTACTTGCTCTTATTAATTTCATTGTAATAAAAATTATGATATAATAAAAGACAAGGACTCATTCCAGTCTGCATCAGATCTATCAGTATTTCACTATGGTTTCAGAATTCTACATTATGTTGCAATAAAAGCATTTCCATTTTAAGATTTTTAATGTTCACTCCATTTTCTTCTAGCTTTCTTAGGATTTCTTTATTAATATGCTTAAACAATCTGAAGTGTGACTTTGAATTATTAAATGAGAGAGGAAATCTAAAATGGACTCTTTTCTAAATGGTCATTCAGTTGTTCCCAAATTTTATAGATAGAAATGAAAGGAATAGTTGATAGATGCATATAGATTTTTTTCAGAGTAACACCTGTATGTGGTAACAAATTAATAGTATAAAGTAGCTTAGAATACAGTGCAACAGACTTCTGCCCTGTCCTTCCTCAGATTCCTTCTTTTCTCTGGAGGTAGCTACTCTTTCTATTTTTAGTTCTTCTAGTAGTTGCCTTGAGAACTCAAAATTTCATGTTTATAAAGTTCTTAAATTATTAATTTTGGATGAGATATATTGCCTCTTCAATACAAAAGATGAGAATTTAGAATATTTACACTCCCTCCTTACTTCCAGGGTTTGATAAATAATTGTTCTTTCAGTGGCTATATTTGTAATGTTAATTAGGTGTACATTAAAAGTGTATAACCCTAATCCTAACTCCAGCATCTTGTGGAAGCATCTCTGGACTTCTCCCTTGGAAGATGGAGTCACCAGTGTGCCCACCTTGTTTTCTGTCTTACCTCTCGCCCTTCAGTTTCCCACCTTCTGCAGGTGTATTGTTCCACTGTCATCTTTGTTAATATGTTTTACCTTGTAACCACAGACTAATCTTCCTTCCATTGTCTCTAGGATGAGACTAAAAGATGAAAAATAAGCAACATTTAAATCATTAGGACAATAAAATTCTGTTTTAATTCTTAGGCAAAGAAGCTTTTCTTCCTTAGAGGTCCAACGTTATAACTGTGGGGACAATCCAAAGAAAGTGTTTTCAATACTGCTTTGTAACACTTCACAAAGTCCATGGGGTCATAGAGTCAGATACCACTGACCAACTATCACAAAGTGCTCAAAATCACACCATTTTTTGCTTTGTTTTATTTTTGGACCATAGATTGTTATTTATAGCCCTTTCCCCTAAGCCACCCCCATCCCTGTAGTTTCTAATTATTTCTCTACTTTTCTCATATGAAATCTTCAACCACCTTTAATTCACAATCATACTATCTCTCTCTCTTTTTTTATATTCTACTCTAATTGGTACTGATTGTTGTCTGAGCTTCCTGCACAGTTGCCATCCTAGAATATGGCTTTATTTTAAACTGGTATATGAAATATAATTAACCTTAAAATATTGACTGTATATCCTGTTCAGTTCAGTTCAGTTCAGTCGCTCAGTCGTGTCCAGCTCTTTTTGACTCCATGAACCGCAGCACACCAGGCCTCCCTGTCCATCGCCAACTCCCAGAGTCCACACAAACCCATGGTCATTGAGTTGGTGATGCCTGTTACTTTGCTAAATTTCCTTAGCTGTAGTAAGTTTTTTTGGTTTTGTTTTGTAAATGTTTTAATATTTCCTGTATAGATAATCGTATCATTTGTGAACAAAGGCAAAACTGTGGCCCGAATTATCTCCCCCAAATTCCCAAGTCCTAATCCCCTGAGAATGTGCCTGTATTTGCATATAGGGTCTTTACAGACCTAATTATAGACGTAATTACAGACGTAATTCATTTAAATTGAGGTAATTAAGGTGGGTCCTAATCCAAAATGACTGGAAATTTAGACTCAGACACACAAAGAGGAGACCACCCTCAGCAGTAACCAGCCCTATCGCACCTTAACTTTGGTCTTCTAGACTAAAGAACCAGGAGAAAACAAATTTCTGTCATTTCATTTCAGCCACCCACTCTTTGGAGCTTTGTTAGGGAAGCCCTAGAAAACTAATGCAGATAATTTAAGTGGTCTTTTCTATTTTGTCCTCAATTACACTGGGCAGATGCCTACAATTCAGGAGACCCTGATTCGATTCCTGGGTCAGGAAGATCCCCTGGAAAAGGGATAGTCTACCCACCCAGTATTCTTGGGTTTCCCTGGTGGCTCAGATGGTAAAGAATCTACCTGTGATGTGGGAGACTGTGGGAGATTTTCCCTGGGTTGGAAAAATCTCCTGGAGAAGAGAACAACCACTCACACCAATATCCTTGCCTGGAGAATTCCACAGACAGAGGAGCCCAGTGGACTACAGTCCATGGGTCGCAGAGAGTCAGACACAACTGAGCAACTTTCCCTTTCTTTCACAGTGAGTAGAACTCATGGAATGTTAAAAGTGTTGGTAAGGAAAATGTTCCTGCCTTATTTCTAGTTGTAAGAGTAAGTGATCAATCAGTTCAGCTCAGTTCAGTCACTCAGTCGTCTCCGACTCTTTGCAACCCCATGGACTGCAGCATGCCAGGCCTCCCTGTCCATCACCAGCTCTTGGAGTTTACTCAAACTCATATCCATTGAGTCGGTGATGCCATTCAACCATTGCATCCTCTATAATCCCCTTCTTCTCCTGCCTGCAATCATTCCCAGAATCAGGGTCTTTTCCAAAGAGTCAGTTCTTCACATCAGGTGGCCAAAGTATTAAAGTTTCAGCTTCAGCATCAGTCCTTCCAATGAATATTTAAGACTGGTTTCCTTTAGGATGGACTGGTTGGATCTCCTCACAGTCCAAGAGACTCTCAAGAGTCTTCTCCAACACCACAGTTCAAGGGCATCAGTTCTTCAGAGCTCAACTTTCTTTATAGTCCACCTCTCACATCCATACATGACTACTGGGAAAACCGTAGCTTTGACTAGACGGACCTTTTTCAGCAAAGTAATGTCTCTGCTTTTTAATATGCTGTCTGGGTTGGTCATAACTTTTCTTCCAAGGAATAAACGTCTTTTAATTTCATGGCTGCAGTCACCATCTGCAGTGATTTTAGAGTCCCCCGAAATAAAGTTTATCACTGTTTCCATTGTTTCCCCATCTATTTGCATTGAAGTGATGGGACCAGATGTCATGGTCTTAGCTTTCTGAATGTTGAGTTTTAAGCCAACTTTTTCACTCTCCGCTTTCATTTTCATCAAGAGGCTCTTTAGTTCTTCTTCACTCTCTGCCATAAGGGTGGTGTCATCTGCATATCTGAGGTTATTGATATTTCTTCCAGAAAACTTGATTCCAGCTTGTGCTTCCTCCAGCCCAGCATTTCTCATGAAATGCATATAAGTTAAATAAGCAGGGTGACAATATACAGTCTCGACTTTCTTCTTTCCCGATTTGGAACCAGTCTTGTCGTTCCAAGTGTAGTTCTAACTGTTGCTTCCTGACCTGCATACAGATTTCTCAGGAGGCAGGTCAGGTGGTCTGGTATTCCCATCTCTTGAAGAATTTTCCACAGTTTATTGTGATCCACATAGTCAAAGGCTTTGGCATAGTCAATAAAGCAGATGTTTTTCTGAAACTCTCTTGCTTTTTGGAGGATCCAGCGGATGTTGGCAATTTGATCTCTGGTTCCTCTGCCTTTTCTAAATCAACTTGAACATCTAAAAGTTCACAGTTCACAGTACTATTGAAGCCTGGCTTGGAGAATTTTGACCATTATTTTGCTAGTGTTGTGAGATGATTGCAATTATGCGGTAGTTTGAACATTCTTTGACATTGCCTTTCTTTAGGATTGGAATGAAAACTGACCTTTTCCAGTTCTGTGGCCACTGCTGAGTTTTCCAAATTTGCTGGCTTATTGAGTGCAGCACTTCCACAGCATCATCTTTTAGGATTTGAAACAGCTCAACTGGAATGCCATCACCTCCACTAGCTTTTTTCATAGTGATGCTTCCTAAGGCCCAGTTGACTTCACATTCCAGGATGTCTGGCTCTAGGTGAGTGATCACACCATCATGATTACATGGTCATGAATTTTTGTATAGTTCTTCTGTGTATTCTTGCCACCTCTTAATATCTTCTGCTTCTGTTAGGTCTATACCATTTCTGTCCTTTATTGTGCCCGTCTTTGCATGAAACGTTCCCTTTATCTCTAATCTTCTTGAAGAGATCTTTAGTCTTTCCCATTCTACTGTTTTCCTCTGTTTCTTTGCATTGATCACCGAGGAAGGCTTTTTTTTTCTTTTAATCTCTCCTTGTTATTCTTTGGAACTCTGCATTAAAATGGGTATATCTTTCCTTTTCTCCTTTGCCTTTAGTTTCTCTTCTTTTCACAGCTGTTTCTAAGGCCTCCTCAGACAACCATTTTGCCTTTTTGCATTTCTTTTTCTTGGGGATGGTCTTGATCCCTGCCTCCTGTACAATGTCACAAACCTCTGTCCATAGTTCACCAGGCACTCTGTCTATCAGATCTAGTCCCTTGAATCCATTTCTCACTCCCCCTCTATAATCGTAAGGGATTTGATTAATGTTTGTCTTGGAAATGAACAGAGATTATGTTGTTTTAGAGGTTGCATCCAAGTACTGCATTTTGGACTCTTTTGTTGACCATGATGGCTACTCTATTTCTTCTAAGGGATTCTTGCCCACAGTAGTAGATATAATGGTCATCTGAGTTAAATTCACCCATTCCAGTCCATCTCAGTTCTCTGATTCCTAGAATGTTGACGTTCATTCTTGCCATCTCCTGTTTGACCACTTCCATTTCGTCTTGATTCATAGACCTAACATTCCAGGTTCCTATGCAGTGTTGCTCTTTACAGCATCAGACTTTACTTCCATCACCAGTCACATCCACGACTGGGTATTGTTTTTGCTTTGGCTCCATCTCTTCATTCTTTCTGGTGTTATTTCTCCACTGATCTCCAGTACCATAATGGGCACCTACCGACTTGAGGAGTTCACCTTTCAGTGCCCTATCTTTTTGCCTTCTCATACTGCTCATGGGGTTCTCAAGGCAAGAATACTGAAGTAGTTTGCCATTCCCTATGTGATCAATAGCTCATCATTAAACATGATGGTGCTGTGCTGTGCTGTGCTTAGTCACTCAGTAGTTTCCGACTCTTTGTGATCCCATGGACTGTAGCCCACCAGGTTCCTCTGTCCATGGAGATTCTCCAGGCAAGAATCCAGAGGATCTTCCCAACACAGAGATTGAACCAAGGTCTCCTGCTTTGCAGGTGGATTCTTTACTGCCGGGGTCTGGCCTCAGCTGGTCCGGGGGTCTTGAAGGATGAGTGGCTTTGGTGGAAGAACTGAGCTGAGTCCCTGTGTGGTGATGGAGCAGTCTCTCTCTTTATTGTTGTTGGTTTACAGTTTTTATACCCAAGAAACACACCCATTACATCACATGTAATTCTGTACAATCCTGTTTTCTGCCTATCATCAACAACTTTAACCTTAAGCTCATTATCCTTACAAAAGTTGGATTTCTGCATAATTAGATTTAACATTAGTATGTTTACCATTTGATTGTCTCCAGTATACTTTGGATAAGTACATCAATCTAAGTAGAAAGAAACTCCCCAGTAAAGAGTAGGAGGTGTAGTAATCTATTTAAATGTCCCTTATTCCTCCTTTGTCCCCAGGGAAGGGAATCTGCCTTCCCCAATTGCCTGGGGGAAATAAGGTCTGAAGGAATTATCTCAGGATGAATTATTTCTAACTGGGACTGACCTACTGAGATGAGCTAATGTTCAGAGCATAAACAGAACTTCCCAAGAAAAATACCAGGAGGGGCCTTGCCTTGGGATGCCCCAAGGAAAATCCGCTTTGCAGTTTCTTTCTCAGTCTCGTGACTTTGTCATCCAAGTGAGGGGGCATCCTGACGGCTCCCAGCACTTTACCATATGAACCACCAGAGAAGCCCAAATATGATGGCAATTATGATGATAGTAGGAGTTTTGAAGGCAGCATTTATCCAGTTGAAGAAGTTCTTCTTCTATCCCTAGTGTGTTGACAATTGTTTTACAAAACCATGAATTGGTGTTGAATTTTGTCAAATACTTTCCCTAAATTCAGTTATATTATATATGATTTTCCCCCTTTGCTGTCATAACATAGTAAATGTCATTAATTGAGTTTTCTCTCTCTCTTTTTGTTGCAGGATCTTAGTTCCTCAACCAGGCATCCAACCCATGCCCTCTGCAAGGGAAGCATAGAATCCTAATTCCTGGACCACCATGTAATTCCCTCATTGAATGCTTTTTGAAGGTTAAACCAACTTTGCATCTCTAGGATAAGCCCCGCCTGATTATACTACAGTAATGTTTTCTATATTTTGATGGAATTGATTTGTTAATATTTTGAGGACCTTCTGTTTCTCAGGTCATGAGGATTATTTTTTTGTAGTCTCTTGCATGTATATTTTGATATTAGGATTGTGTTGGTCTCCAGCCTGGAAGTCATGAGGAATTCTAAAATAGTGTGCTGTTTGCTTCACCACTGTGCTGGAGAAGTTAAAAAAGTAGAAAACCCCTAAATTATTTTCTCAAGGAATTCTAACAAATTTATGACTGTGATAAAATAATTTTATTTTTGTAATCAGTAAACTCCAAATCTGATTCTACAAATTATAGGATTGTGGCATCAGGGAAATTCACAATCCTATCAGATATTGCGTGAGTAAAATGATTTTTTTGTTGTTGTTTAAAAATGAGTAGGGTATGAAGAATAGAAATGGGGTCTTGTGGAAAGTTTTTGATGACTCAGAGGTTCTCATTCCTGAATCTTTCTTAGCTTCCACTGCCAGAAAAAACAAATCCTCCTTTTGTGGTAAAATGAGGACATTCCTGCCTTAGTTGAAAATCCCTCACTGACCATTCCTGAGACAGTTACCTCTCAAGGGAAGCTAGTCTGCTCATCTCTCACTGGCATTTCCTCTGATTGTCTTCAAAAGGACACGTAGGATCAAATTCCAGCCTTACTCAGAGACTAAATCAAGTCAAACTGAAGAAAAGGCTAACTTGTCCACATTTGCAGCATTGTGCTAATTTATATAGGAAAACGGGAGAATAGAATTTGAAAGAGATTGTGGAGATCTACAAATCTCTTTCCTACTTTAGTAAAGCAGGAAGGGAGAAACAATTTTAGGTAAGGCTGGATTTCTGTAAATGGGTTCATGTAGATGAGCAGTTGAGAGTAATTCTCTGACTGGTTGACTGTGTATTGAACAGTAACCTAAATTTAATGAAGTTGAAATGCCACAGTTCCTTGACGAGAAGAATCTAAACAGGAAAGCTGGAATGGACTTACTAAATGTGATTTTGTCCCCTTAATCTTCTCTGCTTTGTGGACCAGAAGATTTCCCTTTTACCAAGACATGGAGAAACATATTTATGAGGAGAGCACCACTAACTTTGAAAAATACTCTGGAAAAATATTCTGTAAGCCTGGAATGCTGATGTAAGATGATGCAGTTGGCCTGACTTCTTTGATTACAATGGGGATGCTGGAATCCAAAGCAGCATGAGCATTCAAATAGGGCATTTAACTACCAGAGGCAGAATGGGTTTGATGTTAATAACCACCAGGGTTTGAATGGTAATCTGAATGATCTAACCTGCAAAGATCTTTGGTGATGGCTGATTGTTGGTTAGGTCCTGGTATATTAAATAGATGGGCAGCACCCACCTGAAGGTACTATTTATTCTCTTTAACCCTAAACTCAGGGTCTAGAGAACAGGAGCTTGACTGGAACCCCTGTATTACATTCCAAGGGACTTCCTGGGTGGCACTAGTGGTAAAGAACCTGCCTGCAATTTAAGAGACATAATGAGACCTGGGTTTGATCCCTGGGTTGGGAAGATCCCCTAGAGAAGAGCCTGGCAACCCACTCCAGTATTATTGCTTGGGGAATCCCATGGACACAGAAGCCTGGCGGTCTACAGTCTATAGGGTTTCAAAGGGTTCAACACAACTGAAGAGACTTAGCATGCAAGCATTAGGTTTCAAGACCTCAGTCAGTTTAGAATACCTAGAATCCCTTTAGGGAAGAGGAGACTGGAACAGTGGAGGAGACTGCACAGCGTTGTGAACCAGTGACATCATTTTTCTTACTAACCTTCCCAAAGAAACAGGCACTTAAGGGAATGCACTTAAATATTATGAGACTATTGGATAGTTCTCTCAACTAACTGTTAATTCTTGGATACAAAGAATTTTCATGATCCACAAGTGAAAGCAAGTGCTTATAGAATTCATGTAATTAGCAGAGTTCTCAACTGACTTTGCCTCCCAGTGGGCCCAGTGGTACTCTGAACTCAGTCTAGGATAATTACCCTTGTTCCATAACATAATGTTGAAATAGATCTATTGAGCAACTGGGAAGATCTCCATTTTGTAACAGTAGTAAGAAGGGTCAAGAGGAAACTTTATCTCTCCCTCTAAAACTTCCAATTATCAAAAATTATATACATTTCAGGAATGTCAGAGAGATGAATTCTACCATTAAAAGTGGAAAGATGTCTGCCTGGGACACTGTCTCTCTGTGTGACTGTAATAGTAAGCTAACTGGCTCCATGCTTCTTCCCACCCCCTTCCTCTCTAGGGTCCATTCTCTATGTGACTGGCAGAATCATCTTTAAGATAAGGCAAATGATTTTTGTCCTCTGCTCAGAACCCTCCAATGAGACAAGTCTTAATAATGGTTCACAAGGTCCAAAGTGATTGGTCCTGTTACCTTTCCATTGTCATCTTGCTCTGTCTTCTCACTTCACTCACTACCCTGCAGTCATGAAGACTTCCTTACTGTTCTTTACACATACCAGTCATGCTTCTATCTAATGGCCTTTCTATTTATTGTTGCCTCCAACTCTGTGAAGTCAGTCAAATTACACCCCTCTCAGGGAGATTTTTTCTTTGGCCGCTGGATATAAAATGTCAACTCCCTTCCTTTCCAGTCCCTTCCCCAACCAAGTTCTCCCTCTCTTTCTTTCATATATGTATACATGAAATATACAGTCTTATATATGAAGTGTATTACTTATTCATTTTGATTTCTGCCTTCATTGTCTCAAGAACATAAACTCCATGAAGTCAAGATTTTTGCCTGTTTTGCTCACTGTTTTATTCCCACTGCTCAAAAAAATACCTGACACCTAGTAATAGTTTCATAATTATTTATTAAGGAGTAGTTAGATGCCTAGTGCTTGTGATTCTTGTCATCCTGTCACTTAGCCAAAGACAAATTTGTTTGCAAGAATGAAAGCAGATTTGGGTAAGTTTAATTCCATGGTAATATAGTACTAATTGTTACTGTTGTTTTAGATGTGGTCTATTTCCAGGAGATAGTCAGTCCATCTCTCAGCACTTGGTATGCAGCTACTGAATCTGTGAATGCTTTTTTCTCTATCTCAAATGAGAACATCAGAAGTTACCTTTCATCTAGAAGGGATAACAGTGCACCTTACTTTCTTATTTTAGCTCCATGCCACAATATGATCCATAGAGACGGTGATTATCTTAACATCTTATTAGAAATTATGTTGGCTCACTATATTAGTGAAATAATATTGCCAAGACAGACTTCCCTGGTGGGCTCAGACAGTAAAGAATCTGCCTATAATGCAGGAGACCCAAGTTCAATCCCTGGATTGGGAAGATCCCATGGAGAAGAGAATGGCTATTTACCAGTATTCTTGCCTGGAGAAGCCCATGGACAGAGGAAACTGGTGGGCTATAGCACATGGGGTTGCAAAGAGTTGGACACTTTTGAGTGGCTAATGCTGCATTGCCAAGACCTGAATATCAAGAACTTACAGATATTTTACAATCCTTGCATATCAGACACCATGCGAAAACAACTTCACAACCCCTGGTGTCATCTTTTCTAAGCTGCCTGGGCATTGGCTGACCTCACCACTGTACAACCAGCCAGGTGGTTGTGCATGGTGCTCACACAACGTGTTTCTTCCCTTTCACCTGTACTGTGCAGTTCTTACCTCCAGCCCATGCTGCATGCCTCTTAGTTCCTGCTTCTGCTTCGTGATCACGTCTCTGCATGCACACCCTGGAATTTCAGAGCACTTAATGAACTATGGGGAAAATCTTTGACCATGGAAAGACAGCAAGTAATGGATTTTTTCATCTCCCAACTGCCAAATGATTATCTGGGAATGCACTTTTTTACACTTCTTGACTACAAGCAGTGGCCAGGTCAAAAATTTCATTCTTCTATTCCCTCTCCTTCCTTCCCTCATTGCCTTTTTTCTAATATCGCTGCTCCCTCAGGGAATAGTGTAACAGTATAATTCTTTAATGGGCTTCCCAGGTGGCACTAGTGGTAAAGAATCCAACTGCTAATGCACGAGTCGTAAGAGACGTGGGTTCAGTCCTTCAGTCAAGAAGATTCCCAGGAGGAGAGCGTGACAACCCACTCCAGTATACCTGCTTGGAGAACTCCATGGACAGAGGAGCCTGGCGAGCTACAGTCATAGGTTTGCAAAGAGTTGGACATGACTGGAGCAACTTAGCACATATGTTAATTCCTTAATTGGTATAGGAATAGTATAATTCCATTTAACTATAGGCTCTGCTTTCTGGGAAATCCAAGCTGAAACTGTTGGTACCAGAAGCAACCCTAAAGAACATCTTCTTAAAATAGAATTTTGAAATTGGTTATTAACTGGTCAGAGAGTGATAAGGGGGTGATGTTAAACCTATATGGAGTATCATCATGCTACTGAGAATCCCTCCTGTTTAAGTAAAATGGAAGATGAAACATTGCGACAGGCTGTGGCTGGGGAGACTGAACAGAATGGAAGCAATGCTAATTAAAAAACTGTGGCTTGGGAACACTGAAGGTAAGGAATTAGATATGTCAGTTCATGGATATGCCTAAAGGTTTGACTAAATGATCTGGAACTCGGAAAAAGATGGTTGGGGAGGTTGGTAACAGAGGGTTTTGGGTAATGATCCAACATGTGAGTATATTTGTGTCTCATATGAATGTTCACGAAAGACCTCATGGCAAAGTAAACTTTGCATAATTAGATGAGCAAGATACTCAGTTCTGAGGCTATCTGTGGGCACTGTGGCAAGGACAGAGATTTTGCCTGGGCTCAACCACAAGAACTTTTCTCATCAAGACTTAGTTGGTCACTGCCACAACTATGTGTCAAGTTTGACAGCAAGAGCCAACTTTGTGATAGAGTGAGTATACTGGAAATCTTCCAAGTTAGAATGGCAGTGAGTTTTTCCTTAGGGAATAAAGTTAGTTTAGATTCATGGGATTCACAAGTCTTAAGAACAGTCCTAAAAGAATCTGTCCCTACGGATTAGTACAATGGTCAGTTGAAGATTCAGATTTCTTGCACTATGTTACAGGATACACTGCTCTAAACCAGGGACCCATATATAGTGCTGCTTCTCCAATATATGAGCCCTGGAATGTAATTCAAGTGGGAATGACCCTCTTCCCAAATATTTGACTTCTAGCCTGACTCCGCTGGCTAGAAAAGTGAAAGTGTTAGTTGCTCTGTTGTGTCTGATTCTGTGACCCCATGGACTGTACCCAGCCAGGCCCCTCTGTCCATGGAATTCTCCAGGCAAGAATACTGGAGTGGATAGCCATTCCCTTCTCCAGGGGATCTTCCCTGACTCAGGGATTGAACCCAAGTCTCCCACATTGCAGACAGATTCTTTCCCATCTGAGCCACTAGGGAAGCCCATCTGCTGGTTTAGATGTAGTCATTTAAAAGATTTTAGAGGGTCTCTTTTTAAGTAGAGGATGAACTTTTCACTGATATGAGGGGATAATGTAATTATGTTGTATTATCTTAGGTTGCTCTTTTTTGTTTGTTGTTTAGCTGCTAAGTTGTCTCTGACTCTTTTGTGACCCCATGGACTGTAGCCTGCCAGGCTCCTCTGTCCAAGGAATTTCCCAAGCAAGAAATACTGGAGTTGTTTGCCATTTCCTTTTCCAGGGGATCTTCCTGACCCAAGGATCCAACCCAAGTCTCTTGCATTTGCAGTCGGATTCTTTACCACTGAGCCACCAGGGAAGCCCTAGGTTGCTATTATTGATGTTATTTTCAGAAGTTCAGCTTTGGAAAAAGAGTGTGTAATGTTGGGAAGCTAATGCATTGAGCTGTGGTGATATCTGTCATATTTTTGAGTTGTCTTGAATGTATTCCCTATGTTTGGGGAACTCTTTATTCTACAAGAATAAAAGCCATGTAGATGATTGCTTTCCCAGATTTCCTTCCAGCATGTGATCTCAGTTCTGCCCATAAGATGAACTCATAGTGGGCCAAATCAGAAATTAGAAGTTAATGATGAAGCCAACTCTATGAGGAATTCATTCTGATAATGGCAGTGCTGTCCACATCCAGTGCTTGCAACTTGCAGAGCCGGTGTTACAGTCTCCACTTCCCATACTTAGCAGTGGTGACTGTATGTTCAGTTCAGTGCGTAATGTTTTATATTGGTCTTAACATCTAAGCTTGGTTCATAGGTCCTGCCAGAGAGTTGGTGAGCTACTTAAGGTTTACTCTGAAAAATTCATTAATTGCCTAAATTTATCAGGCCTCATGTATATTGGTTTCAACCAGAAACCTTACTGAAACAATTTTTTTTTCATTATATTTGATTGCTCCTTTCCAAATTCTCAAGATTAAAGATTTACTTTTATTCATTCTTGTATAGCAATGCATGTCCATAATGCTAGCATTTCCTATAAGCAGTGCTTTATTTTTCATGGTTATTACTATACATTGCAAACATTATAAAATTTTGATTTTAATATTATTTTACCAGAGGATTTTGAATTTCCAGATGGTTGTGAGGATTTTATGTTGTTGTTTTCTATATTTCTTGACTTCTAATTTTACTGCTTTGTGATCATATAATTTGTGAAATGAGATCAAACCAGTCAATCCTAAAGGAAATCAACCCTGAATAGTCATTGGAAGGATGGATGCTGAAGCCCCAATACTTTGGCCACCCAGTGTGAAGAGCTGACTTATGGGAAAAGACCCTGATGCTGGGGAAGACTGAAGGCAGGAGGAGAAGGAGACAACAGAGGATGAGATGGTTGGATGCCATCACCGACTCAATGGATGTGAGTTTGAGCAAGCTCTGGGAGGTGGTAAAGGATGAGGAAGCCTGGCGTGCTGCAGTCCATGGCATCACAAGGAGTCAGACACGACTTAGTGACTGAACAACAACAGTTTGCCCCATGTTTGTTTCTACACTTCAGAATTTACTGAATTTTTGTAGCTTAATAAATGGTAAACTTTTTTAAATGCTTAAAGGAATTTTTGAAAAGTTGTGGTATTTCCTACAGCTTTGACTTTTTAAATTTTGAAGATGTTAATTGGTGCATAAAGATCCTTGACAGATATTTATTAGAATTGTATTTTTTTATTATTTTAAGGCATCTTTTTTCTTTAATGCTTTTTGCTTTGACTTAGTAAGTGCCTAATATTAATATCACAAAACTCACTTTCCCCCACATGATTAGCATTTGTTTGCTTTTTTTCTTTCAGTCTTTCTTGAATCATGTTAACTATGCCTTGTATCTGGTTGGTTATTATTTTGCAGCTAATCTAATAGACTAATGTATTCTACTTCACTCATGATTTGAAAACGATGTTGACATTTAGTTCTGATCACATTTTTGTTTTCTGTTTTTAGTGTTTCCTATTTTTTAATGAATTGCCAAGAAAACTAGATTTAGAGCATAATTTTAAGAAGCACAAGATATTGAAAAAATTGTTTTCTCCCTAGCTCAGTAATCCCTATTTAACTCTTTCTCACTTACGTTAAAGGAGATCACTGACCATGAACCTTTCTTAGTTTCAAATCCCCAAAGTCAAGTATAATCTCTTCGATTTCTTAACTCCAGCTCTTGATTTAGTATTTTGGATATATTTCAGCTGATGTATCAAACACAAGACATTACTTTCCCTTATGAGTGCTCCCAATTAACTTTTCTACATGGTAAGAACTGCTTTCTTTCTCTCTCCCATTCACAGTGCTTTCCATTTTAACACCACAAAGTATAATCTGGTAGGATAAGAGTTCATGATGACCTATGTGTGTCCACAACATTTAAAGTTATCTTTTCCAAGTTTTTTTTTTTCTTTCTTGAAGAGATATTTGTTTAAATGGATTCTCCTTCTCATTCCTTTAAAACTCAAAGCTTTAAAGTCAAGGTCATTAAATTATTAAAGAAAATCTTTTAACTTCTCTTAAAATCTTAACCAGTTACATAAACTTAGCTCAAATAGGACCCATGCCCCTCCTCTCTCCTCCTTCCTTCCCCTCCCTGCCTACATTATAAACACACATTGACACACAATCTGCTTTTTAGCATTATGCAGTCATACACTGTTTCCTCAATAGTAAGCATGAGTGTTAACCATCTTCATTTCAGACTCTTAAATAAGACAGCTACATCAATATATGCAATTTGATGATGATTAATATTGAATAAGTAATTATTTATCATGAATATGTCATTCTTATGGAAAAATTTACCTTAAGCTATGCATCTACTTTTAAGCAAAGAAATAAATTGTGGGTGTCAACTTACCTATTTCAAAATCAAAATTATTCATTACTTGGTTCACCAACAGGAAAATGGAATTTCCGTGTATCTTCAAACTTGACTTTTAGCCCAGATTTAGAGAAATACAGGCCTTCTCTTTTAGTTCATTTAATTTACAGCTGAATTAGTCATAATTTCCTTTTTGTTTCCTTATAGTCTGCAAAGCCATTATCAGCTATTAACCATTTAATTTCCATTTTTTCAAAAATTTGTTTGAATTAACTTATATTATCATTATCTACTCTTGTTAGCATAAAGGCCTTTAACAATGATTAACCCTTAGACAGGTGAAAGTTGAAAAGATCAATTTTAACTTAATGTTTTATTTGTGTGAGCAGTTAAAAGACACACGTTTTGAAGACTCATCTTTGCAATTGTTTTAAATGAATTAAAATACAATGCAATTTTGAATCCCATTCAAATCTGGTTGAAAAGGATACATGTACCCCAAGGTTCACTGCAGGACTATTTACAATAGACAAGACATGGAAGCAATCTAAATGTCTATCAACAGATGAGTGAATAAAAATTTAGCACATATATACGATGTCAGCCATTAAAAAAGAATGAAATAATGCTATTTGCAGCAACATGAATGAACCTGGAGGTTACCATACTAAGTGAAGTAAGTAAGAGACAAATATACACTATCACTTGTGTGTGAAATCTAAAAAATGATAGAGATGAACTTAAATACAAAACAGAAACAGACTTACAGACTTGACTTAGAGAGCAAGTTTATGGTTACCAGAGGGAAGGATGCAGGAAAGAGACAGATTGAGAGTTTGGGATTGACATGCAGACACTGCTATATTTAAATATAACAGGTAACCAATAAGTACATATGAATAGCACAGGGAACTCTGCTTAACACTCTCTAGTAACCTAAAATAAGAAAATATTTTGAAAAAGAATAGATGCATGTCTATGCATAACTGAGTTACTCTGCAGTACATCCTGAAACTAAGACAACACTGTTAATCAACTATATTGCAATATAAAATAAAAATAAATAAAATCTTAAAAAAATAAAAAAGCATTTGAACCTTTCAAAAAATATAATGCAATTTTGAAAGCTTCCTTTTGAGTTATTAAAATAATGAAATGTCTCCAGGGCCTGATTCTTTCGCTTTGTTTTAAAGTTTATTTGGGTGCACTGGGTCTTAGTTGTGCCATAAACAATCCTCAGTCTTTGATGCAGCATGCAAACTCAAGTTCCTTGACCAGGTTTCAAACACAGGCCCTCTGCATTAAGAGTACAAAGTGAGTCTTAGTCACTGAACCACCAGGAAAGTCCCTCAAAAGCATTGAAGTCCCTTCTGATTCTTATTTGAAGCTGTTGATAAGACACCATTTATTGCTTTCATTGCTATGACAATAGATTTAGAGATGAATTTTAACTTTAATCTTTCTTAAAAATTTTTATATTGAAGTGTCTTCAAAACATACTGTGGTTTTTTTTTATCTTTTAACTTTTGTTGATGTATTGATTTGTAGTATGTGCTTAGAAATTGGACAGCATGGGATCAAATGTCTGCGCCACAACCCGTTGACTATTCCTAGTCTCTCTTTGCCTCAGTTTACTTGTCTGTCAAATGAGGTTAATAGTTCTTACTTCATAGGGCTAGTGTGAAGAATAATAGAGTGGCTAAATACAAAGTTCTCAGAGGAAGGCCTGACATCTGTAAGCACTACAACAGCTACATTTCCCCCAGCTTACAGTGTAGTCATGAAAACCATGGACATTGGAACTGGGCAGACTTGGGGACCAATCCCAGGGCTAACTTACGCTGTCACTGTGACACTGACAAGTCATTTCTTTGCTCTCTCCTCCAAACTCCTATTACCCTATTTGTTAAGTGAGGGTAATAATACATACTTGACTACCTTAGATGAAAAGTTTAGCATAATACCTACCATGTGGTAAACACTCAATTAATGGCAAGCAGAAACTCCAAATATGTTTTAAACAACCTTTTAAATATTTTTGACAGAAATCAAAGAGCAAGTTTGTATATTAAAGTGAAGGTAGGCAAAAAAAAAAAAAAATGGAAGAAAGAGGAAGGGAGGGAGAGAGGAGGGAGGAAGTTAGTTTATATTCCATTGTATTTTTAGGTATATAAAGAGTATAATTTCCTTAAGTGCTGGTCTGTGGAGAAAGGTAGGCAGAAATGAAAATTTCTATGACTTGAATTAACACAACTCTGTGTCACTCTTTCCTTATCCCAAAGCTTAACTGGTCTAAATATCCTCATTTGTCCAAATATTAATTCCCTGCTGATCCTCACTCACACGCAGGCCTGAGTTCATACAGGATTGGAAAATGCCTATGTGGGAAGGCTTTCCTTCCAAAAGTTGTTTTTTCATAAACAAACCACCATTAAATGTGTTCTTCTTAACTTATAAAAATGCCTATTCCTTGGGAGATGTTAGAAATGAGTCTATTTTGAGAATGGACTTATTCATTATTTCTTAACAGCTAAGTGAGAATAGGACACTATGAAATTTGAAAGAAAAATAGAGTAAAGAGTATTTTAAAAATTCAGGTGATTTTTGGAGAGTGCAATCCATTTAGCAGGTCTTGGGAAGCTCAGAAAGTAACAATTAATTTCCTTGAAATTTAAAACACAATATATTATTTTTGTGAATACTTCTATTTTATAAACACAGCAGGAATTAAAAGAATCAAACACCTTTATTGTACATTTTTGTTAATTTACAGATCAAGAAATTGCAACTTTAAAATAGTTCCTGTTTTACAATGACTTAAAATAAACTCTTGGGAAAAAAACCCCAAACTCAGGACTAGAGGTCAGGACAAGGAGGAGCATGACTCATGGAAATTGTATTAAAGTTCCATCTGAAATGGCAAGTGGAGTAATTTTTATTTACATTTATACTATACATGTATTAGAAGAGTTCTTATGATTATGACTGATTCAGAGCCTTAGGCTTATGTTTCTCTCCATAAATTGCCAGTCTCTCATCTGCACTCTCCCTCCCCCATACTACTGTGGTCAAAGCACATTTTCAATAGGATATATTTAGGGATTCTTTCTTAATGCTAATGTAACGCTGAACTTGTGCCACAGATCTCAGTCACTGTCATGGTGAACCTTATGCTTTCAATGTTGAGTACTATTAATTGACTGTTACTGTTCTGTTTGCCTCTTTAATGTCTTAATAATGATTGGAATATGCATTATTTATTGTTTTACAACAAATTAAAACTTAGTGACTTCAGTTCAGTTCAGTTCAGTCGTCGCTCAGTCGTGTCTGACTCTGCAACCCCATGGACTATATAGCATGCTAAGCTTCCTTGTCCAACACCAACTCCCAGAGCTTGCTCAAACTCAAGTCCATCGAGTCAGTGATGCCATCCAAACATCTCATCCTCTGTCATCCCCTTCTCCTCCCGCTTTCAATCTTGCCCAACATCAGGGTCTTTTCCAGTGAGTCAGTTTTATGCATCAGGTGGCCAAATTATTGGAGCTTTAGCTTCAGTATTAGTCCTTCTAATGAATATTCAGGACTGATTTCCTTAGGATTGACTGGATTGATCGCACTGCAATTCAAGGGACTCTCAAGAGTCTTTTCCAACATCACAGTTTAAAAGCATCAATTCAAACACTGATAAATAGTTGCTGTCTCTTACAGTTTCTTTGTCAGGAATTGAAGAGCTGCTTCAGTTCAGTTCAGCTCAATTTAGTTCAGTCGCTCAGTCATGTCCAATTCTTTGCGACACCAAGGACTGCAGCATGCCAGGCTTTCCTGTCCATTACCACCAACTCTGGGAAGAGTTAACCCAAACTCATGCCCATTGAGTCAGTGATGCCATCCAACCATCTCATTCTCTGTTGTCCCCTTCTCCTCCTGCCTTCAATCTTTCCCAGCATCAGGGTCTTTTCAAATAAGTCTGCTCTTTGCATCAGGTGGCTAAAGTATTGGAGTTTTAGCATCAGTCCTTCCAATGAATATTCAGGACTGATTTCCTTTCAAATGGACTGGTTGGATCTCCTTGCAGACCAAGGAACTCTTGACAGGCAGCAATTCTGTTTCAAGGTCTCTCGGGAGGTTCTGGTCAGAACATCTGTTGGGGCTTCAGTCATATGAAGGCTTGTTTGAGGTGGGCAGACCTGCTTCCAAGAAGGTTGTCTCATGTGGTTGGTAAATTGGTACCAAGTTTTGGTAGCAAATCTTGGTTTTGCTCCACATGGACCTTTCCCAGATCCATGGCTCTTGAGCGTTCCTAACTGCATAATGATTGGTTACCCTCACACAAGCAATCCAAGAAAGCAAAGCAGAAGCCACAAGGCCCTTTATAAACCAACCTCACCCACACCTCACTTCTGGCCTTCTCTATTTGTCATTCATAGCTGCCCTGATTCAGTGTGGGAGGAGAATATACAAAGGACAGACTATCAGGAGATGAGAATCCTTGGGGGTGTATGTGGTCAGTCGCTCAGTTGTGTCCAACTCTGTAGCCCACCAGTCTCCTCTGTCCATGGGATTCTTCAGTCAAGAATACGGGAGTAGATTGCCATTTCCTTCTCCAGGGGATATTTCCGACCCAAGGATTGAACTTCCATCTCTTGCATCTGTAGCATTGGCAAGCAGATTCTTTACCACTGTGCCGCCTGGGAAGCTCTGGGGTTTGCCTACCACAGAGTAAAAGGATATGATCTGTTGTCCAATACTAGACACTATTTTATGTCTCCTGAACTGGGCTTCTCTATTTTCCAGCAACTGTAGATGAGCCTGTGCCTGTCTTTTTGGCTTTAGTGATTTATTATAAATCCTGGTTCCGGCTACTCGTAGTCTTCACCATTCAGTGAGACAAGAAACTAAAAGATGCAAGTACAACTAAGATATACTTCTCAATTAAATCATCAAAGAATTAGTAAACAGTTTTATTCTCAGTGAATAGCTGGTGAACTTAGAGGATTGCTTGCCCCTTTAAATTTAATAGAGGCTTCCCTCATAGCTCAGTTGGTAAAGAAAACACCTGTAATGCAAGAGATCCCAGTTTGATTCCTGGGTCAGGAAGGTCTGCTGGAGAAGGGATAGGCTACCCACTCCAGTATTCTTGGGCTTCTCTTGTGGCTCAGCTGGTAAAGAATCTGCCTGCAATGCAGGAGACCTGGGTTCAGTCCCTGGGTTGGGAAGATCCCCTGGAGAAGGGAGAGGCTACCCACTCCAGTATCCTGGCCTGGAGAATTCCATGGGCTGTATAGTCAATGGGATTGCAGAGAGTCAGACATGACTGAGCGACTTTCACTTTGAAGTTTAATAATATTACACTTGTCAGTGTAAGCCTTTTCAAAATCAGTAGGAGTTTTATACACTTCTCTTGGATAAAATATGTGTGGAAATAGGAGAAAAACATTAACTTCATGGAAATGTATATTATATGGTTAACAATAATGATGAAACTTCTTGTTTTTCTAAGCTGTACTTTTCCACTTTTTTCCTTAAGATTATTATTCACTTGAGCCATAGTTTGGGACTCTCTAAAGTAAACCCAAGGTTTACTTTAACAGAAGAGTTTTACACGTAGGAGGTTATTGTTTGCATTTGTTAAAAGTAAGTAATCTTAGTTTATTGAAGTATGGGTTTTCCCTGATACAAAGGAATTTATATAACAGTGAAATAATCAATGGCACAGAAATCTGTAAGCCAGGGAACTTATACAAGAATCTGGTAAAATGATGATCGTATAACTGATTGAACCAGAGTGTCATGATTAATGACAGACAGAATTCTATAAGCAGATATACTTATATAAGGAATATGGTAATTCATCTGCTACTTTTAGAACAAAACATTGTTTATTAATTCTCTAAAACAGAAATTACAATAAAAGGCAGATTATGTAAATGAACTATATTATATGTTGATTTGCAGAATTATTGAGTAGATATTGAATTTCAAAACCTGAATAAACAGTAATTAATGATCTAAAATTGTCCTAAATGCATATTGTAGAATAAATGGACAATAGGTAGGTAATGTAAATTAATTGATTCTTGTGACTAATTTTATTTGCTGTAATTTAAATTGCATTAACCTACATTAAGAATGTTAAACATATTACACTTTACAACATAGCGAAAGACATTTTCTTAAAAAGTAGTTCCCTGCTTTAAAGTTGGTATCCTTAGAAGATATTATTAGACTGTATTTCAGTGGCTCAGTGAAATTCACAGGAGATAACATTTCTCATTAAAAATTCCTGTAACAGCTTGTTGGGCAAGCTATATAAGTTTACTTCTGGTAATTTCTAGTGCAGTGTTCTCAAAGCCCATAGAATTAAAAATTGAATAGGCTGGGGGAAAGGAACTGAAATATTTTCCCTTTCCTTTCCATTATTCCTAAGCTGACAGTCTGAATCCAGCTGGTCTTTTACCCATTTGCCCTTTAGAGTTGGGAAGGAATAATCAAAGAAAGATCATAGGAAGATGTGGACAATAAGAAGTGAAGAAGAAGAAGGAAGTAGGTTCACCTGGAGCAATTAAAATTTGCTTAGAAATTGTGCTATGGACTGAATGTGTCTACCCAAATGGGGCTTCATATGTTGAAGCCCCTAATCCCAAGTATGATGGTGTTTGGAGGTAGGGCTTTGGGGAGGTTAATTAGGTTAAGATGAGGTCGTGAGTGGAGACTGCATGTTGGGATTAGTGCCTTTATAGAGAAGAGGAGACCAGAGGCCTCCCTTTCTCTCTCTTTCTCCCAACATGAGAACTCAGTGAGAAAATAGCTATGTGCATATCAGGAAAGGGATTCACAGCAGACACCAAATCTGCACCTGACCTCAGACATCCCAGATTCCAGAACTGTGAGAAATAAAAATATCTGTTGCTTAAGCCCCCCCGTATATGGCATTTTACATGTATAGCAGCCCAAGCTGACTAATCTAGGCAGATATCTCCGGTAAGAGTGTTCTATGTAAAGGGAACAGAGAGTAAAAAGTCCTGGGGAAGAGCTGGTCTGGTGTGTTATGGGAACAAGAGGAGCTCGGTATGGAAAACCAATCACATATACTTAAATTTGATCAACCAAAGTTGCATCATTTAATCTTATGCTAATCCAACAGCTTTTTGTATATGTAGCAAGGGTGTGACTATCACTCTAGGAGCAGAAAATTTGGGGATGATTAGGGAAACTCTGTCCTTTCCATTCCAGGACACTTTCTTTAGAGGCCATTATGTTTTAATAACAACCAAAGCAATTTTACCCTACCCTTAAAAGTAGCTCTGTTTTGTATAATGTCTTGTTCATTGTAGGACTCAGCCTCCTCTCTTCTCTAGACAAAGAAATCAATCTCCATAATAGTGGAAACTACATAATCATGTATGCAGTTATGAGCTCAATGAACTGATGAAATCCTTGTGTTCCATTTCCCTTGGACAAACACACTGTGACCACTTTTAAAATGCACTATCAGCACTCTTTTAAGTAACTCTCCAAGTTTGCTAACCTATCATAAGCTAGCCTAAATGCCATGAACAGTTTGCTTTATGACTCTATGTACCTAAAGAAAATCCCTTTACTCATTTTTGAATATAAATTGCACTTCTAGCAAGTCCAATTAAGGAAATGAGGCTTGGCCAGGAGTCACATCCAGCTTGTCAGTGTCTCTCTCATTTTTACATCCTTGTGATTGACGAAATCCAGCTATAAAATTGGAGTCTGTCATCTTATTTTCCATGACAATTTGGTGAAGACGTGGGAGGATCATCAGATCCTGAGAACAGCCCAAGAGACATCAGGACATCAAAGGACCAGATGTGAAAAGTGAAGCTCCCTACTGTCTTCCTTTCATTTCTTTCTCTTTGTTTCCCTGTTACTGTTCCTCAATGACCCTGAACAGTAACGGGGAACAAGGAGAAAGAATGAAAGTAATGAGGTTATTTTCATCCTAGACCTGTTTTTTATCCAGAGGTTTTGTTATTTAAGCAAAATATTAGAAACTAATGCTATGTATCCAGCTCTTAGGACACTGGGTAGTCCCTACTCCATGGTCTTTCAGACATCAAGCAATTCTGTAATTCTCTGACACCAACTGGGTGTCTTACAATTCAATCTTATTCTCATGTTAACTACCCAGAGATACCATCAGACTCTACAGATTTAGTCACTCAGCTGTGTCTGACTCTTTGCGATCCCATAAACTATAGCCCATCAGGCTCCTCTGTCCCTGGGATTTCCCAAGCAAGAATATTGGAGTGGGTAGCCATTCCGTTCTCCAGGGGATCTTTCCAAACTGGGGATAGAACCCAGGTCTCCTGCATTGCAGGCAGATTTTTTACAGTCTGAGCCACCAGGGAAGCCCCATCGCAACCCACTCCTTATTCTGGCCTGGAGAATCCTGTGGACAGAGGAGCCTGGCAGGCTATAGTACATAGCATCACAAAGAATTGGACCTAAATGAAGTGACTTAGAATACATTGCATGCTACAGATATGAGGACTGATTTCCACAAGACTACTCTCACCTCAGACACCAGTCCCAAGTCTCACGGATCAGGCTAAGTACAATTTTGTCTCATATGGCTGCAAATTATAAAACTGTCACAACCCCCCACCTCATTCAGGCTCAAGAATGCACTAGAATGACTCTCAGAACTCAGGAATAGACCTTTTTAATGCTTAAAGGCTTATTATAAGCAATATGACACAAGAACATCCATGTGGAAAGAATCCATTAGGCAAGATGCAAGAGTAAAGGGGTGGCAGGGGGTGTCCATGCCTTCTCAGGCACATCACCCTCTCAGCATCTCAATTTGTTCACCAACCTGGAAACCAAACTCTATTGTTTAGTTGTTTTATTTTTTAATAGTTGAGATTTAATTACATAAATGTGACATTAAATTATTGGCCATTGATGATTAAACTCAGTCTTCAGCCCCTCTCCCTTGCCTGGAAGTTGAAGGGTGATGCTGAAGGTCCTTATCTTCTCATTGAAAGTGGAAGTGAAAGTCACTCAGTCATGTCCTACTCTTTGCAACTCCCTGGACTATGCAGTCCATGGAATTCTCTAGGCCAGAATACTGGAGTAGGTAGCTTTTCCCTTCTCCAGACGATCTTCACAACCCAGGGATTGAACCCAGGTCTCACACATTGCAGGCGGATTCTTTACCAGTTGAACCATAAGGGAAACAAGGGAAACCCTATTCTCTCATTACCTGTTTGCATTTTCTTGTGATTAGTCCTTATTTGGAAGCCATCTATATGGGCCTGCCAAGTCATCTCAGCAGAAGACAGGTATAGTGGGGAAAAGCTTGTTATAAATAACAAAAGATACTCATATTACTCAGTCCAAGACTTTTAGAATCTCTATGCCAGGAACTAAGGACAAAGATCAAATATATTTTTTATTGTACCACATCTATCCATCTTTCCTATTAGACACAATAAAAAGTTAAATTGTCCTTAGGAACCAGTTTAAAGGGGCTCCCACTAACCAAATCTGGGAATGATAAAAGACTGAGGAGGCAAAACTTAACTAGAAATGTCAGCTGTGAAATGCTGAAGCAACAGTGAAGTTTGAAAGTAACCATTTGGCAAAAATCAGTTCAGGCAAAAATCATGAGTGGATACAAGAGCAAATGGATACCAGTATGATGAAAAATAGGACATCTAAGTAGTCTCAAAGCATCTCCTCTCAAATACTTTGGTATTTGTTAAAAGAGAAATAATTTTGAGAAACCTGGCAGATACTACCTAAACTCATAACAAATGCTAATATTAAGAGGAATGAGGCAAATTGATAGCATATCCCTCCTGAAATGATGCTTTGGAAAAACCCAACATTGCTTCTGTAGTATTTGTGCCAAAAATATAGAACTTGAATCTAATCGTGGAAGAACATCAGACAAGCTCAAACTGAGAATATTTTACAAAGGAATTTACCTAGAGTCTTCAAAAATTGTCAGGATCATGCAAGACAAAACAAAACACGACAAAACAAAAAAATGTAGAGGATCTATTCCAGATTAAAGGAAGACTAAGTCTCAAAACTGTAAATGCTTCAGTATCACCCACCCCTAAAGATATGTTGAATAGACATGAAATTTGAATATATATAAATGTTCACAGTTCTAATACAGGAAGTTATCTTTGCTTTATGGATGCAGGATTTATTCTCTGAAAAGAACCCTCTAGCACTATGACTCATAAAAACAGAATTTTTACAATTAAAAAGATATTAAAAAAATCTCTAATTCCCTAATTATGATTGTTTGAATAAGTGCTTTCCAAGCAAATAAATAAAAAGCACTTGATTTTACAAAATGAAGCACTTATTGGTAAAAAAACAAAATACTTGAGTTTGATTTTTTTTTTCCTGAATGACTGTATATATGCATTTGTATGTAGTTAAAATATATATTCACCAAGTGGGTTTGATCAAGAACTATATTTTCCAGCACAGTCTTAGGCTCAAAATTACATTTAGTCTTTAGTTTGATAAGTACAGGCCGTGAGCCAAGTAATGAATAAGTAGTTTATTACATTTCTTAAATGGCAGTTTTAAGCCTTTGTTATCGTTTTTCAGTCACTGAGTCGTGTCCGACTCTTTGAGATCCCATGAACTGCAGCATGCCAGGCTCCTCTGTCCTTCACTATAGCCTGGAGTTTGATCAAATTCATGTCCATTGAGTTGATGATGCTATCTAATCATCTCACCCTCTGCCACCCCCTCCTCCTTTTGCCTTAAATCTTCCCCAGCATCAGGGTCTTTTCTAATGAGTTGGCTTTTTGCATGAGGCAGCCAAAGTATTATTGGAGCTTCAATTTTAGCATCAGTTCTTCCAATGAATATTCAGGGTTAATTTCTTTAGGATTGACTGATTTGACCTCCTTTCAGCTCAAGAGATTCTCGAGTTTTCCCCAGTCCCACAGTTCGAAAGTATTAATTCTTTTGTACTCAGCCATCTTTATGGTCCAACTCTCACATCTGTACATAACTACTGGAAAAACTATAGCTTCGATTATATGGACCTTTGTCAGCAAAGTGATATCTCTGTTTTTTAATATGCTGTCTAGGGTTGTCATAGCTTTTTTTCTGAGGAGCAAGTGTCTTTTTTTTTTTCCAGACCACAAGGTTTATTTTTTTTCCCTTAATTCTTTTTTTATTTTTTAAAAATTTTTAATTAATTAATTTATTTTTCTTTACATTATCATGTTGGTTTTGCCATACGTTGACATGATTCCACCATGGGTATTTCATGGCTGCAGTCACAGTCCACAGCGGTTTTTGAGCCCAAGGAAATAAAATCTGTCACTGCTTTCAGTTTTTCCCTTTCTATTTGCCATGAAGTGATGGGATTGGATGCCATGATCTTAGTTTTTTGAATGCTGAATTTCAAGCCAGCCTTTTCACTCTCCTCTTTTCATTCTCATCAAGAGGCTCTTTAGTTCCTCTTAACTTTCAGCCATTTGAATGGTATCATTGGCATGGCTGAGGTTGCTGAGTTTTAAGTCTTGCTTAGTAGCAAAATGGAGAAGGCAATGGCACCCCACTCCAGTACTCTTGCCTGGAAAATCCCAGGGACGGAGGAGCCTGGTAGGCTGCAGTCCATGGGGTTGCTAGGAGTCGGACACGACTGAACGACTTCACTTTCACTTTTCACTTTTATGCATTGGAGAAGGAAATGGCAACCCACTCCAGTGTTCTTGCCTGGAGAATCCCAGGGTTGGCGGAGCCTGGTGGGCTGCCGTCTATGGCGTTGCACAGAGTTGGACACGACTTAGCAGCAGCAGCAGAAGTAGCAAAAGCCCTGGTTGTAAAACAATAAAAATTGTGTGCAGGAAATTATTCAAACCAACCTTACCCATCTCTGCCCTGCTCCTCCTTAGTTTGCTCAATGTTCTTAATGCACTTAATACTACTGAATTGTACACTTAAGAATGTTTAGAATGGTAAATTTAGGTTATGTGTATTTACCACAAAAATTAACAAATAACATGTAACTATTCCATTTACAATGTTTTAGACATTTTCCCAATTTCCTTATTTGGAAAAAGGATTTCAAAAGTCAGCATCACAGATGTTGCTGTGATCAAGGTGCTTTGTAAAAGAAAATTCATCAACTTTTTGATGTATAAACCATAATCCTTAGGAAGGCCAGTCAACGAACTTCCACTTTCAGCTGCCTCCTTATTCCTTGCTACATGTAGCATTAGTAAATGACAGTCTTTATTTGGACGTGGACTGTGCAGTCCCATTCTCCCAAAGCTTTGTCTCCACTGCTTCTATTGTACCAATGTCTACTATTGTTTTCTTCTTCTTCTTCTTCTTCTTTATTTTTTTACTAGCTGCAGCTTTCCTGTTGCATTCACATTCTCAGAACGGGAGTCAGATGATCACAATTAGTGTCTATTCAAACTATAGCTTCTCTGACTGGCAGAATTCTTAGAAGTTGCCGGGCCAGGTATTGATAAGTACAAAACGCAATGTTTTGGCCAGGTTTCCAGGGGCATATGACGCAAAGCATGGAAGCAATTATGGAAAACTGGTTCAGGATATTTTATTGAGCATTAAACAACCACTTTGAAGGGTTAATGTAGCATGCATTGGATTGCTGCAACATTGTATACATTGAACATTTGTATCAGCCAAATTAGAATTAAGGCTATCACTACATACAGACTCAGACAGAACACGCTGTTAATCGGTGCACTAAGTGAAGCAGTTCATCAAAATCAGCTGGGCTGGACGGCAGTGTACCCTATGATACTGGCTTCAGATTCCTAACCAAACTAAAGGTCTAGAGAACAGTAGCGGATTGTGACTTGTTGCATTTTTTTTAAAGATCTCATTTATCATAATTACTGTGTCTTATACTTAACACATTTCATCACCATCAACTGAAGCCATACTTTATCTAAAATGACCAGATAATATCACCACTACCTAAATTCTGGACCACAGCCAGTCCTCTGGCATTTTAGTGATCCTTGATGCAATCTAACACCGCTGTGAACAGGATGTTGAAGCAGCTGTTGCAGTAAGCTGAAAGGGGACATTTGCAATCAGTGAGCAGAAGAAACACATAGCAAATCGTACAAGCCAAGGTCAAGTCATGCAATAATGCCTTGAACCAAACATGATCTTCTTGGTTGAGAGTTTACTTGAAACAATGAAGGCAGACTCAGAAATATAGCAGGAGAGAGTTGGGAGGGGGGTTCTGGAAGGGGAACACATGTATACCCATGGCAGTTTCATGTCAATGTATGGCAAAACCAACACAATAATGTAAAGAAAGAATTTGTTATAATAAAAAAAGAAAAGAAATATAGCAGTCATTTCCCAGTAAAAATTCTCCTTTGGCAAAACTTAAAATTTATACATGTATTCATGTAAATTAGCCAATATGTGATTTTTCAAATTACTCTTTTGATAATTAAAGAATAACCTTTAGGCTGAGTAATATTTCATTATATTGAGTGTATCATGTTATTGAAATAAGTCAGACAAAGACAAACACTTTGTTGTCATTTATATGTGGAATCTAAAAAATAAAACAAATGCATGCATATGACAAAATAGAAAGAGACTCACAAATATAAAGAACAAACTAGTGGTTAGTGGAGATGGAAGCAGAGAGTGGGGAGATAAAGTTTTGGGATTAACAGACATGGATTGCTATGCATAAATAAGCAACAAGGATATATTGTACAGCACAGGTAAATAGAATAACTATTTTGAAGTAATTTTATTTATTTTTTAATATAAATTTATTTATTTTAATTGGAGACTAATTACTTTACAATATTGTATTGATTTTGCCATACATTGACATGAAGTAATTTTAAATGGAGTGTAATCTGTAAAAACATGGGATTACTAGGTTGTACACTTGCAACTAATATAATTTTATAAATCAACTATACTTCAATAAAGACAGAGAGTAAAAACAGAATAGAGAATAAATTAAGGAAGTGAAAAAGAGGTCAAATAGAAGAGTAAGTGCATTTTCCTTAGCAATTCAAGCTTGGAAAAGATACTGAATGGTGAAGAGAAGAAAGCAGCCCTTAGAAGAGGTGTGAGTGAACTGGGTCATATACAAGAAGAAGCTGGTGGAGGTGAATCAGAGCTGCAATACAGGGACCTGAAAGCATAAGCCATGGATTGGCATGTAAATGACAATATCAAGTCATTAAACATTTGGATAAGAAAACAAACAAAAAAAGGGTTTCTCAATGTGAGATGGCAAATTTTTTTTAAGTCTTCATTGAATTTGTTACAATATGGCTTCTGTGTTATGTTTTGGTTTTTTGGCCACAGGGCATGTGGGGTCTTACTTCCCCAATCAGGTATCAAACCTGCGTGGCTTGCATTGGAAGGTGAAGTCTAAACCCCTGGACTGCCAGGGAAGTCCAAAGATGGCTAATTTCTTAAACAATGGATGATCCTGGCCTTTCTCCTCCCTCTTATCTATGAAAATAAATTCTAGCTTTCAGTTCCCTATCCCTCTGGTCCCACCACCCCAGTTCTACTGATATCCAAAAAAGGTCCTGTCTTGGTCTTCTTGTCTTTGGAGCTTTTATGACGAACTATTAAAAGAAGAAATGTGGGCCCAAAGAGAACGATTTGAGTACTAGAGTGGCTTGAGGATTAAAACTTTCATGGAAGACTTTCAGAGGAATTCTGGAAGGAGGGGCATGGAAACTACGCTATGAGAACGATGCTGATGAAGTGGGGAAAGAGAATTTTAAGCATTGCAGTAGAAATATGCCGCTTTCATGGACTTTAAGAAATATATGTGAAGAGTTTAAATTACTTTAAAATGATCTCTTTGGTTGTGACTCCATTACTGATCTGAGTCTGGACCTCGTGGACTATGACTCTGTAAACAGCTATTTGCCTGTACAAAAATCCGCAGTTTAATCCAACAGCTGTGCGTGTATCTTGCTAAAGCTGCAGTGAAGAGATGGAGTCTTCATAGAGTAAGAAAGCACAGTACAGATCAAATCATTAACTTGCTTTCATTAATTGTCACTGATCATATCTTTTGTTCTAATAGTTTCTTTTCTGCTTTGTGTCTTGAATATAAAAGTCTAACAGCTTTATTTGGTTGATTTGTAACTTCACTTACTCTATTTTCTTCAACTCTACATCCTTCTAGACAGGAATTTTCAAAGACATGGCCTCTACAGATAGGGAGCTACTTTGTAGTTCTTGAAACTTTTATTTTTCATAAATTTTATTGTTCTCCTCCACACCTAGATTTCAGACACGCAGACACATCAGTCTACAATTAACCAGACCCATATGAAGATGTGATTGCCTGTCCTGTGCTCTTCTTTCTCTTCCTCCATCTCTGTTTTTCTCTTTCTATTACACACACACACACACACACTTAATGGCATAATGAAAAAGGTGGCAATAAGAGACTTTTATAACACATTTCCCTTTGCTAAAGACAAAGAGTTGATGGCACTTCCTGTTTGAGCCTTGACCTTTCAGTCTGAAGCTGTATGAAAAGATATTGTGATTTAAAAATAATTAATGAAGGCCTGGATGCTCAAGCCAAATGTACCTTGAACACTGCCGCAGTCTGAACTGAGTAAGTTTGATAAGAGATCCAGCTACAGAGAAAGAGCTAGCTTCCATTGTCTGTATTTATGACTTACTATAATAGTATGTATCTATGTATGTCTGCATGTTCTCTCATGTCTGATTCTTTGCAACCCCATGGACTGTAGCCCATCAGGCTCCTCTGTTCATGGGATTTTCCAGTCAAGAATACTGAAGTGGGTTGCCATTTCCTCCAGGGGATCTTCCTGATCTCTCTTGCATCTTCTGCTTTGGCAGATGAATTCTTTACCACCGAGCTAATCTCAAATTTGTAATGACCTTTAATGCCATAAATGCTGCAGGGGAACCACAGCATTGAATAGGTATCAGGTGAGCCCTGCTGGAGAAGCAGCTATTCAGAGAAGTGCCTGATCAGGCTCAGCCCAGAGAGTTTTGCAAATTCTGTTCTCCAACAGCAACATCTAGTGTAGAGCAGTCTTCCCATTAGCTAGGTGTCAAAGAAAAACCAGAGCTGGATGGTAGTTAAGGCTATAAAAACAGAGTTTATTAAAAAAGAAAAAAGCTATTGCAGTTGGTAAAAGAGACCTTAGTACAGAACTGGCTCAATTCTGAATATAATCTGAAAAATAAGAATTTTCCAGGGAGCAGGCTGGGGATTGGTGGATGGAAAATTACTGAGGAGAACTATCAGGTGTAAGGGAGAATTCTAGCTATACTGATTAAATAGGATTCTTGGGAAAAGTCAGGCCAAGGCCATCTGACAGAACTTGGGGAATAGTGAAGGATGAGGAACTTGACTCAATGTTAAGGGTGATCAGATATAGAGGAAGGGGAATTCCGCCTAAACCCCATTTTAGCAGGATTCTTGCTAAAATCAGAAATAGAGGGATGGACATCAAAGCCCAAAACTCGAGGTCTAGGTGAAGACGAGCCTGATTAAATTTCAGTCATGGAGGGAATCTTTGTCAGTAAAAATTGAACAAGTTATCTGCACCCATGTTCTGTGACCCAATTGTCTGGCTCCAAAGGGTAAATATCAAACTGTTCTTGAGTTTAACCCTTTCCATTAGTTCTAAACACAAAGTCGACCTCTAGTGTTTTCTTTGGGCTTTTGATAAGATATAAAATTTCCTCAAATTCTGACTTTAAAGTATTTTATAAACACATAATTTGTTATTGGAAATTTCTTCAATTCTCTTACACAACTAAACTCTTCTGAAGATGGTAAGACCAATTTATCTGCATATGAGAAATACTAAAAAACCAAAAAACCACATTCCCCCAAGTTTTTGCTTTTCCATGACTGTAGACTAGTCAATTCAACTAGTCAATTTCTCTCTCTGACAGGAGTCTTTCTTTACACTCAAATTCCTGATTCTCCTGGAAGTCCCACAGTGGCCCCCTCAGAAATTTTCCCTGAGGTATGCTCCACAAATTACTCACCACACACCTTCAAAAATACAATCGTTTGCCTCAGTCTTGATTTCAATTTAAAATCATTTTCAGCAACATGATTTTCTACCTAGACAATTAAGAATTTGTGGAACAGCTTTAGAGCGAGTTCTTGGTCTTGGTCTTGGGCAGGTGCAAAGCTCTGACCCCTGCCTTTTGGTTAAGGTACCACTACAGCACCATCACAACTTTAGGAACCCTTGGTAAGGGAGAGATAGAGCAAACTGTTTATTTCTGAGAGCAAACAGTTCAAACCCCAGAGGCTTTAGGTTCTCCACACAGAACACGTGGGCAGGAGACAGCTTTGTTCAGCTGAACTAGAAGCATAATCTCTTGCTCTGGTCATCCTTTTACTAAGACTGTGTCTGTGTGTCTCTCCAGGTTGGCTTTCCAAGGCAACTTACTTTTCCGTTCGTCTTTCTATATCTCCCATTTCCAATTTCCTTCTGTACACGATTTTTCTGGAAAGAATAAATGCCACCATGACACTTGATTATGACCTCTATCTCTGTTCAGTAGGGAGCCAGGCCATTCTGAAATCCATAGTATTTTCTTACACTGAATTTTTCTGGCTTACATCAGTATTTTCCACCTCATGCAAGGATACAAGGCTGTGACATTCTATTTCAGCTGAGAGAGGTTTGAGTATGAGGGTTTAATCTGATGGATGGGCATCTTCTCAGCTCCCATTATGAGGTAATGGTCTTCGGATTCTCAGTGCGGAATTAGGACTTGCAAACGCTGAGAGACTGAGACCTTCTACAGAGTCCACCAGGATAAGGGGTCTATGAGTTACTCGGGTTATTTCAGTCACCACTGAGTAAGAGATGACTTCTCTCCTCTGTGGTTAGCATGGCATTGATGAGTCATTTGAGTGACATATTTCTTTTGAAAGTGATATTTCTATTTTCCTAACAGATTTATAAAACAAGTACTTTTTTGGTACATGTCTTTTGTATAGCATAGAAATTGTATGGATTTTAATTAGTTTCTCCTGAAAGAGTTTATTTTTCTGTTATTAAAATTGTCATATATGTTTGATTTAAATACCATTATTAATTCCCTTATTTTAAAAATTATCACATAGGATTGTTTGGTCAATTTCTAATTTGAAAAATTATTTTAAAAACTATTTTTTTTAAATAAAATTAGAACCTTTTTGATGCTTCTGACAAAAAAATTATTTCCCATTTTATCAAATAATGAAAACTGAACAAATGCTAACAGCTGCCAAGTCATCAACTTTCTGCTTATGCTGTACAAAACATACAATTTTAAACAGGCAGACATATGGGCTTTAGATCATGTTTATGTAGGCATTTGTGAATTAAATTCAAAAAATGTTCTGTCTCAAACTATATCTTTCACCTTAGGGCAATCCATAAAAATTAATACATTAAGTTTTTGTAGAGTTAGTATGTTCCACTTAATGAGAGAATATTTTGCAGTTACTAGAAAATATTTTTCTTTTTTGATGGTGGTGATATTTGGTTTATATTGAGGTATAATTTGCATATAATGCAAATCATTCTTTTTGCATTTTGAAAAATGCACTGCAATCAAGATGGAGTACAGTTCCACCCTTATTCCAAATTCACTTATGTACCTTATGTTATTATCCTTTTGTCCCAGACTGAGTCCCTGGTATACAAAACCCATGACTAATTTATTTTCTGTCCCTGTAGTTATGTCATTTTCAGAATGCCATGTAAATAGAATCAGACATATGCAACTTTTTGAGTCAGATCTTTTTTTTTAACTTATCATAATAAATTTAGATTCATTGTTGTTTTTGGGTTTATCAAAAGTGCATTCTTTTGATTAGCTTAGTGGTATTCCACTGATGGATGTACTACAGTTTGTTAACTCATTCATCAGCTGAAGGTGATGTCACATGTTTCCAATTTTTTATAATTATAGAAAACTGCTCTAAACAGTTTATTCTTCTTCTTAAATATCAAATTGAGTGAGGATCAATTCATAGGAATGACAATGGTATAACAAACTCCTATCAAAGCACTACAATATATTTTCCTCGGAGATATTTTTAACATGCAATATATTACCTATGATCAAGGTATAGGTAAATATTTCTTATCTGATATCTTTGTCATCTAAGAATTCTTTACCACAGTGACTTAGATCTGATCCATTTGGGACTCAGTTGCCCTCAGATTACATAGTATGTATATCATTTATTAAAATCATTCTATCTTTGCTCTTTAAAAAAAATCAAATAATATGATAGGAATCAGAAGATCTTTAGCTAGGTGAAAGACAACTTAATGACAAAGTGATCAAGATACATAAAATAAAAGAAGGATAGTGTATGCTTTTTCTAACAGCAGTTGACCAAGACCAAATTAAATCAGTTCTATATGAGGCAATGGAAGGGAATAGAAGAGATTAATCTCTATGTGGTTATGGGATGGGGTCTATGTCTTCTTAGCTGTGTAGTACACCATATCATCCAGTGCTTTTTGCATAATGGTTTCAGTAAATTAAAAAAAAATAGTGCATCAATATATGTACATATATATTGAGACCTCAAGGAAGAAACATTAATATACTATATTATACTTCACCCTACTTCATTTCCCACATCAAGAAATCACACTTTTTGACTTACTAAATATTTTTCTATCTTCTTCTTTCTGTTTTAAACCTCCATGATCTAACTTTATAGACACATAGCAAGTCCAGGAAAATAAAAGGATACATTTTATTAACTAAGCTTACAAACTTTTAATATGCCTCCTGATGAGTTGTTTTGGAGAAATTCTTTCATGGTGAAAAAATATATATAATTTAAAAATTATGGGAATGGGATTTATAAATGAAAGACAATTACAAAAAATTAATTAGGATGCTTTGTGATATTTAGGATATATAATATAAATTTTTTCTTTCAAAGCTAAAGTTGGTTTTATTTATCATTAGTTGAAAACTATTTTCTCCCACAAAGTTAATATTGAGCATATGTTTAAAGAAAGAGAGTAAAATGAAGAGCTTACTTGGTCTACCATGAATTTGTTTTAGACAAATTGATCATTAAGGGAAATACTTATAACCAAACTAGCTATAGGTGAATTGCTTAGAAAGCCATGGATTTCACAGATCTGGGATTAATACTTGAAATCTTTATTATAAAAAAATAGTTATTAGGCTGAAATCACTCTGAAGAACTTATTATATAGAAAGAAATATTATTAGTTTGCAAATATTTGCACGAGAATATTTATTGAAAGATTTTTAATGGTATAAAACTATACAAATTTGAGTGTTATTACTAGAAGAATGGGTAATTAATTTCAGTACTTCCACACAACACAGCTACTCAGAAGTATGAATTCTATTTGTATTTATCGGCACATATATGATGTATTTTTTTCAAACTTTAAACTTTTATTTTGTATTGGGGTATAGCTGATTAACAATGTTGTGGTAGTTTGAGGTGAACAGTGAAGAGATTCAGCCATACATGTATCCATTCTCTCCCCAAACCCCCTCCCATTCAGGCTGGCATACAACACTGAGCAGAGTTCCATGTACTATACAATAGGTCCTTGCAGATTATCCATTTTAAATACATCAGTGTGTACATGACCTTCCCAGAGTCCCTAACTATCCCTTCTCCCTGACAACCATAAGTTTGCTTTCGAAGTCTGTGTGTCTCTTTGTTTTGTAAGTTCATTTGTATCATTTCTTTTAGATTCCACATATAAGGGACATTATACAATATTTCCCCTTGTCTGTCTGACTTATTTCATTCAGTATGACACTCCAGGTTCATCCATATTGCTGCAGATGGCACTATTTCATTCTTTTTAATGGCTAAGTAGTATTCCATTGTTTATATGTACCACATCTTCTTTATCCATTCCTCTTTAGGTGGGCAATTAGGTTGGTTCCATGACTTGGCTATTGTGAACAGTGCTGCAATGATCATTGGGGTGCATATCTCCTTTTGGATCATGTTTTCCTCTGAGTATATGCCCAGAAGTGGGATTGCAGGGTCATATGGTAGTTGTATTTTTAGTTTTTTAAGGAAACTCCATACTGTTCTCCATAGTGGCTGTATCAATTTACATTCCCACCAACAGTGTAGGAGGTTTCCCTTCTCTCAACACCCCCTCCAGCATTTGTTGTTTATGGATTTTTTGATGATAGACATTCTGACCGGGGGAGGTGATATCCCATTGTAGTTTTGATTTGCATTTCTCTAATAACCAATGGTGTTGAACATCTTTTCGTGTGCTTATTGGCTGTATGTAATCTTGCCTGGAAAAGCCCATGGATGGAGGAGGCTGGAAGGTGCAGTCCATGGGGTCACAAAGAGTCGGACAGGACTGAGCAACTTCACTTTCACTTTATGCCCTTTTTAGAGAAATGTCTATTCAGGTCTTCCACCCATATTTTGAGTGGGTTGTTTGTTTTGATGCTCTTAAGTGTCATAAGGTATTTGTAACTTTTGGAGACTAATCGTTTGCAAATATTTTCTCACAATCTATGGGTTGTCTTTTCATTCTGTTCATTATTTTCTTTGCTGTATGTGATGCATTTTAAAAGGAAGACATCCGATTGCATTTAATGAATATAGTGTTACTTTATTTTTTTAAAACAATCCACAAAACCTGTGAGTATGTGTCAATGAGAGAGAGAGAAGGAGAAAGACAGAAACAGAAAGAGAGAGACAGAGAAAGAGAAGAGGAGAGAGCGGCTGTGATTTTGCACTGGTTTGTGTGATCACATGGAAATGCAGATTACCTCTGCAGAAGGTATGTCAGCAGAAAGGTATTTAAAACATGAGGCAGTGTATCTTCTTCTATTTTTGTGTAACTTTTGCTTGGCTCAGTTGCTATAATAAGCACATGTTCCTGTTATAATTTACCGACAATTAGCAAAATTGAAATTTAAAATTGCTATTTGAGCAAACAGCAGCTTCTTCCTCATTTCATCTAGACCTCTTCTCCCTCCAGCAAATTTATGGCTAATCAAGCAAGAGTTCTTAATAACTAACTGCTTTTGGTAATTTAAAGACTCTCCTGCCTAGAGGCTGAACAAGATGTCCTTCCAAGTTCCTTCTGATTTGGCACATAAACTTATATTCATATGAACATTTATTCATCTATATTAAATGATATGAAACTATACGGCACATTTAGCTCCAAATATTTCTCTCCCATTTAATCTGTTGATCTCTGTAGAATTAGTATTTTTAAATTGAATTGAGTGAATGGTGGACTTTCAATAAGTTTCGATCTAGAAAATTTCCATGAATATATATATATATATTCATCCCATGGCTCCCCTGTCCATGGGATTCTCCAGGCAAGAAACCTGGAGTGAGTTGCCATTTCCTTCATGTATATATATATATATAAATAATTTATATATTTATAGAATGTATTTATATATATTTTTATATATGCACAAATTGAGAATCCTTCATTTTGCATACACATACATTCAAATAGTAGAAACATATATTTACAAATTGCAATATAAATAAAGATGATATGAGAAAATAAAGAAGCTAGTTGACATTTTAAAGGCAATACTATCTGCTAATCTGAAAATTACATTTATAACTTTTCAATTGCTTCTTGATTTTTGTCATGCTCATTTGGTTTGTTATATGTAATGTTTTCTTCATATATCAAAACTTTTTAAGCACTGTGAACCACCTTCTTACAGTAAAAATGAAGGTTGAGGTTAGGAAGTAGAAGGTGCTAGAAATGATTTTCTATAGCATTTTAAATTAGCCATGGAATGAAATGGAAGTATTCTGCAAAGAAAGGTAGAGCTGTGTTATTCTTTTCCTCATCACACCAAGTGACCACAACTATGCAATAACAACAAAATCTAGTATATATTTCAAAGATTTTCCCTTCTGAAACTGAGCTTTGAGAGACAAGGATCAGATTTTCATGTTTCATAAATATTCATGATCTTCATGAATTCATAGATTTTCATTCATAAATATCTATCTGACCATATTCAGTAATTCGATAGATGTGGATTTAAAAATCTCCTTGTAAATGGCTTGTGTAAATAACCCAAGTATAATACACAAATAATTGCTAATGCAACCTTGGGTGGCAAAGAGAAAATAAAAGTACCTCCTCTTGCTTTCCAGGAAATTTACAGATACAAATATTCTCTGTATGTGATATTCCTATATATAAATGTAGTCATTCCATTTATTATGGAAGAATGTGGAATGTGATGCAGTTATCAAGCGGTGCTTGGTATGTAAGAAACCAATTTAGGAAGATCTGCTGCTGTATGTCTACAGCCATAGGCTCTGGTGGCTGGCTTGATGGGAGATTCTAATCACATGGACACCTGTCTCCTCTCATTTCTATGCACAGATGCTGATGAGTTAGTTTCTGTAAGCTCAGCTTCATCATTCTTGATTGCAGTGCCTACTTCATAGGGTTGCAAAGGCGACTACAAAAGGGTGGCTTGCAAAGTACTCAGCCAAGGGCCTGTCACAAAGTCAGTGGTCTGCATATGTTGACCATTAATGACATAAAGTATGTTCAAGCTCATTTTTTGAATCCACTGAGCTAGAAAAATTGTTTTATTCTGATTTTTTTGCTTTCATTTTCTAGGTCCACATTCAAGAAAATCAATTTACAACCAAGATAACTTAAACAAAAGTATAGCTAAGTCTCAGACCAATTAGACCAGGAGAACTTGTGATTTTGAAGGAAGTGAAGTGAAGTGAAAGTTGCTCAGTCGTGTCCAACTCTTTGTGACCCCATGGACTGTATACTCCATGGAATTCTCCAGGCCAGAATACTGGAGTGGGTAGCCTTTCCCTTCCCCAGGGGATCTTCCCAACCCAGGGGTCGAACCCAGGTCTCCCACATTGCAGGCGGATTCTTTACCAGTTGAGCCACAAGGCAAGCCCGATTCTGAAAGAAACATAATGGAAAATGCACTTCTGAACTGCCATGGTTCTTAAGAAGTAGTCAAAGGAGAGAGCATCAAAGGAAAATAATCAGAGAGGACTCTGCTTAAAACTTCTAGAAGACAGAAATAGCAGTTGCAGGTGATTTTAACCAATCTTCAAATTTTCTTTCTTGAAACTGCCACTATGAGGAGTGAGAAAGTGGTTTTATGAAGTACTTTTTTCTTTACCACTGCCCCTAATAGCTGATTGCTGTGAATCATCAAAAAGATGCAAGAGAGGTGAAAAGGTAAAAGGAAATAAAAAAAGTAAAAGGTGAAAGGGAAACTATTAATTTTGTATTATTGTAAGCTTATAAAAGCAGTCTCATTTAAAAAAATCCCAAGATTGAAGAAAAAGTGAAGGAAAAGGAGTGCTTGTTAATCAACTAAAATGTGCTAAGCACTCAGGCAGGTGGTTTGTACATACGTATAACATTGACTTCATCATTTCATTAATCTCACAAAGATGCTCAGTCAGGATAGGGTTGGTTATCCTGTGATAACAGCTCTCAGGGGCTTAAATACAGCAAGATTCTAGGTTTGGTAATTCTGAAAGGCAGCCTTTTCCCCATGATGGCTCATATTTGCAATTCCATATCAAATTGATACATCCTTCTAAACTGAAAAGAAAGATACTCTGTAAAGTTTCATAATGCCACCTAATGTGTCTTCCCAGAAATGGCGTGTAATACTTGCACTCACATTTCATTGGCCAAAGTGAATTACATCAGCGTGTGTCACTTCAATCGGGAACAGAATGCAATTTCCTCATTCCCAAAGCAGGAGACTCAGAAATTCTGGTGAGCAGATGTCTGTCACAAAAAGGGACTTCCTATTTTGGAGGTAAGAAATCTGACATTCAGAGACACTCACAACTTAGGCAAAATCACTCTTTATTTGGTATACTGGAACACAAAACTCCTAAATCTATATTTTTTCCATTGTGATGTTTTGTTTGACATTCACTATTACATTGATATCAATGTTACACACAGAACAAACATATTTTCTACTTAAATCAATGTAAAAGTAAGCATTATAAGTTATCCCATAGCTAAATCACACAGAGAACTGTGCCAATTATTGTGAAAACTACTAATATCGTAAGCATGGACTTTGGAAGGAGTTACTCTTATCTGTTATTGATACTGAGATCAAAAAGTTTCTATCTTGCAGTCTTTCTGTGTTTTTTTATTTGTTTTTGTTTTTGAAAGGATTTTAGCACTTGTGTGTCCTGAAGGAACCCCTCTTGTGCACTTACAGCCTAGTAAGATCCATGGCATGCAGTTCAAAGAAATTGCACCAGTTAGGCTAAGAACATTTTCCAGATTCAAGGAAGCCTTCTCCACATTTGAGCATGGTCTAAGGATCAGTGGAGATAGTAGTTCAAAGGGACTAGTCAGTTTAGTAAAATAAGTACCTTGGTTACCCATTAAATTTGCCTTTGTAAATAAAGTACAGTGAGTTTCCCTTTGATCTTATGAAGATAGTCCTGCATGCTATACATAGCACAGAGATGAAAGTAGACAAGGCTGCTTAAAATGAAATATGCTACTGAGTGATATAAAGCTTTCAAACTCTTGAGCAGAAGCAGAAGTAATCTTGTAATGTCCTTGTTTGCAGTATTTTCATAGGGCATTTGGCATTAATTTCAATTATTTTCTTATTAAAATGAATAAACAACTGACACCACGGGGAAAATGTTACAGAACATTAGGCATAAATATGATCAATGATTTATGAAAGGCTGCATATATTTGTTTCCATTTCTTCAAAGTAGAATCTAGCTTTCATATTGTCTCATTGGGAATCCCTTATCACTCTCCTCTCTGGTCAGAACATTTATTTTTTTAATTTTATAAAAATTTATATATATATTAATTCTATTTTTTAGTTTAATAAAAATTTCTACATATATAAACATTTTAATTCCATTTTAATTTAATAAAAATTTCTATATTTCTATAGAAATTTTAATTTTTAATCACGATTGATATGATTTTCTTATTATCAGTAGAGGATGGTACATCAAAAACTAGAAAAACAAGGAAAATGAGATGGTTGTAGTTTCCATTTTAATAAAACACTCCAAGCTTCTGGTAGATTTTCTCTGGTGCACTTCTCTTCTCAAATGTCAAGTTTTATGCTAGTTTTTAACAAATCCAGGCCAGGGTTTTGCTAATATTTAGCTTATATTCTAAGTACTGGCATTTTAATAGAGGTTTTGAACCCAAAGGAATGAATCTCTCTTGGAGGAATTTTCAACGCAAGTGATAGATGGAGTATAAGGGGTGGTCTGACTAGGGTGCAGTGATGAGCTCCCAATGGCATTCCAGTCACCGTTTGGAAAGCTAACCTTGGTTGAAGTAGATATATACAATAATTCTTAGTCTGGCTTTGTGGCAGTCTGATTATACTGTCTTCTTAAAAGTTTATTGAAGAAAATTTATTTTATTAAATCTCTAAATTATCTATAACGTTTGGGCTTTCAGGATTTATGTGATTGTACTTTATTTGACATTTTAAAAAATAACCTAGTTTTTGACTGTCATAAGGTGACTCAGATGGTAAAGAACCTCCCTGCAATAAATGCAGGAGACCCAGCTTCAATCCCTGGGGTGGGAAGATCCCCTGGAGAGGGAAATGTCTACCCACTCCAGTATTCTTGCCAGGAGAATTCCCTGGAAAGAGGAGCCTGGTGAGCTCCAGTCCGTGGGGTTGCAGAGTACGGAGTGACTAACACTTTCACATTTTCATGAGTAAACAATGGTTTCCATTTTTTGTTTAGAAGTTATTTTGAATAAATTCAGCTTATGCTCACATTTGATTATGTGTTTTCTGAAGATTAAAAGACATTTCTCTATATATCTTTTTAAAATTAAAGGGAAATTATACATGGATAAACAGAGAATTAGCAGAATTACATTTCTGTATCTGCAAGCCAGCTACTGTAGGCAGAACGATGGCCACCCAAAGATGTTCCTGGTCTAATTCCTGGAGCCCGTTACTGTGTCTTACATGGATAAAGCTACTTTGAAGACACAGTTAATCATAAGGACCTTGAGATGGGGACAACTGGATTATCCAAGTGAGTCCAACCCAATCATCTGAGTCCTTTTAAGAACCTCTCAGGCTGAGGAAAGAATTGGAAGGAAGAATGGTTAGAGAGATGGAGGAAGTGAGCTATAAACCACCAAGCATGGATAGTCTTTAGAAGCTGAAAAACACAAAGAAATGGATGATCTTGTAGAACTCAAGAAAGGCATACAGCCCTGCAAACATCCTGATTGCAACCTAGGAGACCTGTTAGACTTCTGAGTTCCAGAATTGTAAGATAATAAATTGGTGCTGTTTTAAGTCATTTAGTTCACAGTCATTTGTTACAGCAGCAATAGAAAAACAATACAGATTTTAGTACCAAAGTGAGATTTGAACACATGTAACACACAATATACCAGATATTACACACAATATACCAGATATTACTGTTTCTTCAACTGGAGAAAAATGTTTCAGAATACAATAAGTGTGAAAAAGCATGCTACATGTACAATTTTATTGAATAACTTTTTGTGTGTAAGACATGCTTCTTTTTGGTTCACAATGAAAATGGTATTTTATTGATTTTTCTAAAATAGGAATACTATGAGAACAATTCAAGAAAAAAATTCCAAATATAAACAAACCAAAACCCATCTGAATTCTCCCCATCTGGAGAGATCATCTATTGATTTTTTGATGGCTGCTATTTTACACATCTCTATTTTTATACATAAACTCTCATACATAAAGTTTTACATAAATGGAATCACTACACTTTCCATTTTTATCATGAATAAGTTATTTTTTATTTTGAAATGTACTATTCACATATAATATATTAAAATATATAGCTAGTATATGCATAATAACAAGAAGCACCTCTGTACCCAACAACACAGATTAGCTGTACTTGGAAAGTCCCCTGTGCTACCAGCTTCATTTCTCCACCTCTACTCCCAGAAGTAACCACTTTTGGACTTTTATTTTAATCTTTCTTTGATGGATAGGGGAGCCTGGCATGCTGCCATCCACAGGGTCACAAAGAGTTGGACACGACTGAGTGACTGATCTGAACTGTTTAAAAAATAAGCTCAGCATTCATGTATTTATTTCTAAACAATTATTTTTTTAATTTTGAAAAATTAAGCATCAAGCTAGACTTATCTATAAAAAGAAAGCAATTAATACTATTAAATGAAGGTTCCCAGGAGAATGTAACAGAAAAGAACCTCTCTGTCTCGTAGTGGGTTTTTATCTCCGTGAAGTCTATCCAGTACTTCTTTTATGATTCTGGTGGGACTGTGTTATCCTCAATTTGGAATTGAGGGAATTAAGATTGAGATACAATAATGGATGAGAGCAAAGACATGCAGAGTGTTTTGAAAGGCAGAAAGATTTCAGGCCCATGAGACTTGACATCAACTTGATTTTTTATGTTAACAGAACATAAAAAAAAAGCTACAGATGAGAAAAGTGATTAATCTTCAGTAGAAATGTGGGAAAATGAGAATCTTTGTCATGGGTTGTGCCATCCTGACTTCACTGGGGTTGATGCTGTCCTGACCTAACCCTTCCCAGCCCTTTCACAGAGCGGAGCAATTCCTCGTGTGGAGATAGCTGCTGCCAGGGCTCACGGGGCACTTCTTCCCTATTGTGTAGGTAGAACTGAGAACCGTCTCCTGATGAAGAGACACTCTGTTGCTTTTTCTTTTCCTTGTTTCCTTCTTTCCACAGAAGGAGAAATGTCTTATCTTGTAAGAGAAGATGGACTAGAGAGGTTTCTTCGCCCTCGTCTCTTCCTTACAATCCAATGTTTTTATACCTAGATGTGAATACCTTTACTTGTGTGAGAACTCAGGAAAGTAAAATCCAACTGAGAAGCAAGGCCACCTGGGCAGAAGTTAGACACTCTAACCTGACTTGAATGTGATTCACTTCTAATGGATATGACCCACTTGATGTTTTCTTCTCTCACTGTGGAAGTCTTTATCATAAACTTCTGTAATCTACTGGGTTCAGTACATTCTAGCCCTGTCACAGACAGGATCCAGGTTTATCCCAGGACTTGTTTGAGGTGACTGAGCAGATGAGAAGGCAGCTCCAAAAATGGTATGGGGATGTAACCCCCAAAATTTTGCGAGATGGTATGTTTCCTTCTTGGTAAAGTTTTCATATTTGGGAGGTGTGGAATTAACTGTAGAAATGTTGAAAAGAACCAAAAGGTAATATTAATACTTTTACATTAATTAAAGTGTGCATACTTGTGATATTAAGTACATGTAATGCATAAGAAGCTTTAATCTGTTAGAAAAACAAGTCAACTTTGTAATGTTGTTTTAAAATGCCTAACTGAGAAGTAATAGAGTATCATGTGTCTAGACTGAATATAATTAATTTTATAAGAGTATTTGAAGATTTAAGAAACTTGAAACCAGTTTTAAAGATCATTTATTAATTTTCTAAGTATTGCTTAAATACTTGAGAAGTTTGTTAGATAATTTATGTATGCATAGAAAAAATTGAGCATATTAAATGCACTAGGGCAGCTTAAAATGTTTAAAAGGAGTTAAATTAACAAAATTTATAACTGGTCTGGATAGCAACTAGAGAACTCCTTTAAAGGGACTGTGAAAGTGTGTTATCTTTCTACATGGGATAATAAGTTTTATAAAATGAGTTGAAAACTGCAAAGAAGAACAAATCCCTTTTTACATATAAAGTTACTTGCTCAGTTGTGTCTGACTCTTTGCCACCCCATGGACTGTAGCCTGCCAGGCTCCTCTGTCCATGGCATTCTCCAAGCAAGAATATTGGAGTGGGTAACTATTCCTTTCCCCAGGGGATCTTCCCTGCCCAGGGTCTGAACTTAGGTTAGGTCTCCTGCATTGCAGGCAGATTCTTTATCATCTGAGCCACCAGGGAAGCCCCCTTTTACATTTAAATATACTAAATTGATTATTTTTAAACTAACAGTCTATTAATGATTTTTTCCCACCTGGGAACCTATCTGGAAGAACCCAGATTCTCATTCAGTAGGAATCACTGTTAGTTTCAGACACAGATCAAAATCCTGCTATCAAAAAGTTGAGGTCAATGTCTAGATTAGGTAAATTCACTAGAGGATGCCAACTTAGGATGGCCCTTTGAAAGTTAGGCAGCTGACGTTTAATCTACTACATTCTGACCACATTATGGCCAATTCCTTTCCTTTTCTGGAACTTCTACAACATTTTTTTAGTGCCTATTAAAATAAGTTGTTTCTTTGAAGTACTGAGTATTCAAAGTGTGACATAATGTAATGATTAAAGCACACACCTTGCATAATCATTGATTCTTATGGTTCTCAAGCAAGTCAGCTCTGGTAATAATGGAGACAGACTTGAAACTTTAATAATGTAATTTACCTAACTTTCTAATGAGTTTCATGAGTATGCACTTCAAAGAGCTTTTGCTTCTTCTCTAGATATTGTTGTGTGAAGCATGAATAGATCACTAGTTATCAATGACAAGAAAGTTTTGGAAACAGACAGATGTTAGTTTGAATTACAGTTTATCTGCATACTAGGTCTGAACCTAGTATTCAACCTCTTAGTTTTCCCATCTGTAAATTGAAAATGATAATATCTACCTTAGAGGGTTGTTAGAAAGCTTATGAAGAGTTGGTACACAACTGGTCTTCAATGGAATAATACATGTGATTTTTATAGGTAGTGTTAAAACGAGGGAGTGTATGTGTTGTTAGGTGAGAAAGGGTTAATTTCTGCAGTGGGTTGAGTATGTGTGTGTGTTGTGTGTGTGTAGATGAAGGGCCAGCTGCCTTGACAATATGCTGCTGCAGTGAATCATGGCTGGCTGCCAAACGGAGGCTCCAAAGACCCTTGTGCAATGCTAGGCGATGATCTGCAGAGTGTAAATGATACCCTGCAAAAACTCGAACTTCAGACTTCATGGGGTTGGAGCTCTGGCCTAATACAATCTCCCAGAGATCACATATCCCATACACCACTGGAGTGAGAAAAATCCCTAAGCCTAGCTATTGTCCCCATAGATTTTTGGCTGCCTACTTAATTCCTTAAGGTCGCCTTCATTCACCAGTCACATGCCCTAGTGTTAGTCTCTTTTCCTACAACCAGTTGATGTGTGTGTGTGTTTTTTTTTTTTAATCCTGCCCCCAACTATGATTATTCCAGGCAAAATGTTAAAAATCTTATGGAAATCATAAAAAAATGCTGTCTTCTACATACTGTTGTGGTAGCTGAAATTCTGAAAGAGGCATTTTATATCAGTCTCCAAATGTAATCAGTTAAAAGAATCAAATAGAATGATCCAGGAGACAGACAAACAGAGAGAGAGAGATCAAAGCTATTGAGAATATTTAGATGCAAAAAAGGCAAGGTTTTTAAAGAAACCTATATGAAAGGGAAAAGAGCTCCTCCATCAACCATCTTACTGAAATTCACTCTTTTTCAATTAAGTCTTTGTCTAAAGGCACCTTTTATTAGGAAATTTTTTTCAGACTGCAAGGTGTGCATGCAGGATCCTAGTTTCCTGACCATGGATGGAACTGTGTCCCCTGCTTTGGGAGCACAGAAGCTCAACCATTGGACAGCCAGGGGAGTCCCTAAAGTCACCTTTTAAATGGAACAAAGGAAATGCATATATATAAACATAGAAATATAGTATGTATGTATGAGTTTTCTGGTCTATTTTAATTTTGAGGACAAAAAATGTGTTACTCTGGTCCCTATTCTTTTAAATATAGAATAGCAGTATAGTTTAGTAAAAAGAATTCAAAATTTGAACTAGCTGGACCAGTTTTGTAGTTTATGAAATGGAATAAATTGTTGCATCTCTGAGATGATTCACTTAGCTTAAAATTCTAGCTCTATCCTTTATTGCCATGTAGCCTTGGACAAATTTATTTACCATCAGGAACCTCACTTCCCTTTTCTGTAATAATAAGACAGCAATTTATCCTATTTTTTCTGAAGAGTAGATCGAATGGACCAAATATCAGTATGGCAAAAGCTGAGGAAGTAGCCCAGTTGAGAAACTGCAGTTTTTTTTTTTTAACTAGGTGGGTGTCATTGAGGACAGAAAATGAGACAGATTTGCAGTATGTTTTACAATAGAATTGACAGAACTTTCCATTAGAGTGGAAATTAATGATGATCCCACTTACTGCTTGTTCAGAAGTGATGTAGGGTTCCATTATTAAGAGCTCCATTTTGCATGTATGAACTTGACAAAACCTGTAGCTGGTTAGATGCTAGAAACTGGACTTCCCAGTAGAGGTGTTCTGGGCTAGAGATGTACTTATAGGAGTCATCAAGATATCAGTGCAGTTTAAAGCTTGAGAACTAATTGAGATGGTACAAGTCTCCAGGGGAGACTGGAGGAAGAGAAAAAGAAGAAAAATAACAAGAAGGGACAGAGTGGACTCAGGAAATGCAGCTGCTCCCCATTCCATCACCCCCCAGTGCCCTGCAGGGAGAAAAAACTCTTGAAACTAATCCCACTGTCTCTTTCCAGGGTTAATTTAGCAGAGTAAGGAGGGGACAGTAGAGACATATATGAAAGCCTTAAATAGAAGCAGCTGCTGACTCTTCTGGGTAGTAATTTGATGACTATTTATTTAGCTTCAGCAGAATAATTTTGTGGAATAGATCAAACAGTTTAAAATAATCTTATGCTTACTATATATACCTTTATGTCTTACCAATATTTTACAACTGCATGGCTAGATTTGCAGGCATTTCCAGGTAGAACTGAGATATTTTTAGAGTTAAAAAAAAACTTGGGTATTCTATATGTTCAATTTGAGGTAGAAATAAGTAACTATTTCTGTTAATATTCTAAAGTGCTATATTTTTGGTCATGATGAATGGTCATTCCTATTTGTGCTTTCCATACTGTTATAAAATTAAATAAAGCTATATTGGCAATTTGAATCTATTATGTCTGTAATAGTAAGCTCTTTTTTTGTTTGGTAAATAATGGAAAGTAATTATCCCATAAGCCAATGAAAGTTTTGAATGATTATTTTATGAACTAAGAAACTGTTATCAATCTTCTGATTTGGCCTGTAAGTTTGGGAACTTTTTTCCCCTTTTTTTCTTCTCTCAGGAACGAAAGAGATGAAAATCTAAAGCATCCCTGTTACGGTCTGCACTGAAGTCACTAAGTTAAAAAACAAGTTCAGCAAGTTTTAAAGAAAAGACCTGTTAGTTAAGTAGAAGGCAAATATTTTCATTAGTGCTGAGTGGAAAAGGGAAAGTTTCATGTGACACTTCAATGTTCAGTTGCTTCTCACCTGAGGTTTTTTTACCTCAGAGAAGAGGCAGAAAACAAAATGAGAAGAGAGTTTACATCAGCCAAAAAAACAAAAACTACTTTTCGATTAAATGCAGAAAGAAAAAATGGTACTATTTTATTTAATACCTCAGGGCTTTTTCAGTTAAATTGTAAACTCAATTTGGGGGGCTATGTTTTTGATTAGGATGAAATAATTAAGAAGAACTGAGAAGAAGATGCTCAATATAGTAAGGATGATAGAGAAAGGAAGTAGGTTCCTATAGCCCATCTGATTGTGTATATGGGGTTTCCCTGGTGGCTCAGAAGGTAAAGAATCTGCTTGCAATGCAGGAGACCTGGGTTTGATCCTTGGATTGGGCAGATACCCTGGGAACATCCCGGGGAACCCCTGGAGGAGGGCATGGCAACCCACTCCAGTATTCTCGCCTGGAGAATCCCCATGGGTTGAGGAGCCTGGCAGGCCACCGTCCGTGGGGTTGCAAAGAGTCAGATATGACGGAGTGACTAACACATCACATTGTGTGTATGTGATGGAGATCAAAATGATCACCATCTCAAACCTAGATGGTGCCAAGAAGGCTTTATTTAACTTCTAGAAGTGAGGTGATACACCCGGACACAATGCAGCTTAACCAAGGCCTCTGAGATGTGTCTCTGGAGGAGGAAGGGGTTTCTCTCCACAGTGGTCCTCATCCCAGGGAACTCAGTTTGGAAAGGGAAGAGAAAGCTATTTCATTTTATTTTATTTAAAAAAAGTTTTATTTTTATATTTATTTTTGGTTATGCTGGGTCTTCATTGCTTTGAGGGCTTTTCCCAAGTTGCTGGGAGCGAAGATTACTCTCTGATGCAGTGGAAAGGTTTCTTATTGCTGTGGCTTCTCTTGTTATGGAGCACATGCCCCGGGGCCCTTGGGCTTCAGTAGTTGCGATTCCTGGGCTCTAGAGCACAGGCTCAATAGCTGTGACACCCAGGCTTAGGTGCTCTGTGGCATGTGGGGTCTTCCCGGACCAGGGATTGAACCAGGGCCTCCTGCATTGACAGGCAGTCTTTACCACTGAGCCACCAGGGAAGCCGAAAGCTGTTTCATTTTAGACTTGTCCACGTAATTATTAGTGAGGAGAGATGATCTCTGTTAGAAATATTATCTTCAGTCCAGATCCAAAAAAAGCTTGTCCCAGGAAACTAACTCAAAAATTCACATGAAAATTTGCACAGGAAAATACTGTAATCACAAGTTGCTCTGATCATGAACCAAATACATTGTCATACTGGCTGGAGGAGGACTAGCTCAGCCCTCCACATGCACACCTTCTTCTACATCAACCAAGAGAGGAGAGGGAAAAAAGCATAAGAAGAAGAGAGACACCAGGACAGTGCAGTCATGCTTACATCATCAGGGGCAGCAGCTCACCTAAATACAGCACAAAACTGCCAATGGAAGTTGAGTCACCAAATTGGAGCCTGTATATAGAACAAGTTCTCTCCAGGGACTGAGGTGAGATAGGCTGGACCTCATTAAAAGGAAGAAGTACAAAACAGCTTGCAGTTTAAAAACAAACAGAAGACTATGGTTATCATTCCTTCCCCCTGCTAACATATTCTTCCATACTGATGGCAAATGGCAGCATGCATTCAGAGACTGCACTTGAAATATTTAATACCATTATGGTCCAGACAACAGCAAACTAGAACGGATGTTCCGTAGATCCTGGCAGGCAAGTGCTGCCACAAATTTAATGCTTTATTTTCTAGATGGTGCCAAGCTTGTTGGAGAGTGGGCCGGGAGCTGGGGAGTCAAAACTCAGAGCAGCAGCGATTTCAGGAGCATTTAGTATTTTAATGACCACGAGAGCCACATCCATGCTTGCCAGATGAATATAAACTCTGATGAAATTATACACGTGTTCCCAAATATTCTCTCCCTCTTGAAAACTTGAATCAATGGTATGCAGCATATTTTTTATATATATATTCTGGTTCGATAATGAATCTGAGCATGTTTCCTTGATCATTCATCAGACATTTATTTTACTACAGATTAACTTTGGTGATAGACAAGATTTTAGAACTACTTCTTTTGAGAATTTCTACTTCAGATCTCTTACCAAAATTGAATTATTATCAAATGGCTTTTACAGGTCACAAATCAAGATTTCATTCATATATATAAACAACTTTTTAATGTAGAGATGCACTTGAAATATCTCTGGGTCTTCATACATAAAGATTGGGGAAGGACTCATTTAGCACAGCCTTTCTAAGCATGGTTTTTAAAAAGCAAATTGGAATAGCAAATAAACTACTGATCATAAATTATCTTTAAAAGTACTAATAGGAAAGATTGACTTTTTTTTTTTTTTGCCATTGATGCAAACAGGGGTAAAAACTGATTCAGAGACACATCAATTCTGCTAGCATGTCTAAATACAGTGGATGTCTCGACCATCCAAAAGAGTACATACATTAAGTTGCTTTCCAGCGTAGGCTATTTTTGCCATCCTTTAGCTCTCTGTTGATTAAGGGCCACATTTTCAGAGGGCTTTACTGGTAGCTCAGCTGGTAAAGAATCTGCCTGAAATACAGGAGACCCCAGTTTGATTCCTGGGTCAGGAAGATCCCCTGGAGAAGGGCTAGGCTACCCATTCCAGTATTCATGGGTTTCTCTGGTGACTCAGATGGTAAAGGATCTATCTGCCTGCAATGTGGGAAACCTGGGTTTGATCCCTGGGTTGGGAAGATCCCATGGTTGGACATGGCAACCCACTCCAGTATTCTTGCCTGGAGAATCCCCATGGGTAGAGGAACCTGGTGGGCTATAGTCATTGGGTTTTGAAGACACGACTGAGCAGTTATGCATACACTTTCCAGAGGGAAGCAAGAACTCAGGATCCTGGGAAAGAGGAAAGACTCTCAGTCTTATTGGATTGTTCAGAATTTCCCTGGTTATGGGAGGATGGAAAAAAATTATTAGGGAACTTGGAGAATTTTCTCTTTTTGAGAATTATAGTCCTATCTTCAGGTGCTTTATCCCAGAGGGAAAAGGATGATTTTAAAAATTCTAATACCAGGATCATAGATAGATAGGTAAAAATAGGCTTGGCTCAGCCATGAGTGATATGAGTATAAAACCATCTTTGTATTCCTGCTTCTCTCCTGTTCAGCCATCTCATTAACTCTTCCTTTTCTGGTTCTTCTTTCTTTCTTATTTCAATCTCCTCCCCTTTCTTCCCCCGTGATCTCTTCCTCTGCTCCTTTTTCCTGTTTCCTTCCCTCCCTCATTCCTTTTCTGTTCCAACTCCAGTCGCATGACATTTCCTTAATGCTTTCCTCCTCTTGTAATGTTTCAGCACAAACAACCAAGCATAATCTGGGAAACTGGTCCAGGGGAGTTTTGTGGGGTTTTGAGCTAAGGGTGTATAAGAAAGATTTTATGATGTGGATATTGTAAAAGGTTTAAAGTGGTAAAATATTCGGACCTTCTATAGTTAAGATCATTAGACTAGAGTATATAAAAAGGGTACAGATTAATTTAAATGTGCCTTAGTGCTGCTAACTAATTAAACTAAGTGAATATTCATGAGTTGTTTTATCATTTTTACATTAAGAAAATTTCTCAAATGGAGGATAATTGCAGCCAAAGCCTACTTTTAACCATGCTTTTCTGTTCTGATGCATTACTGATTTCTTTTGTATTATAATTGTTGTTTTCATCAGGGTGAGTCTTGTTTCTTTTTCAGGATTCAAATAGAGGATGCAACATGCAAAGTGGGAAGTGTGTCTTAATGAACCAGTTATTGAAATGAGTTTGATATTTTTAGTCCAAATCATTGCAGTTTTGTGATCTGTGTGGTAAAAAAAAAAATTCCAAAACACTTGGTACTACCATTTGTTTTAGCAGAAATCATATCTTTTGAAAATCAGAACTTTCTCTCATTCTCTTCAATTGAGAATTTCAAATGTACTTAAATTGACCTATGAATGATTATTGATATACTAATTATTTGTGATGACTATTAAATCACAAAAATCATATAATATTGCCATTTTTATCTTGTAAGTGAAAATAGTGGGTAAATGCATTGTGATTTATGGTCTTGAATCTGAATGAACATGGGAAATTAGTAACTATTAATTAGCACAGATTAATAAACTACAATTATACCTTCTATGAATGTCCAAAGTTAAAAAATTACAGCACTAAGTATGAATGCAGGTGCATAATACAATTGCGTGTTTTAATTCACAGCCACCTTCAGACTTGAAAGGTAAAAGAAGAATAAGAAAGAAAGCAAATTTAACACTTATAATGCCAGATACACCTAGAGGAAATATAAGTATTTGATTTATGTTACATAAGCGCCATTTCTAAACCGTCTTAGAAGCAAGAGATTGTTTTTTAACCAATAGAAAGCAAGTAAAGTTGCTCAGTCATGTCTGACTCTTTGCAACCTCATGACTGTAGCCTGCCAGGCTCTTCTGTCCATGGGATTTTCCAGACAAGAATACTGGAGTGGGTTGCCATTTCCTTCTCCAGGGTATCTTCCTGACCCAGGGATCGAACCCGGGGCTCCCACACTGCAGGCAGAGTCTTTACCATCTGAGCCACCAGGGAAGACCAAAGATAACATGTAAATTAATATTATGTACCTAACTTTGGACTTAAATAAATCAGAATGTGGTTTGTCATAATACCAAAACACCAAACTATTGTTATTGATAGAGTTGAAGGACTTTCTCCATACCAGCACTTAATGTTTAAACTTAAGTAAAGGATGACAGCTTATGAATATTTCGCTTCTAAAAAACCTACCATGGAGAGTAATTTTTGTCAAAACTCAAAAGGACAGAATTTTTAAAATTTTAAAATATGTTCAATGTTGGAACTGCAATATTAAAATGAAAGAAGTTGACAGAATGTTAGGGATGAAAAACTCTATCTCTCCAGACAGAGAGCCATTAAACAGCCCTAGATTTCCTGGCTCAGGAAAACTCTGGATGAGAACCTCAGTCTTGGGTTTCCTAGCACACAGGTCATTTCACTCACCAGACAGGCTTGAAGATTTGGAAATATTAAAATCTGCAAGAAGCAAATTTTCCTTCAAATATTTTCTCACAGACTTTTCTCAAAAGGTTAGTTCAGTAATACTTCCATGACTGGAGTTACTGATCTTAGAACCTTAACGACACAGAACATAACTGGGTAAAAGCATACGCATGGCAACACACACCTTACGCAGAAACAGACATCATGAAATCCTTACACTAAAGCTCGTGATTTTTCTAGACTCTCATTAGGGCGTATTTCCTCTTACTTTGAGTTCCATTCTGTCATCTTGCTTCTTATGATTTTTCTGCCCAGAGTAGAGTAGAAGATTCTTCCTTTGCTTCTGACAGGAAAGAGAGCTAGGTACAGATAAGAGGAGAGCTATGTTGCAGGCTCACTGTGATTGTCTAAAAGAACAAACAAACCAACAAAAACAGCCTGACTGTAAGAAGACAGTTGTGTCACAAACTCACTCAGGAGTGAAGCCAATAACCTGCTCATTTCTATAAGCTATGAGAGCTACCTTGAAAAGAGACTTTAAAATATTCACTGTTAAACTGTTAAACTCATACAAGTTTACGCAAACAAACACAAAGACACAAAAGCCATCAAATCTTCACAGGTCAATCTAGGAAAGAGCCAGGGACAGTGCCCCAGCTCTGGGGTTTGGGGTATACGTCTGAATGGTCAAGGCAGACCCAGACTTGCTTCTTGCAGGTTTTAGTATCCAAGAAAGTCCAGCAATGTGTGTGAATAAATGTGCATATGCATGCGCTTTGGAGGGTGGTCAGAGTCATAGAGGGCTGATAGGGTTGGAGGGACTTGAGGAACATCAAGAAAATTCCAAGTTGAGTATGTCACAGTACTGTAGTAGTTTAAGGGTACTTTCTCAAAGGGCCCTAGAAAAGTAAGAATGCAAATGAAATATAGGGAGCTAGATCTAGTCTCTAGAGAAAGAGATTAAGAATAGTATTAGGGCCTAGCCAAAAAGACAGGCTTTAGGAGAGAATTCTGATTCTAACTAAGAATTGAAATTGGAATATTAGGTAGGGAAAGAAGGCACAGGCCCATTAGTTCTGGACTAATGAGTGTCAGGCCAATAGAGATAGGCCACAGCTAGGGTCAAAGGGAAGCTCAGAAGCTCTGGTAGCAAATAGGCTTGGCCTTCCTTCAAGCTTGTTTTCAGCACCAGAATGGGGATCAGGAACTTAGCAAGGAACTGCTAAGGAAGATAAGGGCTGGGGTCAAGATCTCTGATGAGGCAGAACAGGGGAATCCCTTCTCCCCTTCTGCTCTTCTTCTCATCTTTTCATCTTTCCTTTCTATTTTTTAAAAAGTATTACTTTATCTATGACCCAGCAATCATACTCCTGTCTATATACTCAGAGAAAGCCACAATTCCAAAAGATACACACACCCCAATGTTCATTGCAGTAGTATTTACAATAGCCAGGACATGGAAACAATGTAAATGATAAAGAAGATGTGGCACACACACAGATATAATGGAATATTACTCAGCCAAAGAAAGGAATGAAATGGTGCATTTGCAGAGACATGGATGGACCTAGCTACTGTTATACAGAATGAGACAGAAAGAGAAGTACAGTATTGAGTAATATCATTTGTATGTGGAATAGAGAAAAATGGTACAGAGGAACCTATTTGCAAAGCAGAAATTGAGACTCAGGCACAGAGAACAAACGAATGGATTCCAAGGAAGGGAAGGGTAGGGGTGAGCTGAACTGGGAGACTGGGATTGACATATATATACTGCTGTGTATAAAGAGAACCTGTGTATAATGAGAACCTATTGCATAGCACAGGGAACACTATCTGGGGCTCTATAGTGATCTAAATGGGAAGGAAATCCAAAAAACAGGGGATATATTTTTATGTATGGGTGATTCACTTTAATGTGCAACAGAAAATAAAATAACGTTGTGAAGCAACTATATTCCAATAAAATTGTTTTTTAAAAATTATTACCTTATCACCACAGTCTTTTGCCTAGCCCATTATAGTTTTGCTCCTACCTACCTCTTTTGTACTATTATTGGCAATTTTTACAATTATATTTCTATATATAATAGAACACATTTCATGAATATCATCTATTGTTTATACATATTTTGTTGATATAAGGTCTATTTACCTGTATAAATATAAAATGTGTCTTTGAGTCTAGAACACTCAGCATTTGGTTATTTTTTATTTATATTATCTCTATGATGTGACGCTGCCGTCATACCTTCCTGTGCTTCTCTAGTCATACTTCCTTTTGTGCTGTGAACATATTTATAATGGTTACTTTGACATCTTTTTTTGTTAGCCCCAACATCAGGTCAGTGTCGCAGTCTGTTTCTGTTGTCTGCTTTTTCCCTCTGGTATATGAGTCACAATTTCCTGTTTCTTTTCGGGCCTCCACATTTTTTGTTGGAAACTAGGTATTTTAGATAATTCACTGTAACAACTCTAGGTACTGGTCACGTCCTCCCACTCTGGAGCTTGTGATTGTTACTTGCTTGTTTGCTTGTTGAGCGACTGGCTGGATCATTTGTTTGAAAGAAGTCTATCTTCCTCTATGGCGTTAAGCCTCTCATATTGCTGCTCAGGGAGACACAGCTCTGGGTGACCCCACGAGCCTGGGCGGTCTGATTGGGCTCTCTTCTACTCTCTTCTTGACACCACCAGCTGGTAAACTCCACTAATTGGCGGCTGTTGCTTTCCTTCTTTCTTTCTTTTCTTTTTTTGATGTGTACCATTTTTTAAAAGTCTTAATTGAATTTGTTATAAAACTGCTTCTGTTTTATATTTTGGTTTTTTTTGGCCGTGTATCATGTGGGATCTTAGCTGTCTAAACAGGGTTGGAACCTGCAAGCCCTTTATCAGGAGGCGAAGTCTTAACCACTGGACCACTGGAGAAGTTCTTGCTGTTTCTTTTATGGTTTTCAATAATGCCGCCAGGTATATGCATGCTTCCCAGGTGGCTAGTGGTAAAGAACCTGCCTGCCAATGTAGGAGACCTAAGAAATGCTGGTTCCCTCCCTGGGTCAAGAAGATCTCCTGGAGGAGGGCATGGCAACTCACTCCAGTATTTTTGCTTGAAGAATCCCGGGATGAGATGGTTGGGTGGCATCATTGAGTCAATGGACATGAGCTTGAGCAAACTCTGGGAGACAGTGAAGGACAGGGAGGCCTGGCATGCTGCAGTCCATGGGGTTGCAAAGAGCTGGACACGACTGAGTGACTGAACAACAACAACCAGGCATTTATTTCTCTACAACCTAATCCAATCAAAATGTGGCTTCTTAGAAGGACGTTTCCAGGGTTTGCTTTTTTTTTTTTTCTGATCCCAGAAAGACTCCTCCCAGCTATCTTAATTCCTTGTTCTCTTCTGAAACTAGCTATCTACCTGCTACATGGGCTGTGAATCTCTTGCTGATTTCCTTGTACCAGAATGTCCCTTAAGAAGAAAACTGTCTGAAAGCTGAGATCTCTAGAGCATGGTTTGACAGAAGACTGTTGTTGTTCAGGTCCTGTCTGATTCTTCAGGACCCCATGAACTGCAGCATACCAGCATCCCTGTCCCTCTCCATCTCCTGGTGTTTGCCCAAGTTCATGTCCATTGCATTAGTGATGCCATCTATCCATCTCATCCTCTGTCACTCTCTTCTGCTCTTGCTTTCAACCTTTCCCAGTATCAGGGTGTTTTCCAGAGAGTCGGCTCTTCACATCAGGTGGCCGAAGTATTGAAGCTTCAGCTTCAGCATCAATCCTTCCGAAGAGTATTCAGGATTGATTTCCTTTAAGATTGACTGGTTTGATCTCCTTGCAGTCCAAGGGACTCTCAAGAGTCTTCTCCAGCACCACAGTTGGAAAGCAGCAATTCTTCAGCATTCTGCTTTCTTTATGGTTCAGTTCTTAAAACCATATGTGATGGAAGACCATAAAATAAAAAAGATAGCTATGTCATCTGCATGAGAAGTGACCAGGAATTTGGGGTTGGAGTGTAAACAGTGGGAGAGCAGAACAGAGAAGAGGGAGTCAGTCAATATGGAAACTCCAGGTAGACAACCAGGGAAAAAATAAGCAGTACCAGAATAGCACAAAATTTCTAATATTTGTTTTTGCCATCTATGTGAGGCTGCTGCAGAAGTCCTCTCAGATTCTGAGACTTCAATCAAAGAGAACTACGAATGGAGGCTTGTGCTGGTGATATTTTGAGGGGGAAGGCTTTTTTCCTGAAAGTTATTGCCCTTTAGAGAGGACAAGAGCATGCATAGGATGAGAAGATGATCTTCAGAACCTTCTTGAAGGCAACCTTCTAGATTCAGAACTCTGGAGGGACTGTTTCCCCTTCTCCCATCCCAAGAATCTCCTGAGAAATGGCAAAGGGAAAACAAGTTTACTCATTGCTTGCGGGAAAGAGGCTCAACGTATTCTATTTAAACCTTAAAGGACAGTGTGACCCCAGCTAAATTTAGGCCCCTCACATATGACATAATACTCATGACCACTTTAGGAGGTAGGTATACAGATAAGGAAACTGAGGCTTATGGAGGTGAGGTCATTTGCTCATTATCACATTACCAGCAAGAGAAGCCAGCATTCTGATCCAGCTCTGACTTTAAACCCCTGTTGTTGGTTATGTTAATTCTTCTGATAAAGTGGAACCCTTCAGTGGGCTGTCATTGCCTCTGAATAATGGGCCAACTCCTCAGCCCTTAATCCAGAAACCACAAGCTTTTCTAATCTTGACATTGTGACTCTTAAAAGTAGAAACTAAAGGAATTTCTCTGGGACTGTGGTTCTTGTGCTTGAATCATGCTTTTCTAGGAAACTGCATTCATCTCCATGGACCAGCCTCACCTGATGGAGACTATCACCTTGACCACGTAGGGTGGGGGTGCGGGGTCCTCTTCCTGCCTTTGGGGAACATTTCCATTGTTTTTGTTGCCCAACTCCTGTGCCACTGAGTTCTGTCTGTCTTCCAGGGCACCTGCCTGGGACCATTTGCTGAGCCTCTCTGATGCTGCCATCTGTCTTCCTGCTGAGATTTCCACTTCGCCCCGCCAACACATTCCCTTCATACTTGGTTCCGCTTGGCTGCCTGAATTCACATTGCCCTTTGATGGGTCTTCACTCCAGTTCCAGTCACACCCTAATTGATTGGTCTAGTTTTTAGGTTCTGGCCATCCTCGTCTGCTCGCATAACTGAACAAGGAGCTGTGAAACTCTGGATGGGCAGCAAACGGGATCCGTTCATGGGAGAGTTGGCAATGCTGGCCTGAATACAGTGAGGGGTGTGGAGGAAGGAAGACAAGAAATTATTTCTAGTGTTCTTAGTACACGTGCAAGTTGGGGACCATAAAGAAAGAAAAGTGCAAGATGGAGTCACGTCTGACTCTTCGTGACCCCATGGACTGTGTAGCCTGCCAGGCTTCTCTGTCCATGGAATTCTCCAGGCAAGAATACTTTATTGGGTTCCCTTCTACAGGGGACTTTCCAACCCAGGAATCTAACCCAGGTCTCCTGCATTGTGGGTGGATTCTTTACCAACTGAGCTACCAGGGAAGCTTCAAGACAGAGAGTAAACTTAAATAGCGTAAGTTTTCAGTTATTACAGTCTCATTTTCATGCCCATCTAAGGAAGATTAGTTAAATTAACATATTGATTAATTAAATTAAAATATTGGTCAGCCTTGCATCCTGAGCTGGCTGCTGCTATGTTTGAAGCCATTTTCTCTGAAGTGAGAACCAACTCATCTTCACACTGGCAGACTTACAAGGTTCCTTTCTATGACCCAGTGCTAAGGTGGCAGAGACCCATAAAACACCATCAATATAAAACTCACAATAGAAAACACAGAATTTAATTCCTAGTAGTCATTCTGGAAAATATGTGTGAGTTCTCTAAAACAAACATATTACATCCTAAGTCTCTTTTTTTCCCAGCTATAGTGAGTAATATTCCTGATAAAACTAAGAAATATATTGAGATAGTAAAAATTCTTGTAAGTTATTAAAACTATTTATATGAGTTATGCATGGATGATTTATATCTCTGACATGATATCTTTTCTTTTATTACTATGAATAGTAATCATTTGAGACTACTTTCTAAGAAAGACTACAAACTATGCAAAAGTAGTAAAACATAATGGCAATTGTTAGTTCTTGGCAATGAAAAAAAAGCAGTATCATCACTGAAATAAAGCAGAAATGTGCTTATTTTTTCTTATTCATCAGTCAATCATTCACACGTTCATAGCATGAAATATGAAATGAAAATTTACTACATTTCTAATTTGCCACACATGGTTATGGCTAATAAACATGCACACAAATAATAACATAGAAGTAGAAAGTCTAAATTTCAATGATAAGACTTTCATAAAGACTGAATTATAATCACAAAATCACAATTGTTTCTTTTTATATAATATAGTTTGTATATGACAGGCTGAGGACATTCAAGAGTTTGGATTAGCTAACAAAATAATTTTAAAACTTAAATGTTTGTATCTGGTGTAAGTAAATAAATGTTTTATGAATGCACTGTTGGAGGAACCTAAATGTTTTAAAACACAGTAAGTGAATTGAAGGGGTAGCAGATGAAGACAGATGTCTAGTATTCATGATAAATATTTGTTTATCTTTCTTCTAGTTGTTGTATTGTGGACATGACAAAAAACTGATGTCATAGGATAATGGAATGATTCCTTAGGGATCTTTCTAAGAAAAATAGTGCTTAGCGGCTGTTTGTAAATGGAACCTACATTCCTTCCTTTTCTTTATAGTTTGTTTTAAAGAACTGTCAATTAAGACTTTACAAAGGGAAAGAATTCTTAAGTTCTGTAAGTTTCAACTTCTGAAGAGAAAGTAGGCTAATAATGTTACAAGTTCTTTGAGACTCAAAATTATGTTAGAACTTTTGGTATCTCCTGGCACAATTCTGAGTTTGTACAAAACAATTCAATAAATATTTATTGAATAGGATTGGATTATTTGTACCAATGCCAGCTGGTGAAATGAGTCCAAATCTCTGAATTGTGTACAGAGGATGGGGTTTGGATAAACTTTTAGAGGAAATTCTTCAGGAGTTTATACCAGGGTACTAATTTGGACATTCTTTATCCAGTCGTATGGTTTACAAAAGTAAATGTGGATACAGGATAGAAGCTGATGGCACTGGATGGAAATGATATGATCTCGGTTTTCTCAGGGTTCTTCGCTGTTGCCAGGATGTTCCTGCTTCAGGAACTAAGGATCTTTCCTGAGTAGGGCCACAGAAATTTTTGGCTGAGAACTGGGATTTCAACAGGAGAAAAGATGGCAACACTCATTTTTTTCTCCACCTTGCAGTTCAGACAAAAACTTGATTATTTTCAGTTATCTACCCTCTTCCATTTGACTGTGTACTTCAGAGAATTGCCCCAGGCAGAGGAAAGGCATCTAGATTTATTTAAACAAGTCAAGACCCATATCCTCACCAATAATCTGGGCATATGCATCAATATGTGATAGGGTTCTAGTTAATGAATCATAAGGAATAACCTGTTGAAAAACTTCTGGGAGAGGGATCCTTGGTCATAAGGGAGAGCCATAGGTGGGAACAGTTTATTCCCTCTGTAAAATGATACCTGTACATCATGCCTGGATTTGCACAGTTATCTTGTGAGTATGAGAAGATGAGGCCCAAGGATGTTAGCCGACACACTGTGTATATCGGAAGAGTTAGGTGGTAAAAGAGTTGATTCTCTGATGTCATTGCTAACATGATGGATGGCTATTTTTGGACTTACGTGAAATAATATATTTATGCATATCTTTATTGTTGTGGCACTTTGAATTGGATATTTTAGTTTGCATAAGATTGCCAGAATTAGCAAAAAAAGATGCAGGATGCACAGTTAAATTTGAATTTCAGATAGGCTATGAATGATTTTTCAGTATGTGTATGTCCAATGTGACACTTGGCCCATGTAATATTTGGGACATCTTTATGCCAAAGTTTTTTTTGTTGTTGTTGATCTGAAATGCAAATCCTGCATTTTATTTGTCAAGCTTGTAGTTGAGCAAAGTCTACTTAATTCAGTGCTGAAAGGCTATTTTCAAGTCCTACTTTGTATACTCTCTCAAAAGTAAACAGTGAAAGTAGATTCTCCAGTCATAGTTTGAGTATACATATTTGAAACAGCTTCATATGCTCAAGAACTAATAAAATGCCTAGAATAGTTTTCTTCTTGAGGATCATCAGTGAATTTCCACCCAGATTTGAAATAGTATTGTAATGCTGGGTCACACTGAGAAGAATCAGACCCATTTTAGAATCTCACTTTCTTTACTTACTGCCTGTATGGCCCTGGAGAAATCGGCTCTCAGAGTCTCAGTATCCAGCTGTGTCATTATGAGGCATTAATAAGATAGTTTATGAGAAGCATTTATGTCAGGCACCTGTGTGTGTGTGTGTGTGTGTGTGTGTGTGTGTGTGTACGCACACGTTCAGTTGTGTCCAACTCTTTGAGACCCCATCGGCTGTAGCCCACCAGGCTTCTCTGTCCATGGAATTTTCCAGGTAAGAATACTGGAGTGGATTCTTACATTTTCTGCTTCAGGGGATCTTCCTGATGCAGGGATCAAACTTGCATCTCTTGTGTCTCCCACACTGGCAGGCATATTCTTTACCTTTGAGCCACCTGGGGAGCCCGTCAGACACCTAATACTTCTCAAAACATATTTGATCTCTTTTCTGTATTAATTGTGAAGAACCATCCAAGGAACACTGCAAGGGTTTTATACCAAGAAACAATAGAAACTCACTCATCCTACCAAAATGCCTATGCAGTTCCTTCCCTCTGCACACCCTGAGCAGAAAAAGTACAATAAGATATGGACAAATGAGTTGCCTTGTGGAGTGAAGAACTTGTATTACCTTATTGCTTAGCTAGCTGAGTTTTGCTCCAGTTCTAGAGGCAACACAAGAGGTAACCAAGAAGGCAGAATAGAAGGATGTGTGTTCATTTTCTCCTGTGAAAACTCCAAAACTGCAACTCGCTGGTGAACAACCATCAATAGGAGAACGTTGGATCCCACCAAATAAAGGATATCCACATCCAAGGGCACAGGAGAAGCCCCAACAATGTGGTAGGAGGGGCGAAATCGCACTTAGAATCAAACCCCATACCTGCCAGAGATGTTCGGAGGCCTCAAACAAAATATTGTGTGCACCAGGACCCACCTAGCATGTGCCAAAAGCCCTCTTGGAGGAGATCACCATTAGCCCCACCAGAGAGCTGCCAAGCAGATGACCCACAAACCGCAGAACAATTATACCAAAGAAATTCTCTCACTGTTAAGAAAATTCTAGGACTCAAGATCACGGCACCTGGTCCCATCATTTCATGTAAAATAAATGAGAAAACAATGAAAACAGTGACAGACTTTATTTTCTTGGGCTCCAAAATCACTGCAGATGGTGACTGCAGCCATGGATTTAAAAGACACTTGCTCCTTGGAAGAAAAGCTATGACAAGCCTAGATAGCATATTAAAAAGCAGAGACATTACTTTGCCAACAAAGGCTCATCTAGTCAAAGATACGGTTTTTCCAGTAGTCATGTATGGATGTGAGAGTTGAACCATAAAGGAAGCTGAGCGCTGAAGAATTGATGCTTTTGAACTGTGCTGTTGGAGAAGACTCTTGAGAGTCCCTTGAACTGCAAGGAGATCAAATCAGTTAATTCTAAAGGAAATCAGTCCTCAATATTCATTGGAAGGACTGATGCTGAAGCTCCAATGCTTTGGCCACCTAATGCAAAGAACTGACTCATTGAAAAAGACCCTGATGCTGGGAAAGATTGAAGGCAAGAGGAGAAGGGGATGACGGAGGATGAGATGGTTGGATGGCATCACCAACTCTATGGACACGAGTTTGAGCAAGCTCTGGGAACTGATGATGGACAGGGAAGCCTGGCGTGCTGCAGTCCATGGTGTTGCAAAGAGTTGGACATGACTGAGCAAATAAACTGAACTGACCTAGGAGCAACACACATATGATTGCTTGTAAATAGTGACTACAATTGCTTTCTGAACTGAAGAGCTTTGTCTTTTCTCGAAGGACAGAGAGTAAAACAGTCACTCAGTTGCGTCTGACTCTTTGCGACCCTGTAGACTGTGGCCCACCAGGCCCCTTTGTCCACGGAGTTCTCCAGGAAAGAATACTGGAGTGGGTGGCTCTTTCCTTCTCTAGGGGATCGAGCTTGCTCTCCTGCATTACGGGAGGATTCTTTACTGTCTGAGCTACCAGGGGGAAGTACTGGGACCCATCTTATTCTCAGCCTCTTCAGCATATGGCACAGTAAGTGCCATATATACCTTCACTCAAAGGTACTGAGTGGAGTGTAAGTTAAGTAAGTGTTTGTCGCTCAGTCGTGCCCAACTTTTTGGGACCCCATGGACTGCAGCCCACCAGGCTCTTCTGTCCATCAGATTTTCCAAGCAAGGATACTGGAGTGGGTTGCCATTTCCTTCTCCAAGGGAGCTTCCCAACCCAGGGATTGAACCTGGGTCTCCTGCACTGCAGGTAGATTCTTTACAGACTGAGCTACAAGGGAAGCCCTACACAACGCAACCATAGAATTGGGTTCCTACTTCACAGGTGGGCAAGAAGCAGATGATATCACTTTCTTCATGTGTTAGTCTATGTTCAAACTATCAAGCCCATTCCGGGATTTTTCTATTCTACCCTTGTAGCTGTTCTCACATAGAAAAATGTAGAGCTGACAGAATGACAGCTGTAATGTCAACTCTTACTGTGCTTCCATGATCCCAGTGAAGAGAATACTTGGAGTGGGAGGGACTAGCAGCTGCCCTCAAGGAGCTGAAGGGCTGTCAGATGGGAGACGGATTGCTCGTGCTGTGGATTCCGAAAGGCAGAACGAGAGTTGAGTGGTACCAGTTATAGGCAGGTATGGTCAGACTTAAGCTATTAAAGCTAACCAGTTCTGCAATGCCTCAAATGTGGTGAGGGCTCCTCTGCTGAGACATTGATCCACAGACTTGTATAAATCACTCTTCAGGAATATTAGAACAGGAATTACAGCTCTTTCTTCTTTTTAATTTATAGAAATAATCCCAGGTATCAATTCACAATGAGGTGAATTCTTCTGAAGAAACGGCTTTGCTAGTTTTTAGGCATTCGTAGAGTGTTAGCTTCACGGGTTTCAAAACTTTGCTACAGATTAGAATTATTTTGCAAACTTTGAAAAATCTGGATGACCAGGCCACATCTGCAGAGATTCCAAATTAACTGGTGTGGGTTACAGCCTGAGTATTCAGGTTTTGTCCAAAACTACCTCAGTGGTTCTAATACACAACGATTTTGAGAATCACTGAGCTACTTAGAGAGCATGATTTTGGATTTAACTTGAATCTGATTTCATTAGAGATGTAACTTTTAAAGCTTCTTGTGGTTCTATATTCCTCATTTACTAAAAGCAGGTAGGGGTGAGGGTTGGATATGTACTTTTAAATCATCGTCCCCTAAAATTTTATTATTCTGGGGCCCTTATAGGTTTAAGAATTTTTTAAAAAGATTTTATTTATTTTGTTTTTTGGCTGTGGTGGGTCTTCGTTTCTGCATGTAGGCTTCTTTGTTTGAAGAGAAGGGGGGCTACTCTCTAGCTGTGATGTGTGGGCGCCAGACAGCGGCCTCATAGGCTTAGTTGCTCTGGGGCATTTGGGATCTTAGTTCCAGAACCAGAGATCGAACCCCTGTCCCCTGCATTGGCAGGCAGATTCTTAACCACTGGACCACCAGGGAAGCCCAGATTGATGAATTTGAAAGATACTTTCCTGCTTTCTAGAAAAAGTATCTCTGTTCAGGGACCTGGGAGTGACTGGCACTCTTTCTATCATTTTTAATGGCAGTCATAGACTCTCCTCGTGGTGGGGATATTTCTGTCACTCAGAGGAATGCGTGGCATCAACAGCATTTGGATGGTGGGTGGTTCCAAGCCCTCTGCTTGGAACTTGTATACACCCCAATTTGAGCAGTAACTGAGGATCAAAGAGGGTTACTTTGCTCTTCTCTGTGATTCCAGAAGATACTCTGTGGCTAGACTTAGCCTCATCTGATGGGTGACTGGACATTTTCTTGGTGTTTGGAGTATATGGCTGTCTTTGTGCTCTTTGAAGCTTGCTGCCTTACACACAGCTTGGCCACTTGCTTGCCAAGACTTTTCCTCCCATAACCCGGGACACTTAAATTCTCTTTAGGTTTTAATTTTACTTCTATCCAAGAAACAGTGTGTGTCTCTTCATTACCCTGGTCATGTAGCAATTGATGCTAGACAGGCAATGATGGAATAGGACTCCATTTTACTCTCTGTCTACTCTGAAGAAAATTTAAGGAGGACTCCTATGATTAGGTTTCTTCAAAGATACTGCTTATATTTTTAGGTAATGCATATTTGTTAGTGAAACTTTATTTGCCACACAATGTGCACAGAAGTCATCAGAAATGTGAACCACCACAAGGCATAAAGCATCAAAATCAGATAGCATTTTACATGTGAAATTTCTTAACTTTCAAAGGAGAAGGCAGGTTTGGAAGCACACTTTCCCCTAGTTAAGATTTCCTAAAGTTCTGGTTAAAAGACAATTCAAAACCCATCAGTACTGTACACAATTCAAGATAAACCACCCAGTTAAAACTCAGTCTTACACTGTTGGTGGGAATGCAAACTAGTACAGCCACTATGGAAAACAGTGTGGAGGTTCCTTAAAAAGCTGCAAATAGTCCTGCCATATGACCCAGCAATCCCACTGCTGGGCATACACACCAAGGAAGCCAGAATTGAAAGAGCCACGTGTATCCCAATGTTCATCGCTGCATTGTTTACAATAGCCAGGACATGGAAGCAACCTAGATGCCCATCAACTGAGGAATGGATAAGAAAGCTGTGGTACATATACACAATGGAATATTACTCAGCATTAAAAAAAAATTCATTTGAAGCAATTCTACTCAGATGGACGAAACTGGAGCCCATTATCCAGAGTGAAGTAAGCCAGAAGCAAAAACAACAATACAGTGTACTTACACATATATATATGGAATTTAGAAAGACGGTAACGAGAACCCAGCATGAGAGACAGCAAAAGGAACGCAGATGTATAGAATAGACTCTTGGACTTTGTGGATGAGGGTAAGGGTGGGATGATATGGGAGAAGGGCATTGAAACAAGTTAATTATCATATGTCTAATCAATCGCCAGCCCAGGATTGATGCTCGGGGCTGGTGCAGCGAGATTTCCCGGGGGGGAGGGAGGAGGGAGGGGGCTCCTGGAGGGGAGCATACGTAAACCCATGGTGATATCATGACATTGTATGGCAAAAACAATTAAAAAAAAAAAAAAAAAACTCAGTCTTATTGCGAGAAACCTTTGGACAATTTGGACTACTTGTGAAAGAGTTAAACGCATTCTTCCCATTCTGGGTGTCAGACCTCCACATGTCTACCCTGGGGTGTAAGTAAATGCTCTGAGTGTGTGATGCAAGTGGGAAAGAAATTTTTTTTTCTTTTTTTTTTAACTCAGGGAGGGCAACAAAGCAATAAGAAGGGGCAGAGGGCACCACCTTAGTGACAAATCACAGGAGGTGGCTCTCGAAAGGTTGTGAAAACCAGTTTCTCATTGCAGGAACTAAGCTGGGCCACTCCTTCACCCCCCTTCTCAAACACAAATATTTTCATATAATAAAAGCCTGTTTCCCTATGGCTATAACCCAGCCTCCCCTCCTCCGACACCACCATTTTAAAGGGGTTTGCCGCGCGAACGTTTCCAAAGCGCCTAGGCCGCGTAAAGGTGAGGCGTCCCTTTGGGGGGCTCGCGACTCGCTAGGGGACAAGAAACAGCCACCAGGCTCGCGGCCGGGCGGCCGGCGGCCCGAGCATGCGCCGAGAGTGCGTGCTGCTGGCCCTGGCCGCCGCCGCTGCCTCGTCCGGACTTGGCGTGGACTTGGGAGGGACAGCGGCGCTGGGAGGTGGCTTAGCAGAGACTTTCCAGCAACTGCTGCCCAGGACTTTTTTTTTTTTTCCTTTTTCCCAGGAGGCGGCGACGGCGGCGGGGGGGTGCAGGAGGAGAGGAAGAGAAGGAAGCGTCTCCAGCTTGAGCCAATGCAGCCCTGCGGCTGTCCGGGAGGAGCGCCCCTGCCCCGAGGAGCCCCCGCCGGGCTTCCCTGACTGCCCCCCGGCGGGATCGGGGCGCGGAGCCCAGCGCGGACGGTGAGTGGCCGCGCGTCTCTCGTCCTTCCTGCCCGCTGTCCCGCCAGCCCGCCGGCGCAGTGTGCTAAACTACTCAGAGGCTGGCTCCCGGGCTCCCCGCCGCCCGCGCTTCCCCGCGCGCCCTGCCGAGGGCGCGCGCCGGGGTGGCGGGGCCGCTGACCGCGCAGGGCTTTGTGCTCCTCCGGCGGCGGGGAGCGCGGGGTCGCGGCCGGGACCCGGGTCGGGGCCGGGGGAGGGGGGGACATGAATGACTAAGCCGGCGTCTGCACAGCTGCACCGGCCCTAATTCCCCTGCGCCCCTCCCCGCCCCCCGCCCCCGGCTAATCCATCATTCCGGGGCCGAAACATCATTTCTCACATTCTCCCAGAGAAACCCTAGTCGCCGGGCGGAATCCCAGCTCAGCGCTGCGCCCCCTCCAGTGGCCCGTGTTCACCCCGGAGCTGCGGGATGCGGAAGGGGCTGCGGAGGTGGGGGGCGAAGGAACTGTCCCAGTGAGACAGACATTCTCACCTTCGGTGTCGCGGACGGCATCTGTGACATCTCCGGGGGGCGGTGTGCTTTCCAACCTTCGGGACCGCTCGGAGCAGAGCTGTCCCGGAGGAGCGGCGGGGGATTGAGGGAGGTTTTAAAGAGCGTCTCATCAGAATGCAGAGGACACCGCCGCGTGTCTCCTGAGAACTCAAGTCTAGTGCGCGCATTCATTCATCTCGGGAGACGATCTTTTCTCTTCCCAGCAGGTGTTATCTGAAGCCGGTTTGGAACTTTGGGAAGTTTAGGTTACTATTATAACTTTAACAAGTGATTTGAGATGAAGCGATGTCTAGAATGAAATAGGCTTCGGACCAGCCCCTGGACCGGGCTGACCGAGGAGAGATGGGCGGGGGGCTGGGGAGCGCGGTGGTCAGGAGTCTCCTGTTCTCCCCCGCCCTCTGCAGATCGCTGCTGCTTTGCCCGTAGGGGTAGGATGTGTTGAAAGGATGGGGCTTCTCTCTCTTGGGGCTCACGATGGCCAGAGAAGATTCTGTGAAGTGCTTGCGCTGCCTGCTCTACGCCCTCAATCTGCTTTTCTGGGTAAGTCAAGCAGCCCACTTGCACCAACAGGTGGGGACGGCTGGACTGGGTTTCCTGCAGCCACCACATAAAGCGCCGAAGGGCATGGCTAAGCATTAATTAATTACATGCGATCATACCCTGTATTTTTCGCAGAAGTATATTTTGACCTTTAAATGCCTTTGATCTTGCTCAAGTTCCATTTGTAATTAGAAAAAAAGACATCCACCCCTGGATACTAGTGGCAGTAAAATTAGACTTGAAGTTAATCTAGGGATATAAATAAATGCACGTGCTTGTGCTTGTAGATAAGAAAATTTTGACACACTACTTAGGCAACTGCTTGTTTTCAGAAATTTCAGATAACCGTCCAAGCCATAAATTGTTTCCTTACGTCATCCTATAAAAGTTGGTTGGGACAAGAAAAAGTCTTACTATTTTTTTCTGTTGTAGGAATTCATACCCAGATATCCTATTAAGAGTTTTCTAGGAGATTCCTTATAGTCTGAAAAGGTGGTTTTCGTGTAACTATTTCTAAGTTGGCAAAGTTTTAAGGAATTTTGTGTATGCTTTTGGAAAATCCCATAACCATTTAAGGAAATAAAATACATAAAATTTAACAAGCTCATGGAAATCTTTATGCCTTGTGAGTTAGTGACTTTTTATGCTTTGCAGCCAGGCATAAATGTTCATTAAGTGTTATTAATAATCACATTGTTATCTACAAAACTTATGAGGGAACTATAAAAATTAAAATAGTGTTGATTTCGGAAGCTATCATGCTCAAGCAGATACTTTGTGTTCTATTAATAATTTATATTCAGAATGTTCTGTTAGAATTTTTAATGAGTAATGGATTTGTTTGGCTGATTGGCTGGCCTTGAGCAGCTTTTTTTTCATACAGTTATGACAAATGGTCTCTAGAGGATGACATTTTGGTTGAACTTATGAGTGGTTCCATTTTAAGGTGACAAATCAAGCCTTAAATCTGCAAGTGATCGGAAAGATATCAAAACAGGCAACATTTTTTTCCTCAACATGAAAATTAAAGCATATTTGCCACTTGGAAATGTAAAATACTTAATTGATCTTATTGCAGTTTTTAGTTCTAAAAATGTACATATTTAAGTGGTCATTAAATTATCTGCTTACCTGTAAAGTATTAAGATCTCTAACACTGTGTCTCTAAAATGTGTAATAACGGTTACTCCTGTTTACTAGTTTTTCACATTTCTACTTTATGGTTTTTAATTACAGAATCATCACGTTTTTATAACTAAAAGGGAATTTAAAGGTGATTTGGTTGAACTTCCTTACTTTGGGTATGAGAAAATTAAATGTAGTTTAGTGACTGCTGCTGCTGCAGACTGGCCAAGGTCAAATAGCCCATTGGTGACAATGCCAGGAGCAAAACCTGGCTTTCTTGCCCCTAGACAGGATGATTGTGTTTACTTGGATGATTACTGTGTTTGAACCTTGGAATTACTAGGGTGTTTTTTATTCGACAAGGAATAATTTTTTTGAAATTTTCTCAATAATTTGTATCATGTGTATGTGCTGGGAATATTCAAATCATTTAACAAAAATATTGCCCTTCTGAGTAATGAAATTTAAAATACCTGTTCCTTAAACTCCTCCACAGCTCTTTGTGTTTCCAAAGAATGTAGAATGTTATTTCTTTGTTGTTATCTGGTACTTCAATACTCTCACTTTCCGTGTGCATGTTCTGATTTATTGAAATTGCTTCCCCCTTTCTCTAGCCCTTTTCTTCTCCAAATATAATCTCTCTGCCACCAAAATAATCTTTGTTAACTGTCTAGTGTGCATCCATATGTATTTTTCTTTATTTCATGCAAAAATATCTTTTCTCATACCTGTCCACATATACCCATTCAGGTACATTCATCTATACATTCTTGCTATTTTTTAATTAGACTGTTTTTCTCGTTTGGCTAGAGTTTCAGGAGTGGGATTGCTATGTGAGACAATACGTAATGATGACAACCAAATAGCTGATATTTATGTAGTTCTTACTATGTTTGCCAGGCACCTTTAGTGTCTCAGTTTCCTAGTCTGTGAAATAGGAATGGTAGTTCCTATATTTTAGAGTTGTTGGAAGGATTAGAGTTGATGTACATAAAGTGCTTGGACAGTACTACTTAATAAGAGCCGTCGATATAGTAGCAGTAGCAATAATACCTGTAGTACCTGCAGTTGTCACTACTACTACACAATGATGCTCAGTGATAGTCTACTGTAATAAGTAGATTACCAGTTGCGTCAAAGGAGTCATTGTATTAGTAATAGTCATTGTAGTAGTAATAGTTGGAGAAGGCAATGGCACCCCACAACAGTAGTAACTGTTATTGTTATGATTAATGCTACTACTATTGCCACCACTCCTACATCCCTTTGATCTAGTAATCCCATCCTGGGAGTCCATCTCCTAGAAATAAAAGCACCAATATACTCTGTTATACCCACTCCAGTGTTCTTGCTTGGAGAATCCCAGGGATGGGGGAGCCTGGTGGGCTTCCGTCTATGGGGTTGCACAGGGTCGGACACAACTGAAGCGACTTAGCAGCAGCAGCATACTCTGTTATAGGTACACAACCATTTGCTGCCACCTTGTTGGTATTATGACACCTTTTGACTTCCATCAGTCTGAAAAGTTTAAAATGTTATTTCACTGTTACTTTATTTTTTTTTCCTCCTCCACTAGCAGTAAGCTTGAACATCACTTTATATAAACAAATCATATATATATATATATATAGTTCCTGTCTTCTTGTCTCTTAAAGCACCTGCCTTTCTTGTCTTGGTTAAGGTTTCTTTTTCTATATGGACTTTAAAATTGTTTTATACAATTAAAAATATCTGTTGGGGGTTTTGTGGGAGCTGTATGAAACATATACACTAACTTTGGGAACATTGATGTTATTCTTTCAATGGTAAAGCAATGTTTGCAGATCCTATAGTTCTTTATTGAATGAGAAGCAGTTTTCTTCGTTGTGCCGGGCACATTCCTGGACATCCTGAGACTAATTTCTCATCTAATTCTCATAATAGCCATGAAAAATGGGAGTGGAGGGAGTAGTAAAGAGATGTTACTCAGAGAAGTTCATTCACTTGTTAGTAAGTTAGCAGAACAGATTCAAAGTCCTTTTTTTTTTATCTCTAAGTGCAGCAGAAGTTTTACTGTTGGGATTGGTGGTGAACTTATTTGCAGCAGAGAAGTAAACAAACATCTTCAGTAGGAAGGGATTAGCTGTCCGCATGCTCATTCCAAGTCCTCCAGAGCAGTGCTTCTCAAACCTCCATGTGCCTACAAATCACCTGGGCATCTTGTTAAAATGCAGATTCTGATTTGGTACCTCTGGGGTTGGGCCTGAGAACCTGCATTCCTAAAAGCCCCTCCGTGATGCTATTGCTTCTGGTTTGAGTGCCGAACTTGGAGGAGTAAGGCTTTAATCCTTGCTTGTAGTTCTTTTGGAATTAGAAGCAGAACAAACCAGGGTGGCATGAACTTGAGTTCATCATGAGGATAGAGAGAATGATTGTTCTGGTGTCTGGTTTTGTGGGATTGAGACAACTGCTCTTGTTACCTTTGGGATCAAAAGCTGTATCCTTTTACTTTTCACCTAGCATTTCTTGTTGTTTCGGTCGTTAAGTCATGCCCGACTCTTTGCGACCCTGTGGACTGTAGCCCACCAGGTTCCTCTGTCCGTGGAATCTCCCAGGCAGGAATACTGAAGTGGGTTCCCTTTCCTTCTCCAGAGGATCTTCCCGACAGGCATCAAACCGATGTCTCTCTGCACTGGCAGGCAAATTCTTTACTGCTGAGCCACCAGGGGAGCGTTAAACGTAGACTAGCACTTAACATAGACTTTTCCACTATTCACTTCTACTATACTGATAATCTTCTCCTCTTCTCTTCCAAACAAGAATTTTAAGTAAAGAAAAATAACTTTGATTTGGGAAAACACTGAGGACCTATACAATTTAGGGTTTGTGTTCTGGGAGTTGGATATCAAGCTTATTCTTTTCGGTAAAATTATATCTTGCATATTTGATTTTTAAGTGGGAAGTATAGATAGACCCGTCTAAGAGAAACAATTCACAGAGTATTCAGGATTACAACTGTACGACATTGATTCATTGCTGTGTATCCGGTCACCTTGATTTGCCATCTGTTGAGAGGCTCTTTTACTTAAAGAAGCATGATCCTGGTTCAGCTGTATTGGGGTTGGCAGAAAGACCTGGATCTCTGAGGTTTGTCATGAGTTTTGTGGGTTTGTAATGGGGAAGGGCACATGAGACAGAGGGGCCGTGAACAAACTGCCCGAAGAGCTCTTTTGAGACCGTGATTCACATTCTGGCCATGATGGAGCAAGGAAATCGGTTATTTTTACTTCAAATGTATCACACTTTTCCTTTCTGAATGGCATATTATTTGATAAATGAAAGCTTTCCTCCATTTTAAAGACAACTTCTGTGGCTTTATCGTAGGAGTGTTTGCCATTCTTAGATGATAATTTTCTGCTATTGGAAATATAAATGCGTATGTTCTCTTTGGAAATTCCTGAAATTGGTGAATACAACATTCCTCGTATATGTTTATTATTTTCTATAAGTATCATATCCCATCTGCAGTTTTAAAGTCTCTTTTCTCACCAGCAGATAGGAGCCATTGTTACTGTTACTAAAGATAGTAGCAAGAGAGAGGAACTACTCTAGGTGAAATATGAAAAGAAGCTTATAAAAGAAAGCCTAAAATGTAGACAGGAAATCTGGTTCACACTTTCAAGATCCATACAAGCTAGATGAAAAAAACAGAAGGCTCTATGTTTGGTTTCTTTTTCTCCAGCTCTCTGTAGTGAATCTTAGGTGTTTGACCCATGCAGACCCTAAAGAGGTTCTTGGCAAGTGGGTGTTTGCATTCACACAGCATTTATATAGTCATATGAAAATACTACTTTTAAAATTGATGCCATCTCCCCCACCCAGTTTTATACTGTGAAAGGCATTCCAGTTTACTTTAACTCTTCCTAAGGAATAGTGGGGAGCCCTCCAAGAAATGTCAGTGCTTTTTAAAAATAAACATTAAATAAACTTTAGTCTCAGGGGCAAAGCTAATACAATTTTTTTAAATGCAGTTGGCTCAGCTGAGCAAAGACATGCTTCTTAAGGAAGCGTTTCAAGGAGAAGGGCATGGAGGTTTCTTTGGGGCACAGGCTTGCTGCCAACTGGACTCGTAGGCCCCTCACTCATCATCTCCACTCAGAAGCACAGGTACAGCTCCGAAGAAACCATGGTGTAGAATGAGGCCATTCCTCCTTCTTTGGCCTGCAGTGTCTATAGGGTAACTGGATCATTTATTGTGGAAATCAGGCCAAGTTTGATGGTTAAGTTAAAGGGATTGTCTCTCTTGATAATGATGCCAGGATAACAGGGGTTCAAAGCGGAGCCATCCTGATGAGAGCAGGATGTATGGTCACCTGTCTGCAGGGCAACATGACCTATAGAGACTATTAGTCAACGTGGTTCCAAGATGCCATTAATTTATTCAGGCCTAATTAGCAGATGTTCATGCTTAAATGATACCCACAAGTCATCTCTGGAACTCACTTCAGCCATCATTTACAATGCCTGCTCTTTCACAGCATCTTATCTGTTTGCTCTCTTTTCTGCTGCTGCCCCCAGTGCTAGAAGGGAAGCTGGTTGAGGTGTGAACTGATTAAAAGGTAGAGAGGAGCAGGCCTGGAAACACGAAACGGGCATGTGCCTGGGAAGTCCTTGCCGTGGGCTACCAGCTTCCAAATTATCAAAAATTGATTTACCTTTACATTTTAATAAATAACAGTTCGAGTCATTTTGTTTTTTAAGAAAAAAGGGAATTTTAAAAGCACCTAGTTCAATTTCTTCATTTTCAACATGAGCTAACAGAGTTTCTTAAAGTTTGAATTACTTGTCCAAGTTCTCTGTAGAGACAGAAATGTAACTAAGTTCCCAGTCTCTGTTCCCCATTCTGCTCTCTGGTAACAGATTTGACATAAAAAGAGAAGTTTAGGTAGGTGGCTCTAGACATCTGTCAGCCTTGAGCAGAGGTGACTGGTATTACTGTCACCTTATATGAGATTATATATGATGTGTGTCAGACAGCTGAAGGATGTGAATGTCTGTTTTTTGACTGTGACCTTACTATTTGGTGGAAACTATATATATACATTTCATAATAAATTCTGATTTAGAAAACTTGATTTTCATTTTTTGCATAATTAGATTCAAGCAAAGCCAGAATGTATCAGCAACATAGCACATTTCATTTTTATAAATATTTGTTGAGAGCACGCATTTTCTAAATGTTTTTGCAAGGCAGAAAGTGGCAAAGGACCTGCCAAGTAGTACATTAAATATATTTCTTTAGAGTAATATTTGTGAGGATTTTCCTGGCAGTCCAATGGTTAAGACTTTACCTTCAATGCAGGCTCAATCCCTGGTCAGGGAGCTAAGCTCCCACATACATTGTGGCCAAAGAAACCAAAACAGAAAACAGAAGCAATATGGTAACAAATTCAATAAAGACTGTGAAAATGGTTCACATAAAAAACAAAGGTAATATTTGTGTTATTTTCTAAATATTCCTTGAACTACAGTTAATATTTTTCTATACTGGAGAAGATGTAAGGAGCTATGAACCTTGCTACGTGTGATAACTACAATGCACTAATAATTTAGTCATCATGAATGACGGCTGAAGAATTATTTTAAGTTGGAAAATTAGTGAACAATAACATTATTAGTAAGGAGTCTTAAATTACTTGCATAATTTGTCCTTCTAGATTTAATAACATCAGAATTAGATACTGAGGTGACCTAATCTAATTTTAGCTTTGGTTTCTTGCTATAGTAGGTACTGTATTCATTGTTGCCATTATTATTTTCTCAACCCTAGTGAGTAAAATCGTTCTGAGAATTGAACTGTTCTCATACACTTAATGTGGCTGGAAATAATGTCATAATAAAAAGCAGCTTCTTTTCAGAGTTGCTTGTTTGCTATGAGATCAAGTTTGTGTTGGTATTATTTATTTTGCCTGATAACTCTATGCACAGTTGTGACACTTGGATAACTACAGTGAAAAAAGCAGTTGGGCCAAGTAGAATGCAACGTTTGTAGTTTAAAGGACTTTTGAGAACACTTAAGCCAGCTTCTGACCTGATATATAAATCTTAAATCATGTTATGTGGCAAACATCTCTCTACTGGAAAACTTCCAGTGATAGAAAGCTCGGTTCTACTCAAAGCATCTCCTGATTTTGCTGAGCTTCCCCATTAGTTAGCTTCTCTGACAAGTTGAAATCATCTTCCTTTAATTATGTTCTCATTCATTCATCTAACGTGTAGCAGGTGTCACTACTGGGCCTGGTACTCTATTGTGAGAGGGAGCTAGAGGCAGTGGTCTGTGACCTCTGGTGGATGAGATGGGTGGATAAGGCAGCAACGATCAGTGCTTGAAGTCTAGACAAGAACACTGACTCTGGGTAAGGAGGGAGCTGGGAGAAAAGCTTCATATTTGAGCTGGTCTTTAAGGATAAGGTTGCTCTGCTCCTGAGATGGACAGGCTGGGGCAGAATTTCATTCCAGGCAGAGGGAACTGCAGGTATAAAGACATAGGTTCAGGAGGTCTGCAGAGGTACATATCAGAGAGGCAGAAGCTGGACTTTGGTCATCCGAGTACAGAATGTGTGTGGGAAGGAGCTGGCAGGAAGTAAGTTGAAGAAAGAAGTCAAAGGGTAACTGGAGAGGGCCCCGTGTGTCTGCTGCAAAATTTAAACTTATTCTCTAGGGGAGAGCTGGAGGAAGTAGAAGTGAGAGATGGCAAAGAGCCCTAAGGGGCAGCTATTAGAGCTTTATAAGCAGAAGAACTTGATTTGCATTTTATCAAGGTAACTGAAGGGTGAATTTGAGATGAGCTCCATGAACTGGAGATTCCTATTATAAGATGATTATAATTGCCAGGCAAGAGGTCGAGGGCCTGGGCTAGCCGGAAGTGGCAGGAAAGGGGGAGGAATTCACCAGGCGTGTTGCAGGAACAATCTGTAGGACTTAAAAGTAATGAGATGTAGACTGAGGAAGAGGGAGAGAGGTTTAGGCTGCCTGCCAAGGTGCCAGTGAATGTGACAAGCCTTGATTATACCATTTACTGAGAAAGAAGAACAGTGGGAGAGACATACAGGTTTCTAGAAGAATGAAGATGAGTTCCGTTTTAGAGATATCAGAACTGTGGAAGTTCAGTAGATGGTTCTGTTGCAAGCCTGCCTTTTCTGTCCATTTGTTAGACCTTCACATAGTGGAAGATTCCATTTTTGAACTGATTTAGGAGTTGTCTCTTAAACTGAGAAAGATTCAGAGAAGGCCCTGACATCAAAAGTGACTTGAGATAGTAATAGACAGTATGTAAAAGAATCCTGCTCTTTTTCCATCCCTGGAATCCTCTATGAAGTCAGGCTTGCTATTATAATGTTTTATATGGGAGGAAACTGAGCTTAGGAAAGGTTAAGGGACACACCCAAAGTCACACAGACGGAAAGGAGCAGAGCTGAACTCAAATCCAAACCAAGGCTTTTGGATTCAATGGCATCTCATGGTCATTGTCATCAAGACCACGTGACTTACAAACAGTGACCTCTAAGACCCGTGATCTAGCCCCTGTCTGGCTTTTCATGCCTGCCCTGTGCCAGTCTCCCTTCCTTGAACGTATCCTGCCACCTTCCACTCTGGGACTTTTGCTGTTCTTTCTGACTGGAATGTTCTTTTCAACCTCCCTTTCCCTAATGAATTTGATAATTATCCTTTAGATCTTAGCTGTCTGGAGAAGGCCCTTTGACCCCATGGACTAGGTCAGTCACTCCAAAATGAGTTCCTACAGTAACTTATTATTCCTTCCTTGTACTTAATTATAGTTTACAGAACACGTTTATGTCTCTGATAAGTTGACTGACATGTGACCTCTTCACTTAGTTTAAATTTCAACATAGGTTTGAGAGGGTGCCTGCTATTGCCAATCAGTATATCTCCAGTTCATTGCACAGTACCTGACAGAGAGCAGCTGGTCAATAAATATTTTTTGAAAGAATAACTTTAGAACCATGCTTTTAACCATTCTACCATATTAGAAATGTTTTTGAATATGCTGTTTTTAGAAAAAACATTTTTGTTGTGAATGGAAGTACTGTTTATATAATGAGAACCGCTGATACTATATTATACAAAATGAAGAATCTGATAATTTATTGATACCTGTCTTGAAAGTGAAAGTGTTAGTTGCTCAGTCATGTCCTACTCTCCGTGACCCCATGGACTGTGGCCTCTGTCCGTGCAATTCTCCAGGCAAGAATACTAGAGTGGGTAGCCATTCCGTTCTCCAGGGGATTTTCCCAACCAGGGATCAAACTCAGGTCTCTCGAATTGCAGGCAGATTCTTTACTGTTTGAGCCACAAGCCCCAATACCTGTCTTAGAGCTATGATAATTGAAAATTGGCTTAACAGCCTGTGAGAAATTAAAACATGGAGAAATTGATATCAATTATTATCCTGAAGAATGGCAGAGGAGAGGATTATTGATAACTGCCAAAGAATTAAGGTGAGTAAATGAAATAGCACAATGGTAGAATTTCCTGACCTCCTTAAACATGTAAGTTATTTTGAACACCCACATACAGTCAAGTAGAGGGAGACCATTTAGCCTCAGATTTAATCAAATGCCCTATCGTCCCCTGCTAGCTGTGTGTTGTAATAGGTTCTGTTATTGAGGACTGGTAAAGCCAACAGATCGGAAGATAACTGTCATTGAAAATGGCTTTTCTGGTAGCTCTGGTAAATAATCCACCTGCAGTGCTGGAGACCTTGGTTCAATTCCTGGATCTGGAAGATCCACTGGAGAAGGAATAGGCTACCCACTCCAGTATTCTTGGGCTTCCCTGGTGGCTCAGATGGTAAAGAATCCACCTGTAATGCAGGAGACTTGGATTTGATCCCTGGGTTGGGAAGATTCCCTGGAGAAGGGAAAGGCTACCTACTCCAGTATTCTGGCCTAGAGAATTTCATGGACAGTGGAGCCTGGCAGGCTACAGTCCATGAGGTTGCAAAGAGTCAGACATGACTGAGAGACTTTCATTTCACTTCAAGGTCAGTAGATCAGAAGATAACTGTTATTGAAAATGTCATGTGTTATACTTGAAGATCCCAAGTGACAGAGTACAGTTCTCTTCATGGTGGGCCAAGAGGAGAAGCATGGGGTCCATCACGAGACAGGGAGAGAAGGGTACTGGGCAAGTACTTTTACTGGGGCTTCTTCAGGAAGGAACTGGCCAGGCAAGGTAAGTAGGTTTCCGATTGGCTAATTTTTCTCCCTAGTTGTCCGGCAGGTGGACCTTGTGGTGATTTGGGCAGGTGTAGAGTGGCCTGGAATGAAAGAGCTCGATAAAGGAGTGGTTGGGAGTGTGGGCTCTGGATTGGTTGGTTTGTATTTAAAAATGAAAACTATGTCCTTTGGAGAAGGACTCCTCCTAAGGGCAGGTAGAAGGTGACCAGGACCCATTATCGGTTTGTCCAGACCAAGATGTGTCCAGCATGAGCATGTAAAACAGGTGTTAAAGCATCAAGTTTACAGAAACTAGAAGCACGGTTAATACACTGTGACTGAGCCCCTGGGGAACTTTTATTAAGTTTACAATCTGTTCTTCACTCCCAACAGGAATGAGGGTGGTAATGTGTGTGTGCTCACAGCTGTGCCTGTGTGTGGTCAGTCACTCAGTCATGTCCCACTCATTGTGACAGCCTGGACTGTAGCCTGGCAGGCTCCTCCAGACAAGGATACTTGAGTGGGTTGCCGTTTGCTACTCCAGGGGATCTTCCCAATACAGGGCTGGAACCTGGTCTCTTGTGTCTCCTGCATTGGCACGTGGATTCTTTACCACTGAGCCACCTGGGAAACCCATACAAGGTATTTCTGAGGATGGTAATAACTGGCCTAATTCTCCTCTGAGCTGTGGTCCAGGGGTTCTTAACCTGTTTTAAGCCATTGAGCCCTGAGCCTTCATTCAGCAGAGAATGTTGTTCGGATGCTCGGACTGAGCCTGACCATGACAGACAGATGATGCTCGTGCTACTCCCTGCTCCCCACCTCCTTTGGAAAAGAAACCGTCCATGCTACTTAAGCTCCTCTCCTGTTTGCGGAACACAATGCTTCTTTCTAAGCTTGGAAGGTGGTTGGTGACTAACTCTGAAGCTTCAGAGATGAAGGCCTGGATTTGAATCCGGCTCTACCATTCAGAATCTGCAAGACCTTGAACAGGTTTTTCATGTCACATTTTACACTCTGTTATTATCTAGGGGCTCCACAGAGGCTGAGATCTTGCTTCTTTCAGGCATTTTTGGGTCTGGGACTCTAATACAAAGAATACAAGGCAGATGGTCGGTGCTGAGTAAATGAAGTACCATGAAGTAAATGAAGTACCCTTAACCTCGGTTTCATTTTCTGTAGTTTCAGTCAGACATGGTCAACTGTGGTCCTAAAATATTAGATGGAAAATTTCAGAAATCAGCAATTCATAAGTTTTATGTGGTTCTGAGAAGCAGGATGAAATCTCCCACTGTCAGGTCTAGGATGTGACTCATCCTTCTGTTCACTAGAGCCATGCTGTAGATGCTACTCACCCATTCGTATATATAGGATTTGAGACTCTCTGTGGTTTCAGGCATCCACTGGATTTCTTAGAAGATATCCTCTTTGGATAAAGGGGGGATCTACTGTATTTTCAGCTAGATGAAGACTACATAAGGTTACTAGTTGATTTTCCAGGCAGGTGACCATGTTTCACTGTACAAGAGGTCACAGAGCTTACTCTGTGTTGTGCTTACCTGGGAGCCCTTATTGAGAAAGCATGTTTTATAGCCACTCTTTCAGTCAGTAAAGACTCATTCCTGTCTTGTATGTTCATTATTTCAGCATTTAAAGAAAACCTCTAACACAATGGTAATTAATGTTCATTAAGATGCCAGAAACTATTAAAAATCAAATTAAGCTGAAATTCACTGTATTGCACTTAAGATAAGGCACATTTGAGAAATATTTCCTAAAGACCTTTAGAATTTAGAGTTAACCGTCAGTTTTTAGAAAAACTTCCCAGGAAGACTCATTTTGAACATATTCTAGATAGTAGCTGTTTGATTTTGTATTTTTTTAATTATGGACAATTTAAAACACACAGAAGTAGAGAGCACAGTATAATTAATCCCCAGTTACCCACACAACCTTCACTTCCCACTTAACTCCCATGCATCATGATTATTTATTAAACCATTCAGTGTGTATCTCTAAAAGGTAAAGATTCTTTAAAAAAAGTAATACCATTGTCATATATACAATAATAAATAATAATTTCCTAATATTTTCAAGTACTCAGGCATGTTAAAATATCTCCCATCATCTCATAATGATTCTTTGTGGTTGGTTCATTTAAATCAGGATCCAAACCAGATCAACATGGCCTTGGACAATCTCTTTTAAGTTAAAACAGTTTCACCTTCCATCTTTTTATTCCACCTGCCAGCTTTATTTTTTGTATTGGAGTATAATTGTTTTACAATATTGTATTAGTTTCTGCTGTACGATAAAGTGAATCAGCTGTAGGTATACATATATCCCCTCCCTCTTGAGCCTCCCTTCCATACCCCACCATTCCATCCCTCCAGGTCATCCCAGAGCAGCGAGCTGAGCTCCCTGTGCTATACAGCAGCTTCCCATTAGCTATCTGTTTTACATGTCGTGGTGTATTTATGTCAAACCTGATGTCCCAATTCATCCTGCCCTCCCCTTCCCTTGTTGTGTCCACATGTCCATTCTCTACATCTGTGTCTCTATTCCTGCCCTGGAACTGGGCTCAACTGTACTATTTTTCTATATATATATGCATTAATATATGATATTTGTTTTTCTCTTTCTGACTTATTTCACTCTGTATGACAGACTCAAGTTCTGTCCACATCTCTACAAATGACCCAGATCTTTAAATGAAAGAAACCAGATCGTTTGTTTTGTAAAATTTCTTACATTTTTGATTTTGTCAGTTGCATCCCCATGGTGGTGTGTAACAAGTTTAAATCTGTTCCCTGTATTTCCTGTAAACTGATAGAGCTTGAGGTTTGATTAGATTCATGTTTGACTTTTCGGTAAAAATACCTCAAAAGTATCTTTGAGTACTTCTGATTGCATCACATTGGGAGATATTATCTCTTTTGTCTCTTTTTGTGATGTTAAGGTTGATCAAGGCATCTGGTGTTTTATGTCTCCATTCTAAGAGTCCCCATCAGGGACTTCCCTTGTGGTCCAGTGGCTAAGGCTAATACAGAGGGTTGGAGTTCCATCTGTGGTCAGCGAACTAGATCCCACAAGCCACAACTAAAGGTCCTGTGTGCCACAACTAAGACCTGGTGCAACCAATAAATAAATCCAATAAATTTTTTTTAAAGTCCCCATCAGTCCCCTTTCACTTAGTGCAGTAGCTCTTAGCCCTGTGCTACCTATTAGAACATCTATGGAGCCTTTACACACTTCTGATGCACAGGCTCCACTTCCAAGAATTGATTCAGGGTGGACTTGGGCTCAGCAATTTTTTTAAGTGTCCTGGGTGATTCTGATGTACAGATAGGACTGAGAGCCACTGACCTGATAATTTTGGCAGTCATTGAGGATCTTTGCCAAGAGAGCCATTATTTCAGAAAAGATTGTCAAATAGTGATATTCTATCTTGCTTTCTGTACATATTAGCTGATATTCTTCTATAAAAACTTTCATTAAGTCTTTGGTTCTTTCTCTGGTTCGTATGGGGAAAACTGAATAAACATTGGATTCTTATCAGTTTTCTGAATGATGAGTTGAATATCTAATATCCTCCAAAGCTGGTTAGTGAGTTTTGTTTAAATATTTTTGTGAATTCATAGATTTTAGTGTATTGGATGTTTTAACCATTGTAGTTGTTATTATTATGTATTATTTTGATGGCCAAATTGTTTAACTTTAGCCAGTGGGAGTCCTTTGAAGTTAGTGCCTGTGACTTTTTGGACATCAGTAGTATTTTATTGCTTCCTTGCTTTTATGTATGACGTGTTTTAGGCTCATCTTGTACATTTGATAATTTAGTTGTTCTGTGCAGTTCCTGTCCTGGACTTTCTAATAGTTCAGTTCTCTGTGTCCTGTTTAGTGACATTCTATTTAGTGGCTATGATGTGATTACAAAACAGAATGGCAGATATTTATAGTAAAAGTAAATTTCAACAGGTGGTAAATGGTCATTAGGAAAAATCATAATAATTATGTAAAGAAAATCCTCAGTATTTTTTATAAGTCTTGCAGAGCATGATGAATAAATGCTTGGTCATCAATTTGTAATTTTTTACCCACAGTTAATGTCCATCAGCGTGTTGGCTGTGTCTGCTTGGATGAGGGACTACCTAAATAATGTTCTGACTTTAACTGCAGAAACACGGTAGGTTTTATAATTAATGATTGTATTCTTTCATCAGGGCTTCCTTAGACACTAGTTTTTAAGTAACTTTACCCTCAGCTGTTTAGATGGTAGTGCTCACCCCCGATCATTTGGAAAGTTTTTCCTGCCCATGCTAACACTTGCATTTTCTAGAATTTTCATTAAGGTATACTGCTGTTTGTAGAGGACATCTCTGGTTATGGTAATACTACCTGCCTGTCCTGACAATGTTCAAACCATGCCATATTTGTTATAATGGACAGCACAACTACTTTTCCTTAAGAAAATAATTGCCAGCTTTTTCTGGCCTTCATATCCCTGAGCTAATGAAAGCCAAACCTCACGTGTCATTTTCATACCCAATTTCAAGGATTGATCCACTAACATCACAAATGGCAAACTACTTAATGTCTCTGACCCTCATTTTCTTCATCTCTGAATGGGAATTATATACCTCTTTGAATTTTCCTAAGGATTTCTGTAAAGTCCTTAAGATGATGGAGCTTAGTAAGCACTTAGTCATGGTCGTTTTTTGTTATCTTATTTATTACTGTTATTGTTAGGGCTCTACTTAATCATTTTTCATGGTTTTTGAGCAGAGACGGCATCTCCCTCCCTTCCTTATAATACAGACCAACTTCCCTTTCCATAGCAGTGTTTCACATCTTTGGAAAAGTGCACACTGCATGTGGAGTCCCAGATCAGAGGAGACTAGAGAGTCTTCTCAGCTGGGAAATAGTGAAAAGTTTCATGTGGTTTCCTCATGAAAGTTAAGGCTTCAGCACTAATATTAGATGGTCTTTTTAAACCGGGGATCCCTATCTTATGATATATTTTAAATGAGCTGAGATAGGAAGTTTTTTTTTTAACCACTTGTATAAAAAACTAAACCAAACAAAATAAAAAATAAAACAAACAAACAAGTTGGTGATGGCACAGTGAACAAGTCACTTGTGTCTTGTGCTATGTCTGGGGTGCCTTTTTATTCTATTTATAATATAAAGACTTACTGAAAGTATCATAGAAGAATATCTGCTTATGTGTGCAGAAAGCAAGATGAGATATTGCTGCCTGACAATCTTTTCTATTCTTCTTTCAGGGTAGAGGAGGCTGTCATTTTGACTTACTTTCCCGTGGTTCATCCGGTCATGATTGCTGTTTGCTGTTTCCTAATCATCGTGGGGATGTTAGGATACTGTGGAACAGTGAAAAGAAATCTGTTACTACTTGCATGGGTATGGTGTTTACGTCTCATCTTTATTGTGGTTAAAGAGACCGACCAGTATTGTATTATTGGTTCATCAGTGCAGGAGATCACAGGTGTAGGGAACTGTGATAGCAGTTCCCTAGTCTGTTGTCATTGTTCAACATCCTATGAGAAGGGAAGTGTTCTTTCCATGAGAAATGATGTCAGTACAAGTGTTTGCTGTACTCAGAAGATGAGGTGTAGAAATATGTACACTATTTAATTATTGCACTCAGGCCATGTGTTGACATTTTTATTTGAAAGTATGAGTACTTTTTTTTAGTGTCAGGGACCTTATTACCACTCCAATAAGCCTCTTGGGATTTGAACTGAGATGTCATCATAGAATTCTGTTTCTTTCTTTCCTTTCTTGTTGCAAACGAACCCACCACTTAAACCCATATGGAATTCAGGTGGTGAGGTAACAGAAAGAAAGACATCATAATCCTGGTGCTACCTTTACATATGGCAACCCACTCCAGTTTTCTTGCCTGGAGACTCCCCATGGACAGTGGAGCCGGCAGGCCACGGTCCATGGGGTCACAAAGAGTCAGACACGACTGAGTGACTAAGCACCAAGCACCTTTACTTAGGTTAGTGAAAAGAAGTGAGCCTCAGTTTCCATAATCTTAGTGTTTTTTTTTTTTTTAAATTTTGGAAGAATTGGACTAAATTACTTCTTAAATTCCCTTTAGTACTCATTTCTATGATCCCCAAATTTATGATTAGATTTTTAGCTTAGAAATGAACAAACCCTCCTTTAATATTAAACATTTGAGTCAATTAAAAATACAGTTTACATATAGATTTTTGAAGCTCACTGAGTTTATAAGATATGTTAGTGGCACCAGGTAGCTAAGACTGCTAACATGTAATTGCACACATTTCAGACTCCTAAAAAAGCAATTTATTGAGTATATCCCTTTCTTTGCAGTAGTTCTCAATGGTATCAGTGCATGCATTTCTTACAGGGAACCTAAAAAAATTTTTTTTTAAAGGTGTGCTGATATGCTGGATACCTGAGCAGAAAAAAAGCCCTGATTTGTACCATTTGAAGATTTCCATGTTGTAAATACTCCCAGTATGGTCAATTTTAGGTTACGAACACAGTGTTGCTGAATGCAGAGCTAGGGAGAGATGAGCACAAATTCTCATTCTGGAGCCAGCTCCTGCACACCAGGGCTTGCCTGGCTTCCGTCCCAAGCCCATTAAAACAGAATCTTAGCGTGAAGCTAAACTAAAGCTTTGCATTTCACAGGAACAACCTGTGTTAATGTATTACTTGGCTTCATGGATGAAGACTCTTCAGGTCGTGTGACTGGAAAACAGAAAATGCTGCAGAAAATAAACCACCCTCAGAGAAGGTGGACATGCCCCTTTCCTCACTTCTGTCCACTTTGATATACAATGATCTTGATTATATTTTATTTATAATATGTCATTGTTCTTTCAGAGGAAAGGGGGTAGAAGAGTTTGGAATCTTATGGTGCAATTTAAGAAATTTGGATAATAATTTAAACATAAGCTAAAGGACTTACATTATATAAAACATAGCTTAAAGGATGGATAAGGTATCAAAACTTAAAATCTCAAAATCCTTTTCTAAAACTACAATCTTACAACAATGTCCCATGTATATAGTCAATTTAGGTCTGGCTACTATTAGTATGATTCTTCCTCTTCCCAACTTGTATGATTCTGGATGATTCCTGGACTGTGAGATAGGGAGGGGTAGTATAACGTATTGCATGGACTCTCAAAGACTTTTAGGAACATATTTTGAAAACCATTTATGCATTCCTTTAGGTTATTTGAATGCAAGTAAAACAATATGACAAATAAGGTAATTTGGGCTCTCCTTGAGGCAGGATGAATCATAGAGACTTGTGCATAGGAACTAGTTTGTGACTCTGAAAGAACCTTATGATGCAAAGGTAGCATGGAGTGCTGAGGTTCTAAGGGCCAGTAATTTGCTCCTTCATTCATTCTTCAAACACTTCGGAGAATACAGGCACTACTAACCTTTGCCATCAGACCAGGTTATACACAGTGGATAGACAGTTTTCACTACTGTCAGAAGAGACCTCTAATAAGATTTACAGTGAGTACTGAGGCTAGAGAAGAGCTCCAAGCTCAATCCCAAGGGGTCAGCCCATCCTTCAGGAGGATGACTGGTGTAGTTTAATGATGCTGTATCCCATCCCCTTCCCTTTTGCCTGGTTGTTGTTGTTCATTCGCTCAGTCGTGTCCGACTCTTTGCAGCCCCATGGACTGCAACACGCCAGGCTTCCCTGTCCTTCACTGTCTTCTGGAGAAGATAGTGTCCATTGACATGACTCTATCATGTCCACTGAGTTGATGATGCTACCCAACCATCTCATCCTCTGTTGCCCCCATCTCCTCCTGCCCTCAATCTTTTCCAGTATCAGGATCTTTTCCTATGAGTTGGCCCTTCTCACAGGTGGCCAAAGTATTGGAGTTTCAGCTTCAGCATCAGTTCTTCCAATGAATATTCAGGGTTGATTTCCTTTAGAATTGACAGGTTTGATCTCCATGCTGTCCAGGGGACTCTCAAGAGTCTTCTCCAACACCACAGTTAAAAGTGGATGTATTCTTTTCCATAAAGCAGCTTTTGGGGCATCGCTGTTCCCCATGTCCATGGCTGCCATCTGCATGGTGGTCGTTTCTCCTGTCGACTATCTGTGGCAGTTTTTCCCCCATTCACATCAGGCTGCCTTTCTCCTCCTAGCAACTTTCCTGTCTAGACTCAGTACAACCAATCCTTTGCTTGAAGAATGATCTGCAATCTTGGGTTCCAGTTACCTGTCGCTCACAACTAATCTGCTTCTCAGACAATTTTCTTCCCCTCTGGCTTTCTTTCCACAGCCTCTTTCTCTAAACGGTTGCCAAGTCCCATAAGGTTCTAGTTCTACAACTTTCAGGTCCTGTGCCTTCTTTTCTGTTCTCATTTGGAATGCCTAGGATCGGGTTCTTTTGACTTTTTACTGAAACACTGCAGAGCCCCCTAACTAAACTGCCTGCCTCCGTTGTCTCTTTCTAATTTACCCCAAGCCGGTGCTGCCAGGCTAATATAATGCCACAGTGATCACATCACTCCTGTTTTCCAAAACCTTGAAAGACTCTTGGTGGGGTAATGAAGTGTTTAGAGACACCTTAATCTTGCATCAAGCTCTTTTGCAATCAAACCTTCATCTGTCACTTCTAGCTTTCTTACCTACTTCATTATTTTCTGGTCAAACTGGATTTTCTGACCCGTGAACGAACTTTTCTGGCTGTGTTCTTTCCTGCTTATTCTTGCCATTCTCTTAGCTAGGGATTTTTTCTAATATTTCTGTTTCAGTACTAACAGCCTGTTACAGTTTGTCTGAAATAGTGCCCCCTGAAATTGTAATAATGATGAAGATGATGATGATAATCAAAAGTAGTTAACCTTTCTCAGGTACTGACAAAATGTAAGGCTTACATGCTGTACAGGTTTACATAAAGAGTTTTATGTTAATTAAACAGTTTTGTCCTCTCCACAATTCTAATGAGATGTACTGTGCTTAGTCACTCAGTCATGTCTGACACTTTTCGACCCCATGGACTGTAGCCCGCCAGACTCCTCTGTCCATGGGGATTCTCCAGGTAAGAATACTGGAGTGGGTTGCCATGCCCTCCTCCAGCAGATCTTCCCAACCCAGGGATCAAACCCAGGTCTCCTGCATTGCAGATGGATTCTTTACCGTCTGAGCCTGAAGTAGATACTATTATTATTCCCATATTGTAGGTGAGGGAATGAGGCACAGATTGGTTTAATAATTTGCCTAAGTTTGCATAGCTAATAAATGGAGTATATGGTATTCAGACCATCACAGTCCAGTTCTCACAACATATGTGTAACACCTTCACTACACTATTTTACTCTTTGTGTGTGTGTTAGTTGCTCAATCATGTCAGACTCTTTGCGAACCCATAAATTATAGCCTGCCAGGGTCCTCTGCCCATGGGATTCTCCAGGCAAGAATACTGGAGTGGGTTGCCATTTCCTTCTGCAGGGATTTTATTCTTTAATTGATGTCTTTTCCTAAATGCTTCAGTATCTTGGTTTAATATGGATTATGTATCTTACATTATATAAGTTTTTTTCTATAATCTTTCATTTTAAACTCAACAATCATCTAAGATAGATAATTATAAATGAAATTCAGAGAGGTTTATTAATATATCCAAGGTCACTCAGCACTGACAGGTAAAGCTTTGATTCAGACCTCCATGTTTCTGACTGCCAAATCCATTCTCATTGGGCTTTTACCAGTGTCTCCAACAGACATGTTTCAACTTTTGAAGTTCAGTGCTTTTCTCTTATTATAAATTTCCTTTTTTATAACCAGCCCAAATTATCACACTACAAACAGCCTGATAATATGAACCATTCATCTTGCCTATTGCTTTAATAATTTTTTATGAACTCAAATAATAACCAGAAAATTAGAACAGTGTGAGTAGAAGTGGTCAGCACCTCAGAGGAAGGATGGTGTCTGGAAGACACTGATGAGTGAGATTTTCAGGCAGGAACCCGGCTGTTAGATAGAGATAGATTTAGACAATAGTGACTTGTTAAAGTGGGGTAGCGCTCATGCAGGTTATGATGGGTTATTAGGTCTTTGGAAAATATTGGCAAGGCAGCTCTCATAGTGTCTTCCTTTGTGCCCTTTAGCTTTTTTTCCTAATTAAAAAATATAACTTGGAAGGTTCATTAACTACAAGTTATAAATTTTAAGAAAGCCAAAGTTGGATTGGAAAGCATTCAGTCCAACTTGTCCATTTCCTTGTATTCAAAATCATGCTTCACTTTTAAGACCTGTAAACCAGCTTAGAGGAGGAAACATTTTTCTTTTTTTAAAGACAACTCATATCTCAGAGAGCTGCCATATCTCTTGAATGATTACTAAAAAAGGAGCTGACAACTGGGCGATGGCGCTGCTTAAGCATAAGTCAAAGTCAGAATGCCATTATTCATCTGACTGGTCAAGAAAAAGTGAGGGAGGCTCAAAACCTAGGTTTACAACTCTCCTACCCTCCTATCCCACTCCTACCCCTACCCCCCAAAGAGACAACTGCAGGCTCGGAGGCCATCTGTAGAAAAACATTTATGGAGAATCATAATCAAGAATTTGATGCTTCTATTGAATTATAGATACAAATTGTTAAAACACCCTAATTTAAGTTTCCTAAACATACAATTAAATTTAGATTTCAGCTAGACAACAAATAATATTTTCGTATAAGTATTTCCCATGCAACATTTAGGATACACACCTACTAAAACATTATTTTCTTATCTGAAACTCAAATTTAAATGAGCATCCTGTATTTTTATTTTCTGAAGTTAGCAACCCTACCGTAACCAGATTTGTTCTTATAAATGTGAAACTGTCACAGAACAGAAACTTCAATATATTTGTAGGAAGAGATTATGAGTAATTAAATCCTAATTATATTGGGAAGACAAGCCAAAATGACAAGAAGATAAACTTGAATGTGCCATGACTTTCAAAGTAATTTCAGTAGCAGAACTTTCTTTCTCTTTAAAAGAGAAATTGAAGCTAAATGGAAATTGGTTTTAAGCTTTAGATGGGTACTTCGCAAGGCTTTTAGCTGTAGACTAAATGAAATTCATTTGTTATTGTAGTTCTACCTTGCTATTAACATAGGCATTAGGAAAGCGGTGCCAGCTCAGGGGAAATGTAAACAGGTTGAACAGACGTGTTTACAATATCGACAGCAGCTGAATGTCACCATCAGGAGATCATCATTTGTCAGCGTGCAATGTTAATATATACTCAACTGCCAGCAAACCACAGCTTGTCAGGCCCTGGTCAGAAATTAAGTTGCATGCATCTCATATGTGTAAGATCAGTACCTTATATATAAATGGAAAGGGTTTTTTTTTTTTTCACCCTTATTATCTCAGAGAATTTTCACATAGCTAGTGATTGTGTGGAAGCACTTTTAAACTTTCTTAAAATATCCAGTGGTTGAACCAGATTTGATATGATTCTCTTGATGGAAATCAAGTACATTTTTAATGGCCATGGAGAAATAAACTATCCTCAGTGTTCTGTTGTTTAAAATCATAATGCAAAACTTGAATATCTTTAAATTGGAGTTAAATTCCTACAGACTCAAAGTTCTTCTTTCAAGTAGTTACACATTTAATAGTGATACAGCTACTGATAACCTATTAAGTTAAAATTAAACTATTAAATTAAGTATCTTTATTATCTGCTAATAGTTTTGGTTGATAGCCTAGCACCTTTATTTCTAAGTCAAGATCCATCATACCATTGATCTGCCCAGAGTTTCACTCTGTTTTCTCAGAAAATACTTATAGCAACTTTATATGGTTAGAAGTATTTTATAACTGAGGGAAAGTAAGATGCCCACAGATACACAGCTGCTAGTTGCTTTCATCAGCATTTAGATACAAATTACAAATTACATTCAAAGTCTGTACATGTTTCACTCCACCACTCAGTGACTGGAATACATTTAATTAATTGCTGGCACAATTTCTATAAAACTTAAATATGCTTCATCTATAATTCCAATGTATTCAGTAGTCATTCAACTTTTAAAGGTATATAATCTTTTCGTGTCCTTATTACAAAAGGAATTCTAAAAATCCAACCTTAGTTCTCCCTTATCCTGTCCAAGAATCAGACCGCTTCTCTTTTCCTTTCTTGCCTCTTTTCTGCCCCTCTCTTTACTTTTCCCCTCTGTAAACATATATTGAGTACCCAGTCTGTGATAAACACAAGATACAGAGATGAAATGAGAGACTGCAAAGAAAATAAAATAGCAAAATAGAGTATTAAAGTTATAAATAGTGTGGAAACCCTGAATAAGGAGCAGCTGGAGGTTTCCAGTAGATTTTTCAGGAGAGTCTTTGAGCTGGATGTTGAAAGTATATGAGTTTTCTGGTGGAGGAGGGAAGTTACATGCAGACTGTGTGCAAAGATTCAGAACCGTGTACATGTGTTCCCCATCCTGAAACTCCCTCTGACCTCCCCCTCCATCCCATCCCTCAGGGTCGGTTGATTCATGTCAATGTATGGCAAAAACCACTACAATATTATAAAGTAATTAGCCTCTAATTAAAATAAATTAATTTAAAAAAGAAAACAAACCACAATAAACAAGCATTTCTTATAAAAAAATGGTGAAAGAACATGGCAAGTTTAGGCAAAACTTAGAAATTCTGGTGGCTGTGGTATCAGTGAAAAGCAGCTGAAGTAGTCTGAAGACCATGAAGATCTTTGTATGAGAGTTAGAGTCTGATGTTTTCCCTTGGACTATGGTCAATGAGTGGGTCTAGCATTTGATGAAATGATAACATTTAGGAGTGGAGGCTCTGGGAAGGCTGGTTAGTGATTATACACAAGTAGGCGATCCCTGGGTCAGGAAGATCCCCTGGAGAAGGAAATGGCAACCCACTCCAATGTTCTTGCCTGGGAAATCCCATGGACGGAGGAGCCTGGCAGGCTGCAGTCGATGGGGTCACAAAAGAGTTGGACATGACTGATTGACTGAGCACATAGCACTAGTCCTTGGAGGCATGGACAGGGTCTGGACAAAGACTTTGGGACTGGATGGAAGACAGCTGAATTCAGCATACCTTGCTGAGACGGTGTTTTTGCACATGATAGTAATGTTTGTATTTCTTGACATCAGAAAACAGGATATTATTCAATATTTATGTGTTTCTCATCTAATAGAAACATACCTCATTCAATATAGGTGTTTTATTTTGACATGTTAACTAGAATTCTTTTAAAGTTGTCGTTTTAAAATTTAGTTGTTAAACTCACAAAAATTTCAGTCAGAGAAAACCGAAGATGATGTAGACATTTCTGTATCCAGAGGCTCAGTTTGCAAATCTTGGTTTCTTAAATGAAGCTGGCTGGATTGCCTCTAATTATACCCCAGGAAAGCACATAAGCAAATGTATGTGAAAGGAAGTGTCATGATATCCCTGACCTTAGTGGTGGGTCTTTGTGACAGGATCTGGAGTGTTCTTTGGACTTTTTGCTTACTTTAGGGTTTGAAGTATGAATGGCTCAAGGTTTTGTATTTCTGACTTTGGTATAATTTAGGTATACTTTGTCATAGTAAGCATTTTAAGCTTTGTTATATCTTGTTTCTTAATATATACATTTGCAATAGCTTTGGCTAAATGTAAGCCATATAGATCTATACCCATTGATTTGGTGAATGTCCCCAGCCTGTGTGGAGTTCAGTGACATATTTCTCTGGCAGCACAAACTCTTGAAAGGGTGATTTCAGCAAATGCTATCTTGAGGCTAATTCAGCAATTGTGTAGTTTTTACTTTCACGTGTGCTATTGACTTCCTTTGGCCTAGGTGAAGCAGTAACTATTCATTTGAAATCATATCAGTGTCTAGAAGACTTAGGAAATAGAGCTAAATCAATAGTCAAGCAAATGACACAAAAGATGAGAGAATTAAGAAGGAATTGTTTAAGCTATAATGAGGAAAATAACTTTTAGAAAGACTTTCTGGAAAAATGAAGTTTAATATTTACTTGTATGCAATATCTGATGAATGTGAATTTTCTTTTCTTTCTTTTTTTCTCTTTGGCCATGCTGCGTGGCATGTAGGGGCTTAGTTTCCAGTAGGTGATGGTAGTTTTGTCACTTAGTTTCATCCGACTCTTTGGTGACTGCATGGACTGTGGCCTGTCAGGCTCCTCTGTCCATGGGATTTCCAAGGCAAAAATACTGGAGTGGATTGCTATTTCCTTCTTCAGGGAATCTTCCCAACCCAGGGATCAAACCTGCGTCTCCTGCATTGGCAGGCTAATTCTTTACTGCTGAGCTACCAGGGAAGTTCCCTGACCATGGGTGGAACCTGTGCCCCCTGCAGTGGTAGCTTGGAGTCTTAACCACTGGGAACCACCAGGGAAGTGCCCATTTCCTCCTTTATTCAGATACAGGGTGATAACAGGCTCCGATGATGTGCTCAAATTAAGATGAATCTTCTCAGCTCACATGACAGAAACACTAACTTTAGTGTAAGTATATAAGCACTATAGTTGTATTTCTTAGTATTCCTCTTAAGCAATATATTTTAATTATTCAGAAATAAGCAATTAGTCCTGAATTTTCTTTAGATTACCATATTATTTCAGCTTTTGATGTTGTTCAGTCGCTAAGTCGTGTCCAACTCTTTACAAGCCCATGGACTGCAGCACGCCAGGCTTCCCTGTCAAACTTTGTAATTTGGAAGCTATGCATTTCCTCAATATGGTCACAGCTGTGAAGACATTTCAGAAACATCTTTTAGAGTACTGGAATTCTATTAGATTATATATCCAATGTCAGGATTGTTTCTAATTAAGTAAAAATATGAATCTGTTCAGTGACTCTCCTAGGAAACAAGCATTTAAAATATAAATTTTCAAGTTTCTGTGCAGAGTTTACACAGATTAGGTGAAGACAGGGACTGATAACTTTTAAGGAGACCCTGAGAAGCTTTCCTTTTGTAATTAAAATACTTTAATTCTAAAAGCTCTTTTTTGTGTTGTTAAAGTACTTAAAAAACAACAACAACAACTATAAGGAAGGATAGATAGCCTCTTCTACCGGAAGTATTTAATAGAGAGACACGAGGAAGAGTTTGAGCTGAGATCGGAGGGGGAAGGCAGAATTCTGGTGAATCATGGGCAGAGGCGGGCGAAGGTTGATGGAAAGACCTTTGCTAGGGAAGCAAGGGACTTTGAGGAATTGAAAGGCTAGTGGAGAGAGTAATTGTGATAAGATTCAGAAGCTCACGGAGTGCTTGGCAAAGGGCATGTGTAGGTCATTGGAGAGATGTGTGCCAGACATGTGGGGCTAAGACTTGGCTGTATGACTTAAGCCAAATTATGGAGATGTCTTGAATATCCTGTGCATATACTCTGCAGTATGAAGTTTTGGGAGCTGAAGAGTGATGTGATCTGCTCTATCTTTTGCCACATAACATTGAAGCAATATCCCTTCTTACTTCTGGGCTTTTATCTCATTTACCCAGCAGAGGATCACTGCCCAATCCTGCTGCTCTGGGCTAAGTGGACTTCACATTGAGAGAAACTTTTTTTAATGATAGAAGAGAGAATGGAAGATGTAGTTTTCTTCTAACAGTGTGCCTTTACTAATGAAGGAATAGAGGTTTTCAGGTGGGGCATGGTTTTAGAATTTTTTTCACAGATGTACATCAGAAATAAAAATTTTATTACTCTGGATGTTTTGAGTTCAGGTTTAATAGCAAAATTATAGTCATATCAAGCTAAAGTAGGCACCAGGAAACTGAGTGTGGGGCAAGGGTGCCCTCAGGGAGACCAGCCAGCCAAGGGCTCTTATGGAATGGTCAGAACAGTAGTTCTTTGGAATGCTGCCACAGTTTCCCAGACTCAGGGGAAAAAACGTTCCATAAACAGTTGACTAGTAGCAGAGGATTGTTACAGAACTGCTTAACTTGTTTGAGAACAGAATTTTTAAGCACGTTAGAAGCACTTATCTAAATATAATGGATATGGACCTTTCAAATTAGTATTAGTCTGTCTATAAAAGCAGGTCTTCAAGGATCTCAACTTTTCAACATTCTTATAACTAAAATATTTGTTGTAACAAACATGCATTTAAAAAATTCATCTGTAATTTGTGCGATTAAATGGTGTCTTTCACCAATTAGATTCTATTACTGATATTTGGGCACTTTGGTGACAATTTTGTAATTATATCGTTATTCACATATGATTTTCTTTCCCTGAACTTTAAGCGTGACTGTGGACAGGCTTGTGTTCTTACATTTTATTATTTTAAAAAAGAAAATACATATTTTTTGTTCAGAAAGAATTTTTACTCGAGTAGATTTATCAAAAAAAAATAGAATAAACTTCTTCACTTGTAATAAATATTTGTATTCATGGATTTATAAAATTTAAAGAAAACATTCCCCTTTAATACTCTTAAAAAATGTTTTTGGCCCTGCCATACAGCCTGCGAAAACCCCAGTTCCCTGAGCGGGGACTGAACCTGTGACCCCTGCAGTGGAAGTGCCGAGCCCCAACCACTGGACCACCAGGGAATTCCTTTAAAACTCTTTTGACAAGTTGGTTTGAGATTTTCCTGGAAAATGTACAAAGATAAGTTAAAATGTATATCTTGTCTGAAAATAAAGGTAAAGCAAAAGAATGTGATTTAGAATATAATTTCACAAATATAGATCAATTTGAAAGTTATTACAGATAGTAACGTATGTATTCTCTTTCTATCTAATAAGTCTCTTAAAACTGCCAATGTCCTAGCCTGCTGTAACTGATGTTGTCCTAAAGATGCCTGTGGTAATGACTCCTGCCCCTCTGGTGTTTACAAGGGATCTGGCCACACTTGGGTCTGAGTGAGAGGCACGCTTTGGATCGAATTGAGCCTAGTGTCCTTTGACTGTGTTGCTTAGGATACTTCCTCTGTACCTTCCTGTCCAGGTTCTGGTGATGGAGACCCCTGTCTCGCATTTTGAAGAATAGCCCAGTAATACATAGAGACAGCCTCTTCTAAGACCAGTAACACCCTGTAAATCTTTTGCAGTGGGGCCGAGCTTATAGACTTTAGCTGACCTGGCTGACAAAGCAAAGAAACTATATGTGTGGTGACCCGTTTTAGCGTGACCGGTTGCTTTATTGTCTCACCCTTAATGGTTTACCTGTCACAATATACATCACTGACCCTGAGAACCCATAGCCCTTGTCTGAGTCCCTCTGATCATGGCATAACACATTTCTCTGTCTCATAGTTTGAACTGAGTGTGAAGCAAACACCTACTAATCTGAACTTCACTAGCATCTCTGATAGAGAAACTAGCTCAATAATTGTCAGTGCCAATAAGATGGAAAGGAGGGTAAATTAAGATACATTATTACAAAAAGTTTTCTATATTTTAACTCAAATGTAGGCATGGACAAAGGACCACAGCTTACCAATCACTTTCTTACTTTAGCTCTCTTTTCTGCATGGGCTCAAGAATGACAAGACTTTATTTCTTCAAAAACTGGTGTATGGTTCTAGCTTTTTCTCAACTAGATTGAACTCATGTCATTCATGATTCTTTAAAGAAAGAAAATCTAATGTTGCCTTTTCTTGGAAATTTATGTAAAGACACATGAAGCATGGTGAATAATTGGCCTTCAGAAAGTACGAAGCTTATGTCTGCTATGACACTGTTTTGAGACTCAGCTAAATCAAAGGCTTTGTGTAGGGATGTGTTCTAACCACAAGTGCTCTTGGACTGTTAGTAGTTTCATCTGGGTGGATTCTTAACAGAATGTCGGCCGTTCCATTATCTTGTACAAATATTTGGCGGTGGAATTCTCTTATTTACTAACTATAAGTAATATAATATTTTTAAACCTCCAATCATTGGGAAAGGAAAAATAAACAACTGACACAGAGATACTTGACACTGAAAGCTTGCAGAGTTTAGCATTTGACAGGGTAGAGACTGGAGTTTATCATTTATCATTTAGTGAATTCAGGCTTTCATCAAACTCTCTGTTTATTAAAAGTGTTGGTTATGCAGTATGTAAGTAGAAGTCAAAAGGCACCATGTTTTTAAAATATTCAACTGTCTGGTCAAGTATGTTATATTTTGAAATAGTTTTTATTTGCTGAGAGGTGAGTCTCAGGTTGTATTCATTTTTCAAGATAAGCAAATCTGACTTTGGTGGTTTTAAATTGTGTTGACTGTTACTTAAAAAACAAAAAACAAACAAAAAAAAAAACCTGAGTCTTTACTTATAAATTAAGAGACAAGCAGATTAAAGTAGCTTTTACAATGTTTATAATTTTTACTTTTTGCTCAGTGAAATATATCCTCACCGAGGAGGTTCTGAGATATGTAGTTGGTTATCTGCTTGCTGGCACAGAAAAACTTACATGTGTTCAAAGAAGACATAGAGTTTTCCTTTAATGTAAAAATTCTTTTCCAGGAAAACAGTTTGGAGAATAACTCTTTTGTCTGTTTATGGTAGGGCTTCCCAGGTGGCACTAGTGGTAAAGAATCTTCCTGCCAGTGCCAGAGATGCAAAAGACACAGTTTCACTTCCTGGGTGGGGAAATTCCTCTGCAGTAGGAAATGGTATTCTTACTGAGTAGGCTCCAGTATTCTTGACTGGAAAATTCTGTGGACACAAGAGCCTGGTGGGCTACAGTCTGTGGGGTTGCAAAGAGTCGGACATGACTGAGTGCACACACACACGTGCACACACCATTTGTGGTACATTGGATATAGGAGTCTTTGTTTCCTTTAGATAGCGTATATCTCAGAGTCCTCTGTCCATGAAACTGGATAGGATGAGTCCAAGTTTTATATTAATAGAGCCTATTTCTTATAAAAAGGCTCTTCATAATTGAATGTATCTTTTCCTATATTTCTCAACTGCTTATAAAGTTTAATATCCTCAATGAATATTAGCACTCAATAAATTGATTGGCTTTGTTAAGGCAGATCACTTTGCTGTATTCATTAGATTGATAGAAGTTAGAAAGGAGAAAATTTAAATGAATCTGTTTTCTTCAAAATAAAAAGTATTTGAAATATTTTATATAAAAGGTTAATTTTGTATTTTTTCTTAGAAATTTTATTGTCAATTATTAACTAACTAATGCTTATTTCATTTATTAGTGTTTTTATCAAAGTTCAGTGAATGAACTGTTAAGCACTCATTGGCCATATGGCACTACATTTCATTATAAAAATTGCAAAATATGAATAAGAACAAAAATTAATTTTACTGTTAATTTTAAAAAAGCTGATCTGATTGACTTAATGTAAGTTCAACACATGAAAAAAGGAGGTGGAATTTTTGATGTAACTTGTCCAGGAACTTGACATAGCAGTTAAGGCAGCATTTGTGCCTTTAACTAGGCATTATTAGGTGGAGGGAAAAAGGAATATTTTTGCTATCCTTAAAATTTTGATATTATTGGTAGTCTTTTTTTTCCCTACTGGAAAAGTTCAAAGATGAGAATAGGGTGTTTTAGTTCAAAGACAAGAAAGCTTTTGTAAATACCCATGTGAACATGTACTTGTATGCATGTCTGGTCAGTAGCTGGAATCTATAGGTGATGGGTTATAAGGAATTGTTAACATCACCATCATGTACTATTTGCCAACCACTATTGTATGTGCTTTATATGTATCAGCTCATTAAATTTTCTCAACGATACTATAAGGTTGCCATTGTTGTTATCTCCTTTTTATACGTGGGGACACTGAAACACAGAAAAGTTAAGTGATGTGCCCAACGATTAAGGGGTCAAGTTCGTATCTGAATTCAGGATGCTTGGCTGCAGTAACTGTGCTCTTAGCATCCGTTGCCTCTCAGTGAACCTAGATCCATTCTCTCTTTCAAAGATACATCTAATTATATTTTTGCAATATTTATTGAAGAATAACATATAATGTACATACATCCTTGGCATAATAAACACACATACATTTGCATGTATGCATATATATATATAAGAATACTTGATTTTTATATACTTTTAATTTTATATATCTACAGTACTTGATTATATATACAAACATATATGCTTGTATATATATGTTTGTCTGTATATATATATATATATATATATATGCTCAAGATGTTTCTTGAGCAAATAAACTAAGTCCAAGCCTCTCTCATGGAACAAAATTACCCCTAACATAGAGTTCTAAGCTTCAAAATTTTGTGACGAAAGTGAATTCTCCAAGTTAGGAAATAATCCAGCTCACACTGATTTAAGTAGATTGTGCATGTGGTTTTAATGAGCAGTATCGCAGGAGAGATTCAAATTTCCAAATAGGGTCTAGTGAAAGAGACGTCTGGGCGGTTGTAAATCACATTTGTATGCACGCAAGCTAAGTCATTTCAGTCGTGTCCGACTCTTCGCGACACTGTGGACCGTAGCCTGCCAGGCTCCTCTCTCCATGAGATTTCCTAGGCAAGAATACTGGAGTGGGTTGCCATGCCCTCCTTCAGGGGATCTTCCCAACCCAGGGATGGAACCTGCATCTCTTATGTCTCCTTCATTGGCAGATGGGTTCTTTATCACTAGCACCACCTGGGAAGCCCAAATCACATTTAAATATACACCTTTTGTATTTTGTATAGAATCCCTATTCTCAGTTAGTGAATGTACATTTAGCAAAAGGTGTTTCATCCCTTGAGCATAAGTTTCTGTCATTCACCCCCTTTACTCCCAATAATCATGAAATATAATTGAGGTACTTAAAATTTTCTGCCTTTTTGAATAAACTTTTCTGTACAAAACATATAAAACCCTCCAGCTACCAGCATTTTTATCTTGATTGCCAAGTTTTCAGGGGCAGGGCTATTGTTTAATTTTATTTTTACTTTTATCAGAGTGCTTCATACACAAAATGTAAATTTAATTCTAAAATGCTTCTTATGAAAAATAATAGTCCTCCACCTTTATCATTTTATACTCCAAAGAAAGAAGCAACCACTTTCAATTTTTGTTTTAGCAGATTCCCTTGAAATTTTCGTCCGTATCTTTACATCACATTTTAATGTAACTCTTTTCATTCTTCTAGTTTTAAGGTCTGTCCATTGATATCTATGGAATAGGAGGAATTGGTATCCTTTCCTGCCCTCAGCAAACCCCATCCCCCACCACACTTCCTGTCTCACCTCAACGCAGATATATCATTTTGGTTAGAACAGTGTTTACATGATCATGACTATGTAAATGTTATTCACAGTTGGGCATGGTAAATTACTGAGTTTACCTTTTCTTTCTGGAATAACACTTCGGATTTTTTGGGATAATTAATAACTCTCCTTGTTTTTCATGTATTAATATTTCTGTCTAAATTAACTCTAAACATCCTCTGGTATATGTTTTCTCCTTGTGTATTCAAATATTTGGGGTATTCTATCGATGATTATTTTTAAAGAAATCTCAGTGTGTCCTAGACCCGGTCTAGACTGTTGAAGCTATTGCCGTCATGGGATATCCCTTGACCACCATTCTGAGATTTCCTTTGCCTCACTTTTGTTTTAGATCCCTTGTTTCCTGGAATCCAAGTCATTGTCCTACTCTGTTTAGTCTCTCATTTTAGGGAGAATACCTTCCAGTAGTTTCCTGAAAAAACATACATAGGAAATACATTTTTTAAAAAACTGCCTGCCTAAAAAATGGCTTTATATACCCTTACATGTTTTTTTTTTTTCAAAAATTTTTTTTGTTGGAGTATAGTTGATTTACAATGTTGTGTTAGTTTCAAGTGCACAACAAAGTGTGATTCAGTTATACATGTACATATATTCATTCTTTTTTAGATTCTTTTCTCATATTGGTTATCACAGAATATTGAGTAGAGTTCCCTGTTCAATAGGTCCTTGTTGGTTATCTATCGTATATAATAATATGTGTGTGTTAATCTCAAGCTCCTGATTTATTCTTCCTCCCCATGTTTTCCCGTTGGTAACCGCAAGTTTGTTTTCGATATCTATAAGTCTGTTTCTGTTTAGTAAATAAGTTCATTCATATCATTTTTTTTAAATTAGATTCTGAATATGAATGATAACATATTCTGACTTTACTTAGTACAATAATCTCCATGTCCATCCATGTTGCTACCCTTATGTGTTAATTCTGATGGCTATAGAATTATAGGTTGGAAATAACTTTTCCCTCTGAATTTTGAAGACATTCTTCTGCTGCCTCGCACTTCCAATATTTTATTGAGAAATCCAATGCTATTTTGTTTTTGAACCTTTGTGGGAAAAGTATTTAAATTCTGTTTCTAGTATTCTCCTTTACCCTCAACTATACCTAGTGTCCCCAGTTTTGAGACACTTGTTTTACTGTTTCCACAGAATAACATCCCATCCCTTAACTTCTGTACTGGTAGGGGTGGGTAGTCACTCAGCTACATAGTAGAGAAGGGGACCAGAGGGCTCTAATTTCTTCCTAAACAATTTTCCAACACATTATTCTCTTTTTAGCTCAACCTTCGTCCACTTCCATAAGTGGATGCCCATACCAAGGCTGCCAGTACCTGAGCATCTGGGGGTCTCTGTATATGAATCAGGTTACTCCCAGCTTTCTCCACTACTGATTAAGCATTCAGCTTTGGGGGACTGCTGAGAAAATTGCTATTCATCTACTTACTTTGTATCTTCCAAAATATACTTGCTGTTGTCTTCTTTTCCTTTATTTCTGGGTTTAGGTCTTTTAAAAATATCCCTTGACTGTTGTAGTGAAGTTTCAAGAGGAAAAAGGGATAAAGACGTGTATTTAATCTACTTTCTTTAGGGGGAAATTCTGGGGAGTGGGGGAAGTGTCAGGGAACCAGCTTATTTTTATAAATAAATATTTGTTTAAGAAAAGACCTCCCTGAGATGTTACTCTCTTGTCTGTACACATATAAAAAGATGAAATAATCTTTAATAAGGGAAATAAATCCCCTTTATTTCTCTTGGAGCATGTGTTTATTTACAAGTTGTGAAGGGCTAAAAAGGAAGGCAGGATTCCATACCTTTACCTTCCTCCTGGAATACACCCAGGGGACAAAGGGACTAGTAAATTGTGCCATTCTTGCCCTTCTGTGGCCAACTTTTGTTTAAAATAACAGAAGAATTGATTTCAGTATTTTGAAAAAAGAAGTCGAGTTCTCCACCCTCCACACCCTTCCTTCTTTAGTTTCCTAATAAAGATGTTTTGAAAAAATACCAGCTATATTCCCATTGGACAGGGATTTTTGCTAAAGATTTCACCAAAAAACTTGGGGGATTAGCTGTTCTCTCGTGGAAGTGGCTGGTTGTCTTTAGGATGAAATGAGCAGTTTTACTTGCTGTCATCCTCCAATCATAGTTATATCTATTAAAGAAATATTTATGGAGCATGTGTTCTGTGCCAGGCAGTGTGTTAAGTATTTAAAACATAATGGTACTTCTTGTACTCCTGGAGTTTATTTTCTATTAGATACCAGGATATGGTTAATAATAACTACCCTTTAGGTAATGATTCCTATGGGACAGTTCTTTACCTGGTCAAATCCTTAGTGCAGCACTGCAAGGTAATTTTAATATTCTCATTTTCCAGGTGAGGAAATTAAGACTTCCTCTCAGAGCAGAAGAGCTGCTCTGCAGATGCGATTGTGTGTTGGTTTGCCCAACCGGTATGTAAAGTAACCAGAATCTGAAGCCAGGTCTATTTTATCTCAAAGCTCATGTTCTTACATTTGTATAGTTGAAAAAAGTCAACAAAGCAATTTCACCTACAATGTTTTACCTAATCTTCTATTATCTAACCCAGTTGAGGATGCTCATTTTTTAACTGAAAGGTAGTCTCAGCTTGAGAGATTTAGTGAAAAAAAATCATTAATTAATTGCATAATTTTGAAGGTGTATCTTTTTATCAGCTTGCTTTACTTGATGCAGTTTTTTCATGAAGATATGTTTAGGGATAAAACATTCATAGAACACAATTTTAGTTTGCAGTAGAACTTAGCTCTTTTAAGAAAGCCATATCAAATCATTTTAAAGCAAATAAAATAGTTTGTTAATGCAAATAATTGATTCTAAGTCCCCTGTATAAATACACTTTCTTAGACTTTATTTATTTAAAATATTCAGTTGATAGAAGCTCAGGAAAGATGAGGAAAGTCTGCATATGGTTCCTTTTAACTATGTAGATTGTCTTAAATGTTTAAAGGCATACTGAACTATCGTAGGATAATCCTCCAAAAAGACAGGTAGTAAAACAGAGAGGCAATATTTAGAATAGAAATGTGTAAGCAGAAGTCAAGGGGAGTCAAATGTTAACAAGAAACTCAGAGCTTAAATTAGCCAGAGAAATTCAAGGAAATCTGAAATCGTGTTTTTTTTTTTTTCCTTCAGTTAGTAAGCTGATCATTATTCCTATCGACATTTATTAAATACCTGCTGTGTGACAGGTGCTCCTTAGGCACTGAGGATAAAATAATGTTTATGAGCAAGACCCCTGCCAGCCAGAACCGATGGTCTGGCAGGTTAGTGAGCACAGTGACTTGTGGGTGAGGCAGCCAACTGGTTTAAAAGCTGAAGCCGCTGAGAGCTGATGTACAGGAGCTCTGTTACATAAGGGAGAGGAGAAGCATAAAATGATAAAGAACAAGAGATGAAATACTGGGAAACAATGATGAGGAAGAAACTGCGGCACACTGCAGGGAATTAACGGCAAATCAGGAGGAAAGGAGAAGTCCATATTGGATTGTATTTCAAAAACTACTTCAGAATAGAATTTGTATAATGCTTTACAAACTCAAAATTTTTAAGTTTTCCAAACCACTTTCCCATGTGTCAAGTCAGATCATAACAGTGAAGAAAACTTTCTTTTTATCTTCATCAGAAAGATGAGCAGACTGAACTCAGGGCGATTTAATGATTTTCCAGAGATCAGAGTGTTTCAGAGCTGAATTTGAACTGCTCTTGGCTGACTCCAAATTCAGAGCTTTTTCCACTGTTCTAGGACAGCATTTGTGGAGGAAGAAGGGAAGAGCTGCTCTGCAGATGCGATTGTGTGCTTAGTCGCTTAGTCGTGTCCAACTCTTTGTGACAACATGGATGGACTGTAGTTCTCCAGGCTCCTCTGTCCATGGGGATGTTCCAGGCAAAAATAATAGAGTGGACTGCCATGCCCTTCTCCAGGGGATTCTCTCAACCCAGGGATTGAACCCAGGTCTCCCAAATCGCAGGCAGATTCTTTACTGTCTGAGCCACCAAGGAAGCAAATGTGATTGGTACAGATCATCTCAGCACACCGTGTGTGTGGGGGAGAGTAAGAGCTTGAGAGACACATGTTGACATCATTAGGAGAGATCCACTAATGTTCCAATAATGTTGAGGACAACAGACAGTTTTGTAGTGAAATGTGATACCTATGTCCTCTTCCTATCATAACAAAGCTCAGTGGGAGCTGTTGCTGAATTCTTTGCTGGTTTTGTTCTGTGTAAACTATGGATTAACAGCAGGTTTTATAAATGCTGCTCTTAGATGCAACCCTTAAACTAAAAATGACTGAGTGATTCTCTGTGCAGTGATCAATATGAGGATGATTTTATCTCACACTAACCCTAACCAGAAGTCAGTTTTGGACAAAACTTAGGTTGGAGATCTGAGAAAGCAAAAGTATATCATAGTGTAATTTCTTTTTTTTTTCTGGAGTCTCACTTTCTCCTAGGGTCTTATCAAAGACAAGAACATTTACCTAGTATATAGTTATTGAATATTTGTTGTTGTTGTTGTTTTTTATAATATAAAGTGCAGGTATGGTATTGTTCATGTCTAGAGATTTCTTAAGTATTAAGGTAAATTTGGAGAAAAACTGATTTGGAGTACTGTGTTCATGAATTTTCTTCTAATTACTTTAAGGCTAAAATCTTCAAAGTCAGGCAGTACTTGGAAATGAGATCTGAGTAGATTGAAACTGACCAGAAATACTACATAGGCTGAAAATAAAAGGGCTTATAAAGTGGAATCTCTTTAAGAAAATATTACTTTATCTTTTGTATAGCAATGGTCCCCAGCTTTTTCGGCACCAGAGAAGACAATTTTCTCTGATTGGCCTGGCTTCTCTGGTTGCAGAGCACAAGGTCTAGGCGCGTGAGCTTCTGTAGTTGCCGTACGTGGGCTCCGTAGTTGTGGCTTGCTGGCTGTAGGGTCTGTGGGCTTCAGTAGTTGCAGCACACAGGCTCAGCAGTTGTGGCCCGCAGGCCTTGGAGCTTCAGCTCAGTAGGTGGGGCACACCGGCTAGGTGCTCTGTGGCATGTGGAATCTTCCCAGACCAGGGATTGAACCCATGTCCCCTGCAGTGGCAGGCGGATCCTTATCCACTGCGCCACTAGGAAAGTCCAGGGGAGTTGTTTTAATTCTGCTGGAATTAGCGAACTTTCAGAAAGCCCATTCTTTCTCACCCTTTTCCTATTTACTTCTGTAAAGTGACCTGCACGACTGGAGAAGTGGCAAGGAACAGCACATAGAACACGCTGAAGTGGTCTAGGTCTCTAAAATGTATTATGCACGTTCTTGAGCAAGTCATAGTGTATACTTTTCCAATTAATTTCTTCATCTGTAAAATAAGGTAGTGTTATCTGTTGAGAGAATTAATTATAAAAGCATTTGATAAATGGAGCACTATCCAAATGACCCACTTAGGTAAGTATTGAATGTTGCCTGCTGATGCCTCAAAATTTGCTGAAATTTTCCCCATCTGCTCCCAAGGGAGGGAGCTTCTTGAATAGGTGCCTCTGCTTTCTTATCCTTTGGGTGAACAACACTGAATAATACTTAGCTTGTCTCTGATGACCGTATTTTACTTTGATTCTATCCTAACAGCATTCATTTTCTGTTCTCCTACAGTATTTTGGAAGTTTACTTGTCATTTTCTGTGTAGAACTGGCTTGTGGTGTTTGGACATATGAACAAGAAATAATGGTGAGTTCAAAATGGAATACAACCACAATCTGAAATGGTATTCATTCAGCCTTTTAAATCAGATACCCTGGAGTTGTTAGGCACATGATTATTAATTTGAACGTTTATGTTTTCTGTCACAATGCATACTCCCAATACTTCTAAAATGTAATGCTTTCTCTCCTGTCTCTATACCATAGTTCCAAAGTGTAATTTGTAATATTTCATTTCCTCTACTCCAATACATGTCATTAATTCCACAGATTGCTTAAACATGGGCATAATAAACCAAAAATAATATATATTCTCGAATAATTTTATGAACTTCTGAGTGAATAATAGGAAATGTCCACATTTGCTGTAGATCTTGAGAAATCTTGAAAACCTTATAAAATGCTGACTTCAGCTGTAAGCTGATGTCTAGGAAACATGCCCTTCTGTTTACAGCAAGCTGAAGTATGTGTTAGAATGAATGAGAATCAGAGTTTCTTAACCTTGAGGTTTTACCAGCCATGTTTGGGTTACCACTCACACCTTTAATGTTTGCTCACTCCATTGGTAAAAATTGGTGCATTGGTTATCAGTGAGGTCGAGCGCCTTTGCATGACTGTGAAGTCTGGCTATTCTGAGCCTCATAGAAGAATTCTATTTCAGGAAGATGATTTTTTTTCAACATGTAGTCTTTGGGTTGCGTACAGCAGGGGTCCATCAGAGCGATTCTTTAAAATGCACATTATAAGGCTCTAGGCCAGACCTGCTAAATTGGAATGGAAGGAAAGGCTGGGACTGGGTATTTGTATTTGTGGCAAGTTCTCCAGATGAGTTTTCAACGTTTAAAAACTTAAGAGCGCTCTTCTTTTTTTTTAAATAAAGAAGGATTTTTGGTTTGTTTGTTTGATTTTTTACTATGTATTTATTTGTCTGCATGGCGTATGAGACCTTAGTTCCTTCACCAGGGATCAAACCCTTGACCACTGCAGTAGAAGTGTGGAGTCTTAATCTCTAGATCACCAGGGAAGCACCTAAGAGGTCTTAAGAAGAGAAGATTCTTTTACACCTGTTTTTGAGAGGCATTTTGGGAGCTGTGTAAGAAAATTGAAGACATTTCTGGTACTGATGCAGTTTTTAAAGATTCTATGTTGAATCTGCCAATGTACTGTGACTCTATTTCAATACTAAGTGATAATTACAGTCTAGTGGCTGCCCTACATAATTCAACTTATATGTAGACCACGCTTTGGCACTGCCACACCTCTGAACTCCTCTGAAGATACTCATGCTTTCAATATGTGACACCTCTCAGGAAGAAGAGGGAATTTATGGTTATTTTCTTCTCCGTTAAAAATTGAAAAGTCAGGGCAGGCTCTAGCTAGTTTAATATAAAGTTAAGCACTTTCTTCAACATCAAATGTCCCATTAAGACAGAAAGGTTCTTGCTGTCTTTGAGAATCATATTTTCACACTATCCCTAGAAACTTGGTTTGTTAAGGAAATGAAGTGGTAATTGGGTCCAGGGACTCAGTTTTGGTGTCATTAATTGTTTCTGATTTCAGAAAACACGTGGATCTCCTTAACATTCACAAATAGATAGTACATTGTATAATTCTCATAAATTATACAGTAATTATACAGTAAATTGGTGCTGGGAAAGATTGAAGGCAGGAGGAAAAGGGGAGGACAGAGGATGAGATGGTTGTATGGCATCACCGACTCGATGGACATGAGTTTGAGCAAACTCCAGAAGTTGGTGATGGACAGGGAAGCCTGGTGTGCTGTGGTCCATGGGGTTGCAAAGAGTCGGACACGACTGAGTGACTGAACTGAACTATATAATTCTCGATGGCCTCATCTCAACTTTTGTGTTCTTTTTTGGTAATTAAAAGGTTTTTCAAAGCGAGTTTACTTTCTAGTGGATTTTAAAAATGGTTTGTATAGTGTGTATGTCATATTAATATTTGATTAATTTCCTAAGTTATAACAAGTTTGAAATGAATTAATTTAAGTATTTGAAAGGAAATCTTTGGACTCTAAAGTAATTCTAAGGAACTTGAGGAGACAGAAAGGAATGTATGTATTTTAAGTACTTTCTTCTATTCTACGAAGGGGTGATAGGCAAATATTTTCTTAGTATCACAGTGGTGCTACATGGGTGTACACTGCTGTGCCAGCTGAAGCATACATCACTGTTTTGCTTGTGTAAATCTACCCCCCTGCCCCCGCCGCCCATTAAGTCACCAGGATAAAATAAGGGCTGTTTAAAAGAGAAATGTGGAAAGTAGTCCTTTAGGAAAAAAGTTTGTCAGAATTCTTTTTATTGCTTTTGCACTAATAGCAGTGTGAATGAAAAGTGCCATTAAGGTTTATTAGCTGCCAAATTTTGCAGAACCCAGCCTTTACATAGAATGGGCTTTGTGCTCTTAGCTGTTCCATGCAAGAAGCCAATATACATGTGTGTTTTCCTTCATGGCCAGATCACTGTATTTTGTGCCAGAACCTCAATGACCTCCTCTGTTTCTTGCTATATTTAGTCTCAGATGGATTGTGGTCACAAGAGGGAAATGACTTATATTTATTTTGGAAAATAAATTAAAAATAAGACTGTTCTAATAACCAGATCTAATAACCAAAAAGATCCTGAAGCTGGGAAAGATTGAGGGCCAGAGGAGAAGGGGGGCAATAGAGGATGAGATGGTTGGATGGCATCATTGACACAATGAACATGAGTTTGAGCAAACTCTGGGAGGTAAAGAAGGACAGGGGAGCCTGGCATGCTGCAGTCCATGGGGCTGCAAAGAGTTGCACACAGCTTAGTGACTGAACAACAACAATAACCAAATCAAGATATTTGGTGTCAGACAGCCTATTTCCCCATAATTTCTGTTTTTTATACATATCCACCTTACATTTATCATTCCTTTTCTAGATAAAATCTGTCAATAATATTAACTGCTTCAGATTATACACTTCTAGAGAATTTATTTCATTTCCATTTATTTTATGTTCAAAGGATATGAGATAATAAGAATTTATAGGAAGTAGCTTGAACTTTGGTTAGTTCTCTGAACTTTGTTGAAACCATATGAACACAGAGTATACCCAATCAGCTCCTTATTTAGGGAACAAAGTTGTGTGCCTAGATGTTGGGGTGTTCTCTTTTGTATTGTGCATTTCCAAGTAATAAAAATGAAAACTAACAAAGGAACAAAATGAAAATTTTTTGTGGCCAGGAATTTTTAAACTACTGTTGATATTACTGTTGTTAAAAATAAGATTTCAGAAAGATATGAATCTTGCATTAGTGTCAAATTTGCTTGACTAAGGCCAGTTCATATTGCTCTATAGATCAGATGTGGATGTCTGTCTAGTCTTCTAAGAGTTACTTTAATACCACAGGTGTGGAGAGACTAGGATTCATGTGACCCCATTTCTCCTGTGGCACAGTAGATAAATCTATACAAACCCTTCCAAAAAGGCTGAAGTGGAGAGGATACCTTCCAACTCATTCTATGTAGCCAGCATTATCATGATGCCAAAACCTAGACAGAGAGATTAAAAGAAAACTACAGATTAATTTCTCCCATGACAGATGTAAAAGTTCAAAATAATGTTTGAATAAATCAAATTCCAGCTATTAGAACACCACAGCATGATATGCTGAAACTAGATTTCTTGCCAGCTGTTGTGCTGTGTACCTGAAGCCCTGTTGTGATTAAACTCTGTTAATTGCCTCTAAAATCCAATTCTTGAAAATGAATTTACAAGGTTATTCTAGAACGAGGCTTGACTTGAGCTGAACTCTTTCTCTTCTTAATTCTTCTCAGTTTATTTTAGTATCATAATCTGCAGTCACTTCAAAAAACAGTTTCATAGCATTATGTACTCAAATCAAAGGGCATTTTTCAGCAGGGATCATTTGTTATTAGGAGCTCTTCAGGTGTATCTATAGAGCATATTGCAGGCAGATTCTTTACTATTTGTGCCACCAAGGAAGCCTATAGAACACATCGCTTAAACATAGTTTGTGATTTCCTTAAACTTGATATTGGCATTAAGTGACTTCACATTATTTTGCTCACTATGAAGTACCTCCTCATTTAGCACATGTAGAGATTATTCACTAAGTATTTAATAACCCTGAGTTAATTTAAACCACAAACAAACATAAATTTAAGATAGTATCTGTCAATTGCAGTATATTCCAAGTAAGTATATGTGGATGAGTCTGAGTGATTTGTTTGTGAATATGTAAACATATATGTGTCTGAATGTGGATGTTTGAATATTACAGTTGTTGATATTTTGTCTCTTTTAATCTCTAGGTTCCAGTTCAGTGGTCAGACATGGTCACTTTGAAAGCTAGAATGACGAATTATGGCTTACCGAGATACCGGTGGCTTACTCATGCTTGGAATTTTTTTCAGAGAGAGGTAAGTGCTACATTTTCTAAGGTAGAGGTTATGGTATAAACGGCACATTTTCATGAGTGTGCAGAGCTTTGGCTTTGGTCATTTTCTCTGTGCTGAACAGTTAAGCCCATGAATTAGTTACCACTGGTGTAGTTCTTTATCAAGAAATACTTGAAGTAGCTCTATGCCTGGCTTTTCTTCACATATATATCATTTCCCTTTCATTTCACATGGTTCACATACATTTTAAGAGTTTTTTAAAGCTCTTTTGCTAAACTACTGTAAATTTTCCTTTTTTAATGAGAATTCCTTGATAATTACCCAAGCTCTATTTGAATGGATCATTTTTCATGATTTTAGAGCTCTCTATAATTTAAACATCATTAAGAAATTTAAAATAATGGGTCGCATTGGGGAATTAGACTCAGTATATCATTAAAAGCATAGCTTTTTAGAAAGAAAGACCTTCCTTCAAATTCCAGCTCTACTACTTACTATTACATGAGCTTCTGTAATTTTCTTATTTATGCCTCCGTCTCCTCATCTGCAAAATGGGGATAATAAAAGCTCCTGTCTCCTTTGAGTGTTGAGAAAATTAAATGGGATCCTGAGTTTGATCTCATTTAGATTATGGTTGTTAACAATAACATTACAAAGTTAGATGCTTTTAGATTTTTGTACTTAGCCCGCATATATAACGCCTCATCCCATTATCTTCTCAAACAGGGACTATATTTAGATGCTTAAAATCTGGTTACTTTAACCATTGATTCAAGCAAACTTCTCCCACGCAATTTCCTTGTGATTGGAGTGAGATTCTCAGGTGACCAAGTATATCTCTTTCTGTTCATGTCATTTAACCCTGGGCTCCGAGTGTTTGAGGATCAGTGTCTTGCACAATAGATGTCCCACTACCAGCTCAGTCACCCTGTCTTGGATATGGGCAGAGGTTCAAGTCCAGGGTAATCTCCAAATCTGGCTCTTTGTGTTACAATTGCTGAGATGGTGAAAATTATCATTGCAGCACAGATTTCCTGTTTATTTAAATGCTTCCTGACTTTGTTTGTTTACTCTTCATCTGTACTAAAAGCAATGTGGAGGGAAAATAAATGAAGCATGTGGGGAATTTATAGTAAGCTGTGTTCAGCTACTGCCCTGAATGGGAGCTTCCCAGAGCTATTTATTTTCTGAGATTTGTGATGTAGACCATGATATTCCAAGTCAAAAAATAAAGTGAGTTGTTTTTTTTTTTTCTAATGGTATAAAGAGGAATCTAACTTAGGTAGACTGTATAGCACTGCAAATGATAGCATGCCTATTTTTAAATTTGTTGTATAGTAAGTTCTCTCCTCCATCTCGTAGGCCAACTTCACCCAAAAGGAGGTAGGGAAGACCTCTGGGCCTCCTGGAAGAGTTTTTGAAAGGCCCATGTATTAATTCGCTAGAGCTGTAGCCATAACAAAGCACCACAGACTGGGTGGCTTAAGCATCAGAAATTTATTGTCTCACAATTCTGGAGGCTGGAAGTCTGAGATCAAGGCATCAGCAGGACTGCTTTTTTTCTGAGACCTGGGCCGTGGGCTTGTAGATGGCCAAAGTCATCTTCTCCCTGTGTCTCCTTTTGTGTCATCTTCCCTCTGTGTTTAAATTTCCCCTTCTTATAAAGACATCAGTCATATGGGATTCCTTGGAGAAGGAAATGGCAACCCACTCCAGTATTCTTGCCTGAAGAACCGCATGGACAGGAAAGCCTGGTGGGCTACAGTCCATGGAGTTACAAAGAGTCAGACACATCTGAGCAACTAAACAGCAGCATATGGGACTAGGGCCCACCCTTTTGACCTTAGATTAATTAAATTACTTGTGTAAAGATTTTTCTTCCCAAATATGGTCACATTCTGGAGGTTAGAACCTTACCCCGTGAATTTTGCTGGTAGGGTCGGGAGGACACAGTTCAGTTGAAAACACTCTTCTCCCCCAATAAATTGCAGAGCTGAAAGCAACCTTGTCAGGCAGCAGCTTTCCTAACTTTTCATTTGGTGTGGTTTAGGCATGCACCTCACTTTAGTGGACACTCACTTGAGCCCTAGTAATGTTTATTCAATACTTTTTTTAAAAACTGATGCTAAAAATGTATTTTTTTTTAAAATCAAAAAAAAAAAAAAAATGGGAGTATAGGCTTGGGAATGAATAGGCTCCATCACTCGCTGACTGGGGATCTTGGTAACTTACTTGACCTGTTCGTCAGAGCCTGTGGTTCTGCTTACATGAAATGGTGGTGGGATTTTCCAGTTTGACAGCATGTTAGAGGAGTGATTCCATCTCACAATGTGACTCTACAGGAGGCAGGAATAGTCTAAGGAGATGTAGTCCATAGCTATGTATGGCTTAAGAATGGGTTTGTGTCATAAGGGAGTTTTCAGGAAGAATTTCAGTACCAATTCAGTATCTTCTATTGGTGAAGAAAACAATTATGTAAAAAGAAACAATATCTCAGTGACTTATTAAAATAAAAAAGTGTTTGGCGCAGAACGTGAAATGTTTAAATTATTTGGAAAAGTCATTTCTGTGCAGCCCCTCACTTCGTGACAAGGCCAGATAAATGGACTGTTCTATTGTGGATGGAGTCAGTGTTCCCAGAACTGTCCTCCTGTCATCAACACAGAAAAACACACAGTGTTAGGAAATGAGAAGTAGGTTTTCTCTGCATGCAGAGATGTAAAAAGACTAACTCGGAAATGTAGTAGTTTATGATTTTGGGAAAGTAGTCATTTTTACTATATGTGTTTTTTTATGGATACTTAATGACAGGTGAAATATATGGTATGAAATTATGTTTGCCTTAATTTGTGATGTTTGTGGTTTTGTATCTTTTAGACAAAAATATATAAATGGAAAATACTAAAATTGTTTCTCAAGTTTCTTGGAAAATTTAATATTACTCATAGCATCAGTGATTCATCATTTATAGTATTCAAGATGATTTTTTTTCTCTTTCAAAATTAGATATTTAAACAACTGAAAACATGTTAAATCATCTCTTGTTTCATTCCACAAAAGAAGTTCAGAATTCTTTAAAGTTTATTTTAGATAAATTTTGAAATGGTGGGTTGTGATATTTTATGATGCAGTGTTCATCCTGAACACAGATTGATCAATTGGCCTACATAATTTGCAAAGCCAGCCGCTCTTGGCAGAATTCTTCTCAGTAACTGCCCATGCATAGTCCTTCTTTCTGACAGTAAGGAAGAGTAATCCTCCTCTACCCAAGGGCAGAAAGTTTTCATAGTTAATTACTTTGAATCTAATCTACATATGTCCTTAAGCAGTGTTTCTAAACCTTGGCCAGAGAAAGTTTTTGTTAATACTTGCTGAAATGAGACTAAAAAGAAAAAAAAGACAAGTTAGTTTGTCTTAAACCCAACTTTATTCACGCTTAAAGCACATCATTTTTTCTGAGATTATGGTGATAGATAGGATATGACAGCTTTTTTCAAGATTTTCACTCAGTTGAATAAAAATTTGTTGGCCAAGCCTATGTTCATATCTCAGAAATTTTTGGAAATTTAGTGGTTAATGAACTTGAGTTGGGTAATATTTGTGATGTGGGCTGTTGGCCAAAAATGTTTCTACAGAGATTGCAGAAACATTTAGTGTAATATTTGAATTTGTGAAGCAGCTAAGTTGGTAACTAGGCAATACGCAAATAGATTGATCAACTATTCCGTAGTAGCTAGAGGCTTAATGTTAAATGCAAGATTTCAGCTATTTGTTTTGCTAGTATATGTATTAATACTATTGCTCTATGATTGCTTGTAGAGGAGCTTACACTTGGGGAATGAGTCTCAGTCATGCCTGATCTGTCTTATGCATTATGAGCATTATTGTTCAGAATTGTTCCATTATGAAGTCCTCTCCTACATTTCTGCTGTCAACATAGAATGTGCACATATCATTAGGTGATGACAGAAGTGACTTTAGCTCTGGGTGCAAAAATTTAAGAAATCTAACGTCTAATCTCCCAAAAGTTAAGAAAATATTTTTGTTGTTTCTGAGCCTGACCAGTCATTCTTTTGCAGTTCAAGTGCTGTGGAGTTGTCTATTTCACCGACTGGCTGGAAATGACAGAGATGGACTGGCCCCCGGATTCCTGTTGTGTTAGAGAATTCCCAGGATGTTCCAAACAAGCCCATCAGGAAGATCTCAGTGACCTCTATCAAGAGGTAAGGCCATGTGTCATTCACTTATCATGAAGTAAAGAACCAACGGCAGGCCAATGCAATTTTCATCTTCTATCTAAATATAAAGAACTTGAAATGTTTTTTCCTCTGAAATGTGAAGAAAGGGGACCAAGCTACAAATAAATATAAAAGTTTGAATACTGATCACATTTTAACAAAGAAAATTGGGAAAGATTTGGTTTTAGAATTAATTGGAGTTTGAACTGTATTGTCTAGAACCGAGCTCCATTGCCAGCTCAAGGGTGCTTTTAAACCAACACAATAATGTAAAGAAAATAAATAAATAAAATAGACATGCAGAGTGTGTGACTACCTCTGGATTTTCAGGAAGACAAGGTTTGGAGTTCCTGAGCAGAATAGGTATTTAGGGCTTCCGTATATTCTGAAATATGGGAGTAGGGGAGGAAGAAAACAAAACAAAACAAAACAAAAATGACAAAACACGCATACACACACACACATGCAAAATTGTGTGTTTCTCTCCACTCCCCAGAGAAAATGCTGTCCTCAGGTCTTCAGGTCCCCCTGCTGGTTAATGATCAGTGATGTTAGTTTTAGCTGGTTTAATGACAGATGCTCACTAGGATTCAAATCAGTTGTCAAGCAGCCAAGAAACTTTCATAGTTACATCTTCTGGGAGAATTTATCAGAATCATCAGTTATTCGTTTGTTAGCAGAAGCTTTCCTATTCCTTCATTTTTAATGGTGACTTTCAAACTTCGTTAGGAGAATCCTATTTTCAAATTAAAATCTAGAACTGCATCATTCCAGTATAGTTGTGCTGTGCTTAGTATAGCTGTGCTGTGCTTAATTGCTCAGTCATGTCTGACTCTTTGAGACCCATGGACTGTAGCCTGCCAGGCTCCTTGTCCATGACGATTCTCCAGGAAAGAATATTAGAGTGGGCTTTCATGCTCTACTCCAGGGGATGTTCCCAACCTAGGGATTGAACCTAGGTCTCCCACACTGCAGGTGGATTCTTTACCATCGGAGCCACCTGGGAAGCCCAAGGATACTCTAGTGGGTAGTCTATTCCTTTTTCCAGGGGATCTTTCCAACCCAGGGATCGAACCCAGATCTCTTGCATTGCAGGTGGATTCTTTACCAGCCAATAAGTACATGTCCCTATTTCAATTAAAATTAAATCAAATAAAAATTGCATTTCCTCAGTTGCATTAGCCACATTTTAAGTGCTCCACAGCTACTTGGGACTAGAAGTTCCTATGTAGGACCACACAGATATAAACATCTTTACAGAAGGTTTTGTTGTCTTGCTCTAGAATGGAGGCTCAAAATGTAAATCAAATGGAAGGGAAGCTGCTCCAGCTGATGAGCTGGGATCATTTCCCAGATACCTCACCAGTCAAGTATCTGGGTACCACAAATCATCTTAACATAAATATAAGAATTGACACCATTCACAATATGATATACACACACAACACATATCTGCTTTTCCCTGGAAATACTATTATTGTTCCAAACATCTTTTAGGCCATCTGCTAAAGTCAGTTGTAAAGATACAGAAAAAGAAAATCAATTTTATTAATTTGTAGTATAAAGTAACAAATTTGAAAAAGATACTGAATTACCCACGCAAGTGCTTCATCTCATACATATCTTAAATATGAACAACTTTTGGCTGTTAAAAAATTTATCTGAGAGGACAAGGCTATGTCACGTTTAAGATATCATATGTGAAATCAATTTCCAGCCCAGGTTTGATGCTTGATATAGGGTGCTCAGGGCTGGTGCACCGGGATGACCCAGAGAGATGGAATTGGGAGGGAGGTGGGAGGGGGGTTCTGGAAGGGGAACACATGTATACCCATGGTAGATTCATGTCAATGTATGGCAAAACCAACACGATAATGTAAAGAAAAAAAAAAGATATCCAAAATAAAGTTCTTTGGGCTCTGAAGACATGCCACAGAAAGAAGTGCCAAATATTTTTAAGAGATTCAGAATCGTATTAGTCTTCCTAAGGTAGGAAAGTACCACAGTGTGAGTAGCTTAAATAAAACGTATTTATTGACTCACAGTTCTAAAGGTTGAATGTCTGAGATGAAGGTGTCAGCAAGGTCAGTTCCTTCTGATGCCTGTAAGGAAACATCTGTCTGTGCCTCTCCCTCAGGTTCTGGTGGTTTGCTGTCCATCACTGGCATTCCTTGGCTTGTAGAAGCATCACCCACGTCTCTGCCTTTATCTTCACATGGCAGGCTCTCTGCATTTGTCTCCAAGTTTCCCTTTTTCATAAGGACACTGGTCACGTTGGACAAGGGGCCCATCCTTCTCCTCTATGACCTCATCTTAGCTAAGTCTATCTGCAGAGACTCTCTTTTCAAATAAGATCACATTCTGAGGTTCTGGGGATTAGGACCTTAACATATGAATTTGGAGGGGCTGAGAATTATTAAAGCAGCTGAGTAACTCAGGTTGTTTATTTTAAAGGATAATCAAAATACTTGTAGTCATGCCCCCCACTTCTGGGAAGTATTGTGTTTGGATGTTATCATTTTAGGCATATTATGCTTAGTAGCATTTTGGGTTTGAGTGAAAAGGAATAAACAAGATATATTGAACAAGGAATTATTTGTTCAGTGTCTCTTAAGTTCCTCAGTGATAATGCTGCATCTTTTTTGGGGGGTGAAAGCTGAATATTGGTTGGTATCTGTAGTAGGGATGGACACATAATAAGTTCAATAGTTGATGTCATAAAACAGGAGATTGTGCTAAGTATTTCTAAGATAATAGTAAATGCAGACATAATTGTGGATATTCAAATACATTATAACTCACCACTAGGTTTAAAAAAAAAGCAAAACAGATGATTACAGACAGACATTTACTTATTGGAATGTGAGCCCCAGGGAGGGCTGCCTCCTGGGATTTAAAACAAACAAAAAAAAAGAACTGCAAAATAAAATCCAAAACCAAAATCCATAAAAAGCCCCAGATGATTACAGAATAGATGTGAATGTAGACATATGAATTGAAACCTATCAGTGTTCCTAGTGTGAACTTAATCTAATCCATTTGTTAATTCTTAGGAATAGTTAAGTCAATATGGGAAATTATTGGACTACACAAATAATAATTTCTACCTTCTTTGGTGATTAATGGTAGTAACATGATTATAACCAATATTGATCCTTGAGAATGACAAAACATGGATGAATTTGCCATATATTCCCACAAAATCTGAATATGGACAGATTCACTTCAGTTTTGTTACTTGGTTGAGAAGCAATTAATTAAATATTTAATTAATTTTTTAATTTAAAAATGCAATTCACTTTTGCTGGTAGTATTTTAATGAGGTGCTTTACTTCAGGATGTCTATAATTGCCGTTACATGAATTTTAAGATTAAAAAGAGCTACACTATTGTGCATGGGCAAATTGATGATCCATATTATTTTAAAAGTTCTTTTCATATTTTCATCAAAGACTTTCAAAAGCAAGCTGACAATGTCAGTTCTGAGATGTTCTACAGACAGACTTCCAGCAGAGATGGAGGTTCATTAAATCAGAGTAATCTGCTTTTGCATTTTATAATTAATAACAGATGCAGATATTGGTAATGATATAGCACATAATTATATGTATAGCTGACTTACAAAAGTGGATTACTTAGTAGCTTTATGGCACAAATACAATTAAATCCATCATTAAAAATAAGAGTTAATTCCTCTCTGCCCTGGAGAACATGTTTCCTAATTGCAGTGTGCCCAGGGATCATCCACCTGAACTATGAAGGGTGTAAAAGGGTAAACAAGAAAGGAACAGCTATTGGTATGCAGGAAATTTATTCTGAAATAGTAAGTACTAAAAAGAGATATTTTGATGTCTCCTAATAGTTCAAAGTTCATCATTCCGAGCAGGAACTAGACTTATTCATTGTTGCTCCAAGGGCCAGAAGTTACAGGAAGGAAATTTTGAATCAATAGAAGGAAGACCTTGCTCATCAAAATCTGTCCAATTGTGATAAAGGTTCTCTTGTGAAACAGTGAGTGTCTCATCACTAAAAATATTAAAGTCAAGGTCAGATAACTATGTCATTGGTAGGTAGAATGGATTTTTAAATTAAGAGTGAATCTGGACTAGATGAACTTCAAGGTCCCTTTTATCTTTCATATTCTGTAAGCTTAGAGATAAGATCTAACTTTCTTCCTGCAATCTTCCTTCAGCAGTCTGAAATCAAGGAAATAAATCATTCTTAACCATCCGGTGGCCTGCATGGCCCCTGACTCAATAATATTTTATGACATATTTGAAGTCTGTGAAAAATGACAGAGTGGAAATAGAGCAGCATTCACACATTTTAAGAACATTTTTATCAGAGGTATTGTTTTGTTTGGCACACAGCTCCTCAAATATCCACAATGAGCTATCTACTTGTATAAAAGTATACATTCAAATATTCACAGATGAAAATATCCCTGACCGTCAATTTGGTTCTGTCCCATTCATTCATTCAAAAGTTTTACTCACTGGTTTCCAAGTGCTGTTGTGAATGCTGAAGATATAGTGGAGAATGTTGCAGACAAAAATTCTCCTGCAGTATAACTTTTATTCTAGTTTGACATTTAACAAGAAAAAAATAGCAATAAAAGATCATTTCAAGTGGTGAAAAGCACTTTGAAGACTCTGAACAGGGCCATGTGCTAAAGAATGACTTTCTTAGTGAAAGTCACTCAGTTCTGTCCAACTCTTTGTGACCCCATGGACCGTAGTGGAATGGGTAGCCTTTCCCTTCTCCAGGGGATCTCCCCAACCCAGGGAATGAACCCAGCTGCCTGCATTGCAGGCAGATTTTTTACGAGCTGAGCCACAAGGGAAGTCCAAGAATACTAGAGTGGGTAGCCTATCCCTTCTCCAGTGGATCTTCCCGACCCAGGAATTAAATCAGGGTCTCCTGCCTTGCAGGTGAATTCTTTACCAACTGAACTATCAGAGAAGCCCTATGAAGGAATTACTTAAGACAGGCTGTTTAGGAACAGGTTCTCTTAGGAGATGACACTTGAACCTAGCCCAGTTGGCGACAAGGATTCAGCCTGGCAAAGATCTTTTGAAGAGTATCTTTTTCGCCCAGAAAACTGCAAGTGTAAAAGCTACCTCTCCTTCAACCTGTGGAGGTGGCTGGACTATGGATTCCTGACTACTTCCCACCCTCTAATTTGATTTTTAATGTAATCACAATCTCTAAATACTAGGTGTGAGACTTGACTTCAGTGAAACACCAGAGTTTAAGTTGGTAAAATACAGGACTAAGATGTGTCTCTTCCTTCTCTCCCCTGCTGAGTTTTCCATCCTGTCAGCTACTAGAGCTCTAGACTTGGCTGGAGAATAAGAAGAGGGAAGACTAAAGAAGACTGTTAGAGTTAAAAGTTTGGGTAAAATAGGGACTTCTTACTCCTTGCCCATGGACCTTACCCCAAGCCCAACTCTTAGATGGGCTTCAAGAGAAAAGTGATACTGTTATAATTGTTTTTGACATTTTGCATGCATTTTTTCAGCGACTGGGATCCATAGCTTTCATCAGCTTTCTTGGGAAAAGACAATATACCTAAAAGTGTGAATAAACAGTTGTAGGGAATAGTTACAGTGTTTGCCATCTCAGATAGAAAATGAAGCAAAAACATCTCCTCAAAAAAAAAAATTGAAAAAGAATTTTTGTCCTCTGTGTGCCACATCAAGAAAAAGAAATGGATGTAAACAAGCTCACACTACTTCAAAAGGACCAACTCAAATGTACAAGCAAGAGGGAGAGAGAGTGGAGTAAAGTATACTTCCAAAGACACAATCCTTTGTTTTGTAGTTAGGAGAAAGGCTACTGTTCAGAGATGGACTGCTTCTTCAGAAAAGTAGTTATTCACAGAGGTTATGTAAGGGCCGGACAGTGAGCTGATTTCCACAAAGCTGTGTGCCATTTAGACACTTTTCTTTGGCCCTTTATTCTTGACAAGTTCCCTGTGGTATTGAGTTTGAATATCAAATAGTCTTAATACTTTCCTTTATGGCAAACAATTTTGCCCTAAACCATTTCTTCCTCTTTAGATGGTTGTTTGTTTCTTTTCTGAGTGACAGAAAACCTCTCTATATAAATAAAGAGATAGAGGAGGGCAGGGCTTCCCCGGAGGCTCAGCAGTTAAAGAATCTGCCTGCAATACAGGAGATGCAGGAGTCTTGGGTTCCATCCCTGGGCTGGAAGGATCCCCTGGAGGAGGAAATGGCAACTCACTCCAGTATTCTGGCCTAGAGAACCCCATGGACAGAAGAGTCTGGCTGGGTTACAGTTCATGAGGTCGCAGAGTTGGACACGACTAAGCACAAGCCTGAGGGGTGTGGATATGAAGGGGATGCATCTTTCTCTCTGAGTCCAGACTTGCAGGAAGAACTGAGGTGATGACGGTGTATCTCAGTCTGCAGTCCTCTCAGAAAGTAAGTGTATATGCAGAGATGCTCCCCTAAGTTAAAGGTGGGGGCAGCCATGGTGATCATGGTGAGACGGCTTGTTTTGAGGTTTTTCTCCCAGTTGTTTGTTAACCTTTCCGTGAGCTGCGAGTCAGGAACTCAGCTTTCATCGGAATTGGAGGTCCTGGCCCCACCCATCTTCTTTGCACCCTGCTGTCCTTGAAAGTGATCTTCATTTTATAATCTATGTCCGTTTTTTGTGGGGAGGGGCAGTTATCTCAGCTCTCAACTCTTTTGGTTAATACTCTTCTCCTGCCAACATCCTTGTTAGAATTAGCAAGGTGAGTCAGTACTATGTGTCTGCTTTGACTAATAGAAGTCTAATTTTATGATTTTCACACACAACATCCTACACACATAAATATTATGTCAGCACTTCTGAAGAAAGAGGAAAAAGGATGACAGAGTGTTGTGGGTACGAAAGGACAGGGTGGGGAATGGGGGTGTGGCCTCCTGGTAAGCTCTACCTAGGTTTGGGACGGATTATTTTTTTCCCAGCTCATCCTGCTGTTGTGCTGCTATGGGATTCTTCTCGGGACCAAGTAAATTGCAATGCCCCAAATAAACAAAATTAGGGGCAGATGTTGAAAAAAGGAGCCCAAGGCAGGAAGGAAGAGGTAACAGCTTAGGCCCTTGGCCAGGTACCATCCAGTTGCACTACTGTGAAATTGGTTAAATCTGTGAAGGAGTGATCCTCCCGTCAGTGGCTAGAAAAAGAGGGTGGGAAGGAGATGATCCTGACCTGGGGCATGGGAAGAAGCCTGACACTGGGTGGGCGGTTCTTCATTGCGCTCTCTTTATCATGGAGTTGTGTGGTGAGAAGGCACAGAGCGGGTAGTAGATACCGGGTCTCCAGTCTTATTAAAGGTCAAGTGGATGTTAGCCAGTTGCCGAAAAACATTTGGGTGGCTTGGGTCCCTAAAGGACTTTTCAGGCAGAGGCAATGGTGCAGAATTAGAGCTAGAAGCAGGACAGCCCAGTGGGCATGGGGAGGGCTAGACAGGGCAGGCGCTGACTTATATAAAGCCCTATATGTCCTGCTAATGTGTGTATTTTGTCCTGAAGTCTGTGAGTAGTTGCCAGCTGAAAAGACAAACAAGTTCATCAATTTGAGGCATTGTTAGGAAACTAAAGCTGAGGACAGAGTGGTTATGGGATGCTGATTTATTAATGATGAAGGACCATTTTCAGATAAACACGCAGAGAATCACCTGAATGGTGAACGGTAGGAAGCTTTTCAAGTTCCGTGGTTATTTAGATGGAATATCCCCAAGAAGTTCCATTCTCAGGGCTCTTTATATAAAGTCTAAGACACTCCCTTGTGCCTCTCTGCTGACTTCATTATCTCCTCTGTTAACTGCTGGTAGGGATCAGGTTGACTGGGACCTGGGGTGATAGCTGTTTTATCATCCAAGCCTTGCAGGACCAGTTTGGGCTTGGTGGGGGGGAAATCCCTTTTATCTTCTAGCTTTGCTTGATCTAATCAGGTCTTGAACTGTTCTGCCTGCTTTGCTTCTGGTATACAAATGCCTTCTTTCCTTTCTCTCTCTGTCTCGATATAGTTCAATGGTGATTATTCACTATTCAAACAACTTATTTTTCTTCCTGTGCTTTATTAGTAGAGACTTGCAAATTTTGCATTTAGAAGGTCCCACTATAGAAAGCCATGATAATATTTTGACCTGAGAAGGTACCTCACAAAGTAACAATTTTAAATTTATGCTTTAAAAAAATCATTAGGTTGGCTTTGTGGAGTCTGAGTGAAGGTGAGAATGTGTCTTGATAGGGTGAGAAGGGAATCAGGTAGGGAACTGTGCAGGTAATTCACGTGAGTGATTATAAGGGCTGGAATTCAGGTGTGCCATTGAGGAGGGCAAGGAGGGAATGAATGTGAAAGATATTTAAAGGGGGAGAGTGAATAGAATGATGACCCGGGGTGGGTGTGGGGAGTGAGTGACAGGGAGGCTGCACGGATAAGGCTGCTTGACATTGACCTGGACTCTGGAGAGGTGAAGAAGTCATTTGTTGAGGGGAGCAGTAGGATTTGGTTAGCTCCATTTTGGAAATGCTGAGCTTAAGGTTCCTGTCAGGTCTTCCATGTGCAGAAACCCAGTAGGAAATATGACGCTCAGGAGACAGAACTCAGCCAGAGACCTGGGTTTCGTGTGCCCTATTTAGGAAAGCGCTATCTCCAAATAAAATGGCTTGGATGAGGTAGAACTCTGTTTCTCTCTCATAGATCAGGCTGCCAGGCAACTCTATTGTACAAGTTCACCCAGGGGTCTTGGGTGGTTAGACAGTGTCACTTTTTAAAAATTTGTCTTCCACAATTGCTCCTGTTTTCCTGAAGTTGCAGTAGTGGGGAGGAGGAGGAAGAGGACGGGGAACATCCGATGCATGAAACTCTGCCCTCTGCAGCTCTGCACACATTCCCTTGGCTTACAAGGTTATGCTTAGCAGCAAGGAAGGCTGTTAAGTGTGGTCTCTGGATAAGGAGGCTATGTTCCTGTAGAAAATGCTATGCTACGAAGAGTGGAGAACAGACTAAGGCAAGTGGCATGTCTTAACAGTTTCCAGGTGTTATCAATATGTAGGAGGCAATAAATGCATAGGAGGAGGTAAAACTACACAAAGAGATGGCGTAATATATGCAGCAAAGGACAGAAGTTGGGGAATGGCAATACTTAAGGGCAGAGAAGACACCTGTTGTAGGTAGAGAAGAAATGGAAAGCAGTGTCCTGAAAGCCAAGGAAGGAGAGGATTTTAGGAATGAGTTTTGCTTAGTGAGGAAGTATGGTTCAGAGATTAAGGGTAGGCTACAAACTAGACTGTTTGGGTTAAATCTTCCCTCTACTTCTTGCTAGCTGTGTGACCTTGGGCAAATTTTAAACCTCTCTGTGCTACTTTTTTATTACCTTTAAAATGAAGATAACCAGAATACCCATTTCATGTGAATGAATTAGCATGTTTACAACCCTTCAAATAGTGCCTGTTTGTAATATATATACTACAGTAATAACTGAGAATTAAAGTAAATTAGGGATTGATAAGTACACATAGGATTTTTCAAATAGAGTCACATACAGAACTCTTTGAGCAAGCATTTTATACACATTATATAATTGTATATATAAGCCCTATAGCATTTATTTGAAGGTGCTATATCGTTATCTCCATATTACAGATAAGAAAGGTGAGTCACAAAGAGTTACAGTGACCTAGTCCAGTTTCACAGAGCTAGTCAGTGACTGAACTCAGATCTATTTGATTCCAAAGCCCATACTTGTATTAGTCACTAAAATTTCAAGATGTGGAGCACATGGTGAGGAGCAAGCTGAGTGTTTGTAGATTTTTTTCACATCTAAACCTCAGTTGCCTTATCCATTAAATGAGATAATAGTAGTATCTGCCTCATTATAATAAAAAAAATTGAGCTACTTAATAAGAAACCCTTAGCAAATCACTTCGCACGAAATAAACACAAACCTTCAATGCATGGTGGTAGCTAATGACAATAATAACAGGAATTTATTAATATTTATTAGGGTAAATAGAAAAAATAGTGACCTATGATTAGATTTTTAACTAACCAAATTGCCCTAAGTTTTGCTAGTAATGGCAGGAAAATATGCATTTTCTAGTTCTATTTGTATTGGCTGAAGGTAGATTTTAGGTCAAGATTTTGGGAACTTCATGTGGTTTCTCATTTTTTTTTCACATCTTTCCAGTTCTTAAGTACAAACATTTAGATGGACAAAAGGGCCCAGCGAGAGATGATGTCTAATGAGCGGTTTGTATTTATACATTTTCTGCTCAGACAGTGAATATCTGCCCCTGCACCTCACCTTCCTAGGGAGAATACCACCTTCTGGGTTTTCTGACACTTGTTGTTCAGTCACTACATTGTGTCTGACTCTGCAACCCCGTGGACTATAGCACACCAGGCTCTTCTGTCCTTCACTGTCTCCTGGAGTTTGCTCAGAATCATGTGCATTGAGCCAGTGATGCTGTCTACCCATCTCATCCTCTGCAGTTCCCTTTTCCTTTTGTCTTCAGCCTTTCCCAGCTTCAGGGTCTTTTTCCAGTGAGTCGGCTCTTCACATCAGGTGGCCAAAGTACTGGAACTTCGGCTTCAGCATCAGTCCTTCCAATGAATATTCAGAGTTGATTTCCTTTAAATCACTGGTTTGATCTCCTTGCTATCCAAGGGACTCTCAAGAGTCTTCTCCAGTACCACAATTCAAAAAGCATCCATTCTTTGGCACTCAGCCGTTTTTATGGTTCATCTCTCACATCTGTACATGACTATTGGAAAAACCAAAGCTTTGACTATACTGATCTTTGTCACAAAGTGATGTCTCTGCTTTTTAACATGCTGTCTAGCTTTGTCATAGCTCTCCTTCCAAGGAGCAAGCATTTTTTAATTTCATGGCTGCAGTCACCATCTTCTGTGATTTTGGAGCCCAAGAAAATAAAATCTGTCACTGCTTCCACCGTTCCCCCCTTGTATTAGCCATGGGGGACTTTATGCCATAATCTGAGTTTTTATAATGTTGAGCTCTAAGACAGCTTTTTCACTCTCCTCTTTCACTCTCGTATTTTTGGTAAAAATGACAGATGTTCAATAAATGTAGTCTTTTAAACTTAGGATTCTGCATCTCTAATGGGGATCTTGTGAAGATGAAATGAGATACAAGGGTCTGTGGGTATTTTTGAGATACATGAAGACTTTTTTACTGCATTTCCTGTGTATGGGTTTGAGTAACATTACTCTTAAGAGAACAGTGAATTTTATTACTTGCTGTTTAATTTTTTAAGGACGGGTTTATTTTCCTGCAAAGGTTATGATTATCAGTCGAGAACTTTTGCTCCAACTTCATTAAAGCTCATGAACTCATGAACTGCTATCACTCAGTTTTTCAATTTTAAAATAAATAGTACTGAATGTTATTTATTTGTACCTGATAATTAAAACTGTTATCTCAAACTTGGGAGTTATGTTTATTATGAAAAATCAGTTATGAAGATATCAATACTGGCATGTATTGGCACCTAGATTTCATTTATACTTTATCTTCATAAGCACATTAGAAGTCTGCCTAATTTTTTGATGTGGCCTGTGAATATTGAGTACTGAAAAGCCACAGGAGTTCTTCTAATTTTAGAAATCCATTCTGGAGCTTGATCAGAGAATAATTTCAAGTGTATAATTTCCTCAAGTGAAGTAAGGCATCTTGACATGCCTTCAGATAGATTCCAGGAAATATAGGGATTAGTGATTTCTCTCTCAACACTAAAAAGGTAGTGTTGTTATTTAAGGTTGACCAGAATTTTAACATTGCAGCAAGCAAAGTAGGTTAGCCAGCTTGTCTTATTCCATACCTTTGAATTATCTGAGGTTATTAATTCAGTGCTAACATGGCTTTATTTAGGAAGAAAACATATTCAAGGTAAATCAACTCAGTATTTTATTTTGAGAAAAGCAAATAAATGCAATTTAGTTCTTTCCTATTGTGAGCAAAAGAGTCTTTGTGAAATGGAATGCAGTTTTGAACTCTTCACATTTCTGTTTCCTTTTTTGTCTCACTCAACAGCAAACACTCAACAGTATTTGTTTGTACAACTAAATATCTGTGAACAGTACAATAGATTATATAGAGACACATTTATATTTTTTCTTCTCTAGACTTAGTGTCTTGCTTTTCAACAAAAAAAATCCAAGTTTACACTGGAAAGTGTAAACTTTATTCATGTTTATTTGACTGGCTCAGAATAAGCTCACAACTTGTATTCAGACTGCACTACTTTGAAGAGGCTGTTGCAGAATAGGCCATAAACCCTGGAGCTGTTTCTATGAAGAATTCAGAGAGTGGCTGAGGCAGACAATCATGCTGTACATAGAAATCAGAAAAAATACTCTTATTTTTCAAGAAGAAAAATATTCATTTGGAAAGTTAATCCTTAACTTTAAGTAATTGTGTAAGCAATTCTCTGAAATTCAGCGTGATACCTAATAAGCTGCAAGTTTTTACAGTGTCTCCTGAATTACCAAAGAAATATTAAATTATATGCAGTATAGAGAGATTTGTGCTTTATTTATATGTTTACACCTTGTATCTTTTTTATTAAATGATTTAATGCAGCATACAACAAAAAGGCGTAGTGGATGAATAATAAAAATAAGATTTATTTATTGGATAAAGCTAAATAGGTCCTAGAGAAGTAATGTACAGCATGATTAATATAATTAACATTGCTGTGTGTTATATATAAAAGTTGTTAAGAGAGTAAATCCTAAGAGTTCTCATTACGAGGGAAAAATGTTTCTTCTTTTTCTTTTCTTTTGTATCTATATGAGATGATGGATATTCAGTAAACTTATTGTGATAATCATTTCATGATATATGTAAGTCAAATTATTATGTTGTATGCCCTAAACTTACACAGTGCTGTGTGAATTATAGCTCAATAAAACTGGAAGGGAAAAATACATAAATAGCAATGGAAAGCCAGGATTAAAGAAAGAGTAATTGGACATGCTTGATGTGAAGGCAAATGGGATTACTGTGGTTCAGTTTCATATTTGTCCTTGAGCTTTCTGAAAGCCCAGGTGAAATGACATGTAATCGTCTGGATCCTTTTAATGTTTGGAGGGCATGTATTCTAGTTTTTCAAAGGGAGCAAAATTCTAAAGTATTTGTTCAAGTGCAGTTTTATACCTACTACTCTAAAATACCTGGGAAAATACCTTCAATATTATTTTTCAAAAATTTTATAGAGTAATTCCTTATGGTGTTCTTCAATATCATTAAAATACACTTGAGTGGAAAATAATTTGTAAGGGCACAGGTTAATATATTGCAGCATGGCAGAATTTGGCAGTCTGGTGTGGTATTTAGATAGAAGTTGAAGTACCTAGAGATGGCAATTGATTTTATTTATTTTAAATAGTCTGTAGATAACATCTCTCTTTGAGGGGTTTTTGATAGAGAAGGACAAAATATAATTTAATGAATTCTGATTACTAAACTAAATACTTACATTCTGTCTAGTTTGGGAGTTATCTTTGTAAAGTAAATGAGGAAGTAATAGGGCTGATTTATTTATTAAAAATTGAGGAGTCTAACTAGGACCTTTGCTTTGAATAAGCCACCTTTGCCCTCCTTGACATGGAGATAACCTTCAAGTCCAGTGACCTCTGAGGAGGCCAGGCCCTGACTCTGAGCCATAATGATACAATCCTATGTCCACTCTTTCGGGGAAACTGAAAAGCTTTTTTCACTGAGATCCAAACCCATTCATGACAGCCTGGATTGTCTTAATATTTTATTGCATTTTCTTGTGTGGCCACTGAGGTTTCCTTAGACTCCCAGAACCAGTAAGTCTCCCAGACTTCACGGAGGAATCATAGAGCCTCAACGTTAGCCAGAGGTGAGATCTTAGGGCCTTCTTAGTCCTTTCTTGAGAATGTGCACAGTCCTGGGCTTGAGCATAGCCTTACTCTCAGGTATAACTTTCTAGATCCCCGCAAAGGTGTCAGAGCTTTGCCAAAACCACAAAGGACTTTGCATTCCCCAGTTTTTCCCTTTCAGCTTTTGACTAGCCCATTGTATGCAACTATTATCCACTGCCTCGGGCAGCCTCAGTTTTGACCAGTTACCTCTGAATGCTTTTGACAAATACTCCCCAGAGGGAAAAGACTGTTGCCCAGGTTGAGCTGCAAGTCAAGTCAAATAAAGACAGCCTTGCTAGTGAGCTCTTTCAGGGAACCACCAGATCGGACAAATAATGACAGTTCTCTGACAATGGATCTTTGAAGGAGCTCCAGCCCTTTTCTGTTGCCTTTGGTGGCTGCCAGACCACTGATTTTTACTGTAATTGTGGGCTGTTTATTTTCAAGGTTCCTGCAGAGCTGGGGAAGGGGTATGTGAGTAAAGCAAATTAAAATGCCACAAAGCTCACTGTTCTTACTGAGATTCAGGTGCTTCTCTTGAATAAATGCTCCTCAGATTGCTGCAAGCATTTGGTTAATTTCCAGAGTTCTAAAAAAAGTTGATTCTGACAATTTTCTCTACTGCTTTCGTTGCTTATATGGGGGAGAGGCTATTCAGAGGTCCTTTTTCTACCAGTTTTGTGGATGTTACTCTAGAAGTGCTTTTTAGCCATATTTTTACAAATTAAAAAGTTGAACTTTTTGACTTCTAAGTTCCCCTCCCACTCTGGAACATTCACTGTTATCTAATATATCACATTGCCAAATATCCTAGATGATATAATTTACTGTATCTTTGTTTTGCTATCTGTGATTGTTTAAAATAAAATTGAAACAGACTTTACTGGATGCCAGAGTATGAAGCACAGTCAATTTCTGCTTTGTTTTCATCACAAATTAAAAAATAATACCTTTTCTGCATAGTTATTCAGCATAGAGTGGGTTAGTCTAAAGGGATGGGAGATCTTTACATGCCAATGGGAAAAACTATATGGGTAAAATTTAAGCACCAGAGACTGCTGAAAAGGTAAAAATCAAATAATAATTGACTTATTTCACAGGGTTGTATCATTCAGTATATAGTTTATCTTTAACTGTGGAATTTATTTTAATTGTTCTTTATTTATTAAAGATCCATTTTTGTACTAAGTACTGAAGACATAGTTGAAGAATCAACTAAACCATGCAAAGCCATTTTATATCAATTTCTTTGGAGATGGATATGATGATCTATGCTGCATTACTTAGCAATGATGTTAAAGGATATGTTCACAGAAATTAATTTTCTAAATGTCTGAAGCTAAACCTTTTTAAGTATTTTTGGTGTGCCTCTTTTCCAAACTATGTTAAAGATTTCTTTGCTTAATGAGGAGAGTCATGATCTAAAGTCTCAGTGGCAAACATCACTTTGGGTAGTTACTTCACTGTCTTGAGAAACAGTGATCTCTACCTTTGCTGTTACAGGTGGGCAAGGATTATTTCATCAGTACTTAGTGGGAACACAATGCCATGCTTTTGGTGTTTTATTCTCTAAAAAAGTGTTTTACTCGTACTTGTCCATTAATACCTGCTTTTTCATAGATTCTTCAGCTCTTTTAATTTGTGCTTTCTAATCTTCTGATATACCAGATAAATCTGATACCTACTGAGCTCTTACTATATATGAGATCACATTCTAGATGTTTAATTGTGCTTGTTCATTTAATTTCCCCAAGATCACAAACAGGCTGGCCCTATTACCATTCATGTTTTCATACGAGAAAACTGAATCACAGAAAGATTAAGTATCATGGCCAAAGTCACAAAAGCTTATAAATAGCAGAGCAGGGATTTGAATTCAGAATTCTGGCTCTGCAGTTCATGATCGATATGGTGTCATAAGGATGTTTGTTAGAATTACACATAAGCCTAAGTGCAAATGGGTTCTGATGAATTACCTGAGGGGAGCTCTTTGAAAAACACTTGAACATCAGTGATTCTCTTCATGTCATCTATTTTGGTTTCTCAGTGTGTGTGTGTGTGTGTGTGTGTGTATTAAATAGGTAAGATGACTAGAGAAGTTATTTTATTAAAGCAGTGTTAAGTATCAATAGTATTACTTATAAATATTCTAGCTTCATTTTTGGTGAAATTGATGAAACTTTGCTAATGTTTTGCTGTTAATTTGCATTACATGGTATACCAGAAAAGGTAGTTACTGAAATGTGTCTGTGACTCGTTTTACATGATTTCTATTTCTTAAAAGTAATGACTTATTAGGGTATAGTTACTTATAAGTGTCTTTGGAAACTTAAGAGTTATGTAATATACATTCCTCTCCTCCACTATAACCCACAAATTAACAATAGGCTGATTCAGTAGCCTTGGTTTCCTTGATTTAGTTGAGTTATTTATAGAATCTGGGGAAGGAAACAAGAAGGCAGTTATTTTAATAATTAAAATTTATTTTCAAAGAATGCACACCTCTCTCTCCCATCCCACTGCTCACAGGGGTTCCCTGTTGAGAGTCACCATCTTAAAAGTTTGTAATTCAAGTTGTTTGGTTCCACTAACTGATGGATGATTTTTTTTCCCCACTATTTTGATCCTCTGCAACACAGTCAGAGGAATATTGACCATCTAATTTCTTTTACAGGGTTGTGGGAAGAAAATGTATTCCTTTTTGAGAGGAACCAAACAGCTGCAGGTGCTGAGGTTTCTGGGGATCTCCATTGGAGTGACACAGATCCTGGCCATGATTCTCACCATTACTCTGCTCTGGGCTCTCTACTACGACCGACGGGAGCCTGGGACAGACCAAATGATGGCTCTGAAGAATGACACCACTCAGCACCTGCCTTGTCACTCGGTAGAGCTGTTGAAACCAAGCCTGTCGAGGATCTTTGAACACACATCCATGGCAAACAGCTTTAATACACATTTTGAGATGGAGGAATTATAGAGACTGTCAAAGAAGGAAGCCACAGATTTATTTTACTGGACTTGTGAATGTTTTAAACACACACTTAACCGTTTCAGAAACGTGTAGAAATGAAAATGTTGCCATAAAAGGATACCCAAGCACATGATGTTCCACTCTTTAAAAGGAAGTGGGAAAAGTTCCATATGAGACAAAGCACCACCTGGACAGTAGTTGATGCCTTTTGTAATGCTGAGGACAGATCTAATACCCACTTTATAGCCTGTGTAAGATTTTTACTGAACACAGTTATGCTTTGAGGTTTATGCTTTGGCAGAGTTTGACCAGCATTTCTGCATCCATGTAAATGTGCTGAAACATGCTAGGTGGAGTTGGAGCTCCAGTAAAGTTTGATTTACTTCCGTAAGCTTACTAGTATATAAAGTTCCAAATAACTGCTAACATAGGAAGTTAGACAGTACTAATGACTTTTATTACTCAGTGATGTATGCTTTTGAGGGGAAATAGATTATACATAAGTACAAGCTGAAGATTGGTGACTACCTAAATGTGATTTTTGCTGGTTACTAAAAATATTCTTACTACTTACAAGAGCAAACTATAACATTGTCTCAAACTGATCAGGGATATATGTGTATATGAGTCTGTGTTAAGTCTGTATAATTCAGTAGATTTCAGTTCTTATAACATTAAGAATAACAATTGTGAAAAGGATAAATCCATACTGTATAGTCCCATTATTTTAACCTTTCCTGTTAATAGAGCTTTAAAATTCTGTCTTGGGTTTATATTACATACATAACTGTTAACTTAAATACGTAACCACTACTTTTGAAAAATTACTCACGTGATACAAAGGAATCATTATAATTCAGAATGCAGTCTAGTTTCTAGGAAGTATTAACAAAAAAAGTTTACATTTAACTTTAGCTCATTCAGCAAAGACCTGGATGTTATCCTTCTGCCAAACAGACTCATTTTGACACTAAAATACTTTATAAAGGAACTTATCTTTGCCTTCTCCAAACCAGAAGCAGCAGTCTCCAAGTCTCAATATAACTCTACAGAGAATAGTTTTCCTTTTCTCTAGCAAAAAGCCAAGAGAATCTTAAAGTAAGTGACAATTTAGCTAGAGATTTTTTTTGCCTTATTTCACTAATTAAGATACTGTGGTGAATTACACAGATTATTAAATTTTTTACAAGAGTAAACTATATTTATTTGAAATGGGAAAAGTGCATTTTACTGTATTTTGTGTAGTATGTTTATTTCTCAGAAAATAGAAAGGAAATTAAAATGTGTCAATAAATATTTTCCAGAGAGTAAAAATTTGCCTCTGTCTAATTTTTATACTTTATAATCACTTAGCAAGGGGGAAAACCTGAGACAACATGGTTGAATAAAGTAATAATAACTATCTCCAAAACCCAAAGCTACTCTGTAACAATATGTATCTTCACTGAAAAATGACAAAAAGATGCCCATTTACTTTACAAGTTTTCTTTTTGAGCTAAATGATAAATAATGTAGATGTCTGATATAGTACAAAATATGCCCATTTTATGTCAATTTATCGTCTCAATGTTTTCATATTGCAGTTTCTTAAAGTAATTTTCTAAGGAAAATGAGCCTAAGGAATACAATATTTGAAATCAGCTGCTAAATATCATCTTTACCATAATTTAAATAAAAGTTGAGTAGATAACTTGCTCAATCAGAACCATAAGCATATCCAGGACTTCCCTGGTGGTACAGTGGTTAAGATGCCACACGTCTGCAGGAGGCATGGGTTTGAACCATGGGTCAGGGAACTAAGATGACACATACTTCATGTGTGCTAAATCTCTTCAGTTGTGTCTGACTCTGTGACCCCATGGACTGTAGCCCACCAGGCTCCTCTGTCCATGGCATCCTTCAAGCAAGAACACTGGAGTGGGTTGCCATGTCTTCCTCCAGGGGATCTTCTCAACACAGGGATTGATCCTGCATCTCTTACGTGTCTTTTAGCTGGCAAGTTCTTTACCACTAGCACCACCTGGGAAGCCCACATACTGCATAGTGTGGTCAAAAAAATTAAAACAAAAACAAAAACAAAACAAAACATGAGTATCTTTTTTTCTAATCTCTTCAACGTCTCGACTTCCCATAATTTCACCTAAAATGCCAAGTAATTAAGACAGCTGTGAGTATTATTTGAATTATTTGCATAGTAGTCTAATTTAGATTCTTCTCTTTTGGCATATCTTATAGTCATAGAAAGAACAAGCATACATTATGTTGAGCTCAGTAAAAAAACAAAAACAACAACAAAAAACAAATTATAAATAGTTTAATTTCTAAAGTTTTGATGTATTACCTGACTTTATACTCTCAAGAATACTTGACATAAATTTAGACAATCACCTCATGCACTTATACACTGCTTAATGGGACCAAATGACATTTATAGCAGTAGACCACAAAGGCTTCTTATGGTAGCAGTGCACCTGGAATAATAAAACTGCAAGGGACTTTAAAAAGTGTATTTAATGCAGTGGAGCTGGGGGAATTCACTCTTTGGGCACAGTGCAAACAAGTAGCTGTTCCTTTGCTATTTTTAAAAGCTTTATTTTGTAAAAAAAAAAAAATCAGTATTTCTTATAGTAAGAAATTAACAAGATTATTTTCAAACTGGTGAATAGTCAATTCAAAATGCCCTGGAGATTCAGAGATGACAATAAGAGATGGTATCTGTCCTCTTTCATTGTAAAATCTGGTTGTACTAGCCACCAATGTGAAAAATACAAGAATACTCAGCTAATGGGGCTCTGCTTAAGAATATGAGATGAAGAAGGTGGCCTTCAACCTGAGTCAGGAAGGAAGAGGGGAGCTTAGCTAGCTCGTGCAGAATATTCCAGGAGCAACTGACTCTGAGGTTAAAAATTACATTACTTGGACTCACAGAGAGCAAAGTTATGGTTACTATGGAGCAGGGGGAAGGGTGGGATAAAGGGATGGTTGGGGAGATTGAAATCAACATGTACACACTGCTATATTTAAAACAGATAATAAACAAGGACCTACTATATGGCATACGGAACTCTGTTCAATGTTTGTGACAGTCTGGATGAGAGGCAAGGTTGAGGGAGAGTGGATACATATATATGCATGGCTGAAACCCTTTGCTATCCACCTGAAACTATCACAACATTGTTAATTAGCTATACTCCAATACAAAATAAAAAGATAAAAGAAGTCCAGGTCATAAAAAATTTTAAGAGGTGGAAATGGTGTTGAAAATGTTGGGGGAAAATAGTTACACTGTTTGAAGGACAGGGCCTGCCACTCAAGGTACATAGATAGAGCACAGAAAGCTTGAAGAGATACCATGGGAAAGGTAGTGGTGGTTTAGTTGCTAAATTGTGTCCAATTCTTGCGACCCCATGGATTACAGCCTGCCAGGCTCCTCTGTCCATGGGATTTCCCAGGCAAGAATACTGGAGTGCTGCCATTTCCTTCTCCAGGGGATCTTGCCCATCCTGAATCAAACCCAGGTCTCCCTCACTACAGGCAGATTCTTTACCAACTGAGCTATGAGGGAAGTCCGTGGGGAAAGGAAGTGGGAGAAATTTGGGTTTGGGGACTTCGTTCTGTGAACTCAGTGGTGAGTTACCGAAGTATTTTCAGAAAGAGAAGTGATTTGTGCTTGGGGAATTTAACCGGACTAGCCATTTGAGAAGCTGGAAACAGGGGCACAGGTACATCCATTACACAGCTCTGTGGGGTGGGCCATCGTTTCGCTGATATCTGCTAAGGAGTGCTTTGGAGTTGCAGGACCCAAAAGTCTCTTGAAGGGCTTCCCAGGTGACACTAAATGGTAAAGAACTCATCTGCCACCAGATGGAGCAGTGGTAAAGAATCTGCCTGCCAAGGCAGGAGACACAATAAATGCAATTTTGATCCCTGGGTCAGGAAGCTCCCCTGGAAAAGGAAATGGCAACCCATTCCAGTATTCTTGTCTGGAAACTTCCAAGGACAGAGGAGCCTGGGCTGCAAAGAGTTGGACATGAAGCCTCTGGAGAGGGCGAGGCTGATTGCAATTGTATTCCAGGAGACAGCAGAAACCTCACTAGGGCAATGGAAGTCAAAAAATGTAGGGCAGAGACAAATGACAAAAGGGCTAATCCACAAAAAATTGACAGCAGACTGATCTTGGTGGGTATGAGATGAGAAGCGAAAGAACTGAAATGTCTAGATTTTGTACTGGGAAATTGGCTACGGCATTAACCTAGACAGAAGACTGGAGGGGGGAACCGGCGTGTGGGAAGGTAATTAATTTGGTTTGGGACATGCTGGGTTGGACATGCCTGCAGGACATGCAGATGGAGGTGTCTACAGGCAGCTGTAAATTCCCGTCTGGAGCTCAGGAGAGTTCACTTCAAGCTCAAGAATTTTTATGCACTACTTTCCTATCTCAGGAAGCCTGACAGAAAGTGGGCTGAGAACCAAATCTTATATGAGGGGAATCTTAAGCAGCATGCTACAAGATCTTTTTGTCTCAACTCCCACACCTGCATGTGAGTCAAGGGAGGTAAAGAAAAGAGAAATGAACACACCATTGAATCTTCTGTAGCAAATGGAGCCGCCTCCTTTTGAAACAATACTGCCAACTGCCGTGTTGCCTTACCTGACCCCACTTCCTAGCTTTCTGTGATTGACCAGTGAATCTTATTTCACTCCTACTAGCTGAGGTCTTATTTCCTCATGTGCACAAACACTGACAGTGTCCAACCACCTCCTAGAAACACATATGGACACTCTTTAATATCACCTTGGAAGCCCATTTATTTTCTATTATAAAATGTGATTATTACAGCTATTCTTAGTCTCATGCACTCATGGGTGCCTACCAGGTGCCAGGCCAGAAGGTGCTAGGTGTTTTCCACATGTTTTTTCTCTCTGCTGTTTACAACTTTTTCACAATCTATAGCATCATTACATAAGAAAAAGGACTAGGAGAGACTGGAAAATATATTTAAGTAGTAAGTGTGGCCCTTCATCTTCCTCCCTCTCAGTTTTGTGATGTGGCATCTTCACCAGCCTGTGGGGAAGCTCAGCGCATGCCTCACATAGAAAAGTCAGATCCTCTCATATGTGAATCGATATCTCCAGGGCAAATTTGTCTCCAAATTCTGTTACTTTTCCCCTCAAAACGACTTTTTTGTCTAATAATTTCCTTCTTCCCATTATATTCCCAGAACAAGTTCAAATGACCTAAAGCTTTGTTTGAAGTCATAAATTTTTTCCCCACCCCTTGTCTCCTTCCATTGATCTGTTTTGTACACACAGCCAACTTAATTTCTTTAATCAGTTTTACTGAGGATATATATATATATATATATATATATATATATATATATATATATCCTCAAGGACTAGATGAAACCAGTCAATTTTAAGGGAAATCAACCCTGAACACTCATTGGAAGGACTGATGCTGAAACTGAAACTCCAATATTTTGGTTATCTAATACAAACAGCTGACTCATTGGAAAAGTCCCTGATGCTGGGAAAGATTGAAGGCAGAAGGAGAAGAGGGTGTCAGAGGATGAGATGGCTAGACGGCATCACCCGTGCAATGAACATGAACTTGGGCAAACTTCTGGAGATGGTGAGGGACAGAGGCCTGGCATGCTGCAGTCCTTGGGGTCACAAAGAGTCGGATATGACTGAGTGACTAAGCACTGCACACATGCACACATAAGTATTAGGTTTGACATACATATATTATACATCCTCATGCACACACACACTCATAATCAAAACCACAATCACAATATAGAACAGTTCATCATCTCAAAGAGTTTTATCATGCCCCTTTGCTATAAATTCTTCCAATCCCCAATTCTAGCTTCAGGTAACACTGATATGTTGCTCAAATTAATTCTTGTAAAACACAATATTAGCATGTCACTTCCTTACACACTTCAAGGGATTCCCTGCGTAAACTAAGACAGAGCTTCCCAATTTGTTAGTGTGTAAGTCATTTCTATGGCACACTGGGTCAACGAGCCTCAGAGGTGACTGGCCATCCCAGGTCTTGCCTGGCTAGGTGAGGACTACAGGGAAGCAATAGCTCAGGGCACAGTGTAAGTGTAATATACAGTGGCTTACACAAAGTAGAAGTGACTTTACATTTCATAAAGCATACGTGTATGAGTAGCCCGAGTCTTGCTGCCTGAGGATGCCAGAGTGGCAGACTCCTCTCCTGCTGCTGTGCTGTGCCATGGTGCTCCCCTTATTCATCTGGTCCCAAATGACACACTCGACTTCCACAATTCAAGTGGCAAGCTGGGGAAAGTGAAAGGGGAGGAGGCTCGCCTCTTTCCTCTGAGGACATGCTCAGAAGCCCACACTGCTTTCATTCACGTATCATGGCTGGAGGGGTGAGTGGGAAACAGTCTTTGTTCCGGAGACCCATGTATCCAGTTAAGCCAGGAAGTTCGATGACCGTAGAAGGAGAGGCAAGTGGGTATTTGAGTCCACCAGCCGTCTCTGCTGCATGCCTAAGTGTCTGCAGAATAAAATCTTCCACTTAAACTTCTTTTTCCAAACCTATCCCCTAAAACTTTCCCACTTGTCCCTGTATACCACCAGATGGGCCACCCATGGTTCCCTCATTAGCTCCACCATCCCACACATCCTGGCCTCCTTGTCTTTGCTCACATTATGGTGCTTCCCTGATGTGTCATCATCGCCATAGGTCACCTTGCACTCAAGCTTCAGGTCCCAGGGCAGCAGCCACTCCCTCTCTGAAGCTTTCCCTGACCACTCCACCCCTTAGCCATCCTTCCTTCTCTGAGCTCAGTATTTATTTGTTGCTACTTTGCTCCTTGCATTTTCCATTTTCTAATATTATTTTTCATTGATAGTATGTTTTTAAAATATATCTGGTCTCACTTGAGAGAAAATATTATGCCATTTTATATCTCACTCAGCATTTTGCATAAACCTAGATAGTGTTTCTTATGTATGTTATAAATCACTATGTGTGTGAATTAATATATGCATGAACTGTGAGTTGGTTAAATGAATCAAATGCTATTGTCCAAAATGATACCAAGAAGGAGAAACTGCTCTAAAGAAGGTCATCTCTTCTTGAGTGAGATGGGACACTGGGTTATCAAAGGCTAAGTACTTATTTAGCTATAAATGGATGTAGATTGGATCTGCAGAATGTGTTTAGAGCTTAGCCAAGTCTTACTAATGTCTGAGTGAACTATCAAGTTGTATTTGTGGTCTAATCATATAATAGCGTCTTAGATTTATAAAATGCTTTTATGCCTAACTCGCAATCCTGTAACTTTTAAATCTACATTTATTTAACTGGGAGTGTACATACAGAGTAAAAGCTGAGTGCACATCCTTGAAGAAATCTCTTGAGAGCTGGAGGTTGGAGCAGATCACTACTAATGTTGCAATTTCCATGCAAATTCCAGAAAGCAACTTTAAAAAAAAAATGTGGTAATCCAAAATTTTTTGCTGAGTACATCAGAATGCTTGATTTATTCTTCTCGTAATCCCAATGAGGTCAGTTTTATAAAGCCAAGGTAAGTAAGGATCAATGACATTAAGAAACATGCCCAGAATTATATGGCCAGTAAATGATAGGGTTGGGATTTTAACAGATTTTTTAAAACTCAGGGTCCATGCTCTTAACTGCTTTATAAGTGAGCTACGGTTTCTTGCTGTTTTGACTAAGATCAAGTGTAGAATGGGGGCTTTCCTGGTGGCTCAGTGGTAAAGAATCTACCTGCCAATGTAGGAGATATAAGAGGTTTAATCCCTGGTTCTATCTCTGGGTCAGGAAGATCCCCTGGAGTAGAAAATGGCAATCCTCTGCAGTATTCTTGCCTGAAAAATTTCATGGACAGAGGAGCCTTATGGGCTACAGGCCATGGGATTTCAGAGTCAGAAATGACAGCAACTGAGCACATTGTGGTAACAAATTTCCTAAATTATTTTTAATTTATTGGTATTGGCATATAGTCAATTTAACATATTGCTAAATTTTACTAACTTGTATTTCTTCTTGATTTTGTGTGTGTATTCAAAAGTCATATTCATTTGTTTAGTGTGTGTGTGACACATTCATTTTTGATAGATATTATCGAAAGGACAAGCTAGAGTCCTTTAAATATAATTAAAATTTAATTTTGGTGTAAATATGTGGAAAGTATATATACTGCCTTTGCTTGTATAAGAAAAGAAATTCTTTAGTCTATTGTTATCAACATTGAAAATGTAAAATAGGATTTCTGCTTCCAGCCAACACGGACTAACAGGAACCAAATTTACCCTCTTGCCTGAAATAAACAACCATAACAAAATATTTGAAACATAGATTTTAAAACTCTAAACATCAGGCAAGAAAGGATAGTGATATAGAAGCTGGTAACAAAAGAGATGAGTCCTATGGTTTTCCCAACTCATTGCCTTGAGAGAGCTTCCAGGATGTGGCAAAAGGATGGAGAATCTAAGTAGAGCCTAGAGAACTCCACAATGAGAAGCAATGGAGCTCAGAATATAGGGAGAGTAGGGCATTACAAGTTTGGAGGACTGGGTAATGGAGGGGAGAGATGCACAGACAAAAAGCCTGATGGATATGTAGACTGTCCCCTTTGAGTGTTCAATAGAGTATGGTTCAACATATTCAAAAGAATTAGAACAATGCCTGGTGCCCATATATGGCTGGGAATAGTCCTGTTTCACCGCCAGACTAAAAAATCTCATAATTCACAGGGTACTGTGTAGAGGACTCAGAAAGGCTCACCTCGGTAGTGAAGAATAATTAGCCTTCAAATTAGACTCTACTGGCACCAAATACAACATCAAAGTAAGACCCTAGGTTATCATCCTGTTTCCACACACTATAAGTACATCTGTAACAAATCTCAAGACTATTTAAGGAAATACAAAGGTCTCCTTGCTGGAGCATAAAGGAAACATTTATAAAATCTGATAACCAGTCAAAGATGATTAGCTAAAAAGCAAGAAAACATGATACTAGGTGAAGAGAAAAACATAAATTGAAATAGATCCAGAATACATGTTAAAGTTAGCAAAGGTATTAAAGGAATAATTATTGTGGTGTTCCATGTGTTAAAGAAAATGAAGCAGAGATGGGAAGATATTTTTAATAAAGAAGTTTTTAGAGATGAAAACTGTAAAGTGTGATATGAAAGATACACTGGATAGAACTAACAGAACACTAGTCACTGATGAAGAAGAGACTAATGCATTTCAAGGCATAGCAATATAAATTATGCCAAAAAGAAACCAGTGATAGAAAAAAATCAGAAACAGTGAAAACTGCATCACTGAACTGTAACAAGTTCAAATGGTTTAACATACATGTACCTGGTGTCCTCAAAAGAAAGGGGCAAAAGAAGGACTAGAATAGATGTTAGAAAAAATTTCCAAGTTTGATTTCAAAAGATCCAAGAATATCAAAGGACTCCAACCACAAAAACATGAAAGAAAATTACATCAAGGCACAATATAATCAAATCTTGAAAGGGGTCAGAGGAAAACAGTCTTTATGTAGAAGGGAACAAGCATCATCATGACAAAACAATGTGTTCAAGAGGGAAGTGGAATAATATCTTGTGTGGAAGTAAAAAATGATCAAATTAGAGCCCTGTACCCATAGAAAAGTCTTTTCAATGAGATATAGTGAAAACTTTTTCAGACATACAAAAGCTGAAAAAAATCCATTGTCAACAGACCATACGTGAGATGTCAAAGGATAATAGAGGGGCTACTACATGAGTAAATACATGAGACTTTTTTCTTATTCTTCAAGGCAAGAAAAAGAACTAAAAAGGATCCAGATTTTCTTTATTTGTAGACCACATGATTGTCTCTATAGAAAATCCAATAAAATCTACACAACTACTATTAGAATTTGTAAGCTATTTTAGGAAGAATGCAAAATACAACTGACAACCAGAAATTGAAATTGAAAAGTATCCTTTACAGTTATGGGCTTCCCAGGTGGCTCAGTAGGTTAACGAATCCACCTGACAATTCAAGAGATTCAGGAGATGCTGATTCAATCCCTGGGTAGGGAAGATCCCCTGGAGAAGGAAATGGCAACCCTCTCCAGTATTCTTGCCTGGAGAATCCCATAGATAGAGGAGCTGGGCAGGCTACAGTCCATTGGGTCACAAAGAATGAGACACGATTAATGAGCATGGATTTATAATCACATTAAGATACTAAAGGGCTTCCCTGGTAGCTCAGCTGATAAAGAATCCACCTGCAATGCGGGAGACCCTGATTCAGCTCCTGGGTTGGAGACACCCGCTAGAGAAGTAATAGGCTACCCCCTTCAGTATTCTTGGGCTTCCCTGATGGCTCAGCTGGTAAAGAATCTACCTGCAATGCGGGAGACCTGGGCTCAATCCCTGGGTTGAAAAAATCCCCTGGAGAAGGGAACAGCTACCCACTCCAGTATTCCGGCCTGGAGAATTCCATGGGCAGAGGAACCTGGTGGGCTATGGTCCATAGGGTCACAAAGAGTCGGACACGACTGAGTGACTTTCACTTTCGGTTCAGTTCAGTTACTTTGATACTAAAAGTTAAAGATATTTCTTGGAATGAAAAAGATATGAAAGACCCATACATTGAAATCTATAAAGCATTTTTGAGAGAAATTAAGTAACACCTAAGTAAATGAAGATGTATAGCATGTTCCTGAATCAGATAGATTATTACTGTTAACATGATAATTTGTCCTCAGTTGATCTTTTGATTCAGTATCCAAAAAGTGTTCATGTAGAAATTGACAAGCTAATTCTCAAATTCATATGAAAATGCAAAAGAACTAAAATATTTTTTAAAAGTTGTACCAGAAGAACAAATTTTAAGGATAAATACTACGGGATTTTGAAGAATATTATAATGCTATCAAGACTATGTGGTACTGATATAAAAATAGACAGAGTCATGAAACAGAATAAAAAGTCCAGCAATAAACCCTATATATATAAGAACAAATGATTTCGAGCATAAGTGCAAAGACAATTCAGTGGTAAAAGGATAGTCTTTACTTTCAACAAATAGCACTGGAAAAATTAGGTATCCATACACAAAAACAAACAAAACTCCCCCTCCAACTTTGTTCCATGCCTCAGACTACGAACAAAAGTAATTGAAAACTGGTCACAAACATAAATATACAACTAAAAAAATAATACTTATATAAAAACATAGGATAAGATTTGTAACCTCAGATCAGGTAATTTCTTAGATATGGTTCCAAAACATATTCTTTTTCCCTTTGTGTATCTATGGATATTCAAAGCAACATTAGTAAAAATCACAAGAATTAAGCTGAATGAAAGAGGCCAAACTATAAATATAGTGCATACTATGTGATTCAGCTTATACAAAACTCTAGAAAATGCAAATTAATCTATAGTGACAAAAGCAGATCAGTGGTTGCTTTAGGGGGGACATGGAGGAAGGGAAAAAACATGGGCATGAGGAAACTGTCATGGGGATGCTAGGAAATTTGAGAGATATCTCAAGCTCTGACAGTGCTTGAACCCCATTTCCTATAGGCTAGGGACTTGCCTATTTGGACTGTGGTTCACTTCCTACCTTGCTCCTACTTGAACTGTATGTTCTCAGTCATGCCCTGAGCATCACTGACATTTTCTTCATTGACCACTTGAACAATTTATGAATCCTAGTGTCTAGTCATTAATCATTTATTAGAATTTAGCATAATATCTCCTGCTTTAATTTTTTTTTTTTTAGATTTTTTTTGATGTGGACCATTTAAAAAGACTTTTTTGAATTTGTTACAATATTGCTTCTGTTTTTTGTCTTGGTTCTTTGGTTGCAGGCAGGGTATGTGGGATTTTAGCTCTCTGACCAGGGATTGAACCCACACCCCTTGCATTGGAAGGTGAAGTTTTAAGCACTCAACAGCAAAATAAGTCCCTCTCCTGCTTTACTTTAAGATAATTTTGCCACAACAGGACTGAACAAATCAAATGCTGAGCCAGCTATTAAGGCTGATAGGTTGCGACCTTGCAATGATTCAGCAACAAGCTAGGCAATCAGATGTAGCCTCTCTTCCACTCCTTAGAGATTTCATTCTGCTCTAACCCAGAATATCTCTACTATGCTCTCAGAATGTATTCTTTTCCTTATTCTTAAAAGAAGGTTTAACAAGATAGGCCTATAAATAATGGTCTTTGATTGATCTAGTAAAGAAATACAGAAAGTGTCTGTTACTTACTGAGGCAGGAGAAAGTTTCTCCCTGTTGTAGAATTCATTGTTTAAATGCTTGTCAAAGGGCAGGGTCTGGTAACTTGAACAGTTAAACAGGAGAAAAGAGATGCATAGAATTAAAAATTAAGCCTTGGGCTATTACCTTTTATATATTATGGATGAAGTGTGTGAGAATTTAACTGTGCTTGTGTTGTTAAGTTCTCCATACATGCATAGCTTAAAAATCTATTTCCCTCTGAAAAGCTGTCCTCTGGCAAAATTGGACATGAAAATTGCTGTGATGAAGGTATAATGTGCTATTATTCTGCTGAGGTTCAATATGAATCAATCTGACAATCAGATGTCTAATGATGGTTCCTAATTCCCTTCTATTCTTTCCTTATTTTCTTTGGAATTCATCTTATTTTTCTCTTGGCGAGTTGGAGACCAATTCAGTTCAATTTAGTGAGACCCACTGAACATCTGCTATGTAGAATAAGTTGGGCTGGACACTGTGAAGATCAGAATACACACACACACACACACACACACACACACACACACACACACACACACTCATACATATGCTATAATCCCTGCCTCAAGGAACTCAGAGTTTAATTGAGAGATCAGGCAAATGGGCATGGACTTGTTAACTGGTGCCTGGTATTTCTGGCAACTGAAGGTACTCATTAATCTGTGAATTGGATTAAAAACCCTGAAAAAGAGTGTAAGGCTGGATGCAACGTGTGTGGTACAGATATAGGATTTCAGAAAGAGCAAGACTTCAAAGTAGGCTGAAGTTTTGGTGCATCATGGAAAAATTGTACTTGTGGTGAAGCAAGTTTTAATGAGAAGGATATTTCAGGTTAGGGTCATTATGAAAATCAAAGAGATGGGCGTCAGCATCGTGTGTGTCTGCTGCAGAGAGAAGCCCTTTATGATTAGAGAAGATGGAAACACAGAGGTAGGTTGGGTCAGATAATGGAGGGCCTTATATGAGTTTTGGACTTAATTCTGAGGCTTCTGAGGGCATTGAAGAACCCCACATGTATTTTTATCAGCAGAGCCCTATTTTTGAAATTTACATTTGTGTAATATGCAGGATCGTCTGAAAGAAAAGTACTCTGAAGGCTGGGAGACCAGAGTGTAGGACAATAGAAACTGGGTAATGACAAGTTGAAGTATTATGTTTGCAACATGATTGAGAAAAGAAAAGCCAAGTATGGAAAGTAGAAAATCATGAAACTCACAAATTGTGAAGAACAAACAAATTTCGACTTCCTGATTTGGAAGTCAAAATTCAGGACAATACAGACCCAGATATAGAAGAGGAAAAGAAAAGGTGGAACTGTTGTAAAGAAGATTTTGTTTTTGATTCAAGTTTGAGATTGTCATGGCCAAGTCAGGTTCTTAAAGGAGAAGGTGTTTAATAGTGATGAGCTTAGAGCCTTGAAAATAATTGGATTGTCTTCTGTTAACTTCTGTTAACCATTATCCCTGGTGGCTCAGATGGTAAAGTGTCTGTCTACAATGTGGGAGACCCAGGTTCGATCCCTGGGTTGGGAAGAGCCTCTGCAGAAGGAAATGGCACCCCACTCCAGTACTCTTGCCTGGAAAATCCCATGGATGGAGGAGCGTGGTAGGGGTCGCAAAGAGTCGGACACGACTGAGCGACTTGACTTCACTTCTTCTGTTAACTCAGCAGTGCCCCTGTTTCTTCCTTCTGTTGTCTTTCATAGGAAAGAAATATGGTGCTCATTCCTCTAAATTTCCTTCTTATGTGGCTTCAGGGTAGCTTATTCCAATAAGAGCCATTTTTATGATGTTCAGAAGGCGCAGTCTTCATTTGTTCCTGAGGCAGCTGCAGTCTGACGTCTCACTGAGGGCCTCATGGCATTTGAGCAATCTTTTCTAGACTTCTGGGCACCTTCTGGACTTACTTTTGCTTCCTTCAGCCCTTAAGTTGAGCATGCTTATAATTCCCTGTATTAAATCTCTTTCTACTCAAAATTTCTAGACTGAAGTCCTCTTCCCACGTGAATTCTGAACCAAAAACACATTCCCTGTGAAGAGATGATGAGCAATGAACAGAAACTGAGTGATAATTTTGTGTGTTGGAGAAGTACAACTAGCAAAAGACACGGAGCAGAAAGGGTATGAAAATTAAGAAAAAACTGAGAGCATCATGAAAGAGAGGCTACTTAAGGGAGATTTTTGAGGAGAAACATTTTTTAAAAAAATAATCAGGTAAAGGGACAAAATAAAGAATCTGTAGAGACATGGGTGAACCTAGAATCTATCACATGGTGTGAAGTAAGTCAGAAAAAGAAAAACAAATATTATATACTAACTCATGTGGAATCTAAAAACATGGTGCAGATGAACCTGTTTGCAGGGAAGGAATAGAGAAGCAGACATAGTGATGGATATGTGGGTACTGGAAAGGAAAATGGGATGAATTGGGAGATTGGGACTGAAATATACACACGCCATGTATAAAACAGATAGCTAGTAGAAACCTCTTGCATACTGCAGAGAGTGCAGCTCATTGCTTTATGGTGACCTAGAGGGGTGAGATGGGGAAGGATGGGAGGGAGATCCAAGAGGGAAGGGATATATGTATACATATGGCTGATTCACTTCACTGTACAGCAGAAACGAACACATTGTAAAGCAACTATAAACACCCCAAAATTTGTTAAAGTTAAAAAATAAAAGACTGCTTGCTGAGAAAATGGTGTCATATTTGTCAAGGTGAGGGAAAACTTATAGGAATTTAGTTTTCATGTATTGTTATTTGCACACATTGAATTCCAGGGTCAGTTAGAATGATATCACCTAAATAGCATCCATAATGTTTGGTGGGATGATCATATGATCAAACTCCCTGGAACTTGATTACCACAGAGGAGACAAAGTCTTGAAAGCCCTGAATTAATAAATGGAATCTATAGTATTGTCCTGCATACATAAAAGCAAATTGCTTCTCTGGTCTTTACTAATTGGTCTAGAGAAAAAGCATTTGGCACAATTTATAGTGCCATGCTATTAACAACATCTTGACCAACAGTGTAAGAGGCAACACTACCTGATTATTTTTATGAGAGTCCATGTAAGTCTACAAGATCCATGTGTCTTTGGCATAAACTATGTAGGTGAATTAAATGGGTTGGGCAGAAATCTCCACCACTTACTTTTCAGATTTGATACTGGCACCTGTTTCTGACATATTCCTGGTGATTTTTGAAGGGAGGGGCTTTACAATCACTTGCATTTGATCCTTCCTGCCTTATAGTCCTTATTCCATGGATCAAACAGCTGAAGTGGATATATTTTCTGTTGTTGAAGCATGATACATATTCAGAAACTGCATAGGTAAGCACAGATGAGTTCACACCCATGAGGTCTAATTTTTGCATTCTTTCTCGGTATTATAACAAAGACTTTTTGGCTTTTCAGCTCCATTTAATGTACGTTGTTGACATCCTTAAGTCCCTCCTCTGAGTAGGGCCACACTTCCAGAATCAGTGTTAGTTCTGAACCAGTTCAATAATGTCTGAAGAGTATTCCTCTTTCCCCATGGCACAGTCACAATAGTAAATGACAGCAGATTGCTTTAGGAAACTAAAGGAAGAAGATTTACATGACCTTCTTGTCGTGGTGTGGCAAGGGAGATCCTTAAAGGAATCTGGTTCTCCTTTCATTTATAGGGCATGTTTACAAACTGGCAATGGCACCCCACTCCAGTACTCATGCCTGGAAAACCCCAAGGGCGGAGGAGCCTGGTAGGCTGCAGTCCATGGGGTTGCTAGGAGTCAGACACGACTGAGCAACTTCACTTTCACTTTTCACTTTCATGGATTGGAGAAGGAAATGGCAACCCACTCCAGTGTTCTCACCTGGAGAATCCCAGGGGCGGGGGCACCTGGTGGGCTGCCGTCTATGGGGTCGCACAGAGTCGGACACGACTGAAGCGACTTAGCAGCAGCAGCAGCAACAAACTGGCTCAAGTCTGGAAACTGAGTGACAAGTTGTGACTCTCTGTGATGTTAAAGTCAACACTGTTCACAAGAATTAAGAGATTAAAAATGTCTTTCTTATATTATCCAGTGTTCAAATATATTTGTTTTAGAAACACCATAATCAATGAGCCACTCACAAAGATTTCTGTGGATTGAACTCTTTTGATTACTGCTGGAATCCTGCTGTCCATGTGTTTCATCACCTCCTGCTGTTGCTTAATGTGTGAATCAGAGAGCCCAATTCAAAGGGAGCATCTCTCAACATCAACACTGGCTTGAAGCACCCTGAGCTTTTTAGGGGGTCTGTCCTTTCCTTGGTTGTTGTTGATGCTTAGTTGCTTGGTTGTGTTGGGGGACTCTTTGCAACCCCATGGACTGTAGCCCACCAGGCTCCTCTGTCCACAAGATTTTCCAGGTAAGAATACTAGCTAGAGTGGGTTGCTATTTCTTCCTCCATGTGATCTTCCTGACCCAGGAATCAAACCTGTGCCTGCTGCATCTCCTGTATTGGCAGACAGGTAGTATATTTCTCAATGCATTGGTAAATGTAGTATTTTCTAAATGCTCCCTTGGACTAGACTTACTGAGTTGGTGAATGGGACACACATGATAAATTCACTCCAAATTCTTGACTTCCTAAATCTTTGAATGTGTCCTTCTACAATATACCAAAGACATCTGGTATCTCAACTTCATTTAGATTGCATATATATATATACATATACATACCTATATAAACACACACACATATATAGATATAACAACTATTGAAAAGTAAATGGTCAATGTAACATACAAGTCTTAGGTTTGTATCTGAAAAGCAAAGAAGGAAACTGGAATCTGAAAATCTTCACCTGCCATTTTAATGCTTTTTTTCTTAAAAATAATAAATATATCTGGTACCAAACAAAGCAAAACATTAACATTTGTTGCATCGCAGTAGTGAGAACACAACTGTTTGTTTATTCTTTCTATTCTTCAGTATTTCCAAAATATTTCATATTGAAAATATTCTAAACTCTCAAACAATCAAGATGTAGCCAACGGTTGAAAGTAAATATGTTTGTAAGGACAAAACACATTGCAGGTGTTTGGAAAAGTAATTCTCAACATAAAAGCCCTTAAAAAGAATTGATCACCAAAAAATTAACCTCTAAGCAGACAAAGACAGAAGTAGATGAAATTGATGCTCTAATTTAAAATTTTTATGAAGAGATGATAATTCTGCATGTTTCTTTGAGTAGTTAGATGCATCAATCTTGCCATTATGATGGTTTTATTCATTCATTCCTGGAGAGCAGGCGCTTCTAGGAATGCCCTTCTCCTTTATACTAGAGGTTACGAAAGGAAAAAGCTAATAAAAAATAAAAATTTAAGTCTGATGCCACAGTTATCGCAATAGCCAAGCAAGAGCACATATATTTTGTTTATACACATTTCATCTCAAAGTGTGGGTTTTATGTGTAAGTGGCCTTTAACACTATCATCTGCTTACCACTGACTGCTCTGATGACTGTGATTCTTTTTAATGGTTTTAACAGAGAGAAAGGAGAATAGAAACCGATGCTAAAAGCTCTAGCTAACCCAACCAGAACTGACAGCTCTTCCCTGAGATTTTCTGTGTCTTTAATTCAATAAAATAGCTTGGACTGAGAATTCTCAACGAGGAGGAAGAGCAAGCTTCCAATAACCACTTATAAAAGTGAAATAGAATAGCTGAATCAGGAGTACGAAGCTTCACTGAGACACTTGGGGAGAAATGTCTACTTTGGAGTAAAATGTGCTGAGCTCATGCAATATATGAACAATTTGAAAGAGGAACATTTAGGGTCACCTGAATAAACGTATTCCCTCCTCAAACAAACCATTGACCTCTATCCAACTATTTCTATCCACACACCACTGGCAGAGGGAGTAGATAGAAGTATCCTAAAACCTTGTCATTTGAAAGGAATTTTCACATCTTTTATTTTATTTAACCCTCTCATCTCTCTGGGAGATGAGTAGAACTTCATTTCAGAGATCGAGGCATTGAGGAACAAGACTGGATACATTTTCCCAGTCTCACAGCCAGGTGATGGTAGAGCCCACGCTTCTGGGGTTTTCCTTTACATCTCACTGACTTCATTCTCCTTACTCTCTCTGTGTTCTCTTGGTCTTGACTTTCCAGTTTTAGGGAGACTGAGAAATGTTTATAGCGATTCCTTTTGGGAATCCTTTATGAATCACATAGTGTATCGACTCTAAGGGATAGTGTTTCATCACCAGAAATACTGATTCAGGTAGGTAGTACTTTGATCAAAATAGTTGAAGGTGGAAGATCTTACCCACACATAGATGCATGCCACAAGGGCTCATTTCTGTGTGGACAAAAAATGCAATCAATTTTGTTCTCTCCAGATACACTTAGAATATTTGATTTTTTTTCCTCTTACTAGTAAAGCAGTAGAGGGGAAGTTTGTTACACACAATTGTTACACAGCATATTCTGTCCTCTATGCTGAGTCATTAGTTATCTATTGTTTTTAACATGCTAAGCCTAAAACTTAATGGCTTATTTACCAAAGGGGAAAGAAGGGTAGGGATAAATTAGGAGTTTGGGATAACATATACACACTACTATATATAAAACAGATAATCAACAAAGACCTACTGTATAGCACAAGGAACTATGCTCAATAGTTTGTAATAACCTATAAGGACAAAGGGCTTCCCAGGTGGTGCTAGTGGTAAAGAACCCATCTGCCAAGGCAGGAGATGCAAGAGACGTGGGTTCCATCCTTGGGTTGGGAAGATCCCCTGGAAGAGGGAATGGCAACCCACTCCAGTATTCTTGCCTGGAGAATCCCATGGTCAGAGAAGCCTGGCAGGCTACAGTCCATGGGGTCACAAAGAGTCAGACATGACTAAAGCTACTTAGCATGCACATAAAAGGAAAAAGACCATGAAGAAAATATATAATTCTATATCCATGTCTATAGACATATATCTGAATCACTTTGCTATACACCTGAAACTATCACCAGATTGTAAAACAACTATATCTCAATTTAATAAAAGACACTTAGTTACTTAAAACAACAAATACTTATTATCTCATAATTTCTGAGAACTGCTCAATTAGATGACTCTAGCTCAGGGTTTCACATGAAGACACTGGATGAGGCAACCGTTATCTGAAGGTTCGCCTGGGAACAAAGGATCCAGTTCCAAGCTGGTTCACTTATATGGCTGGCAAGGTGCGACGAGCTACCCACCAGGGCTCTCAGGTCCTCTGTATGTCAGTCACCTTGGGGCACACACACACCTCAGATCAAGTGATCCGAGAGAGAGAAAGTGATAAGGAGCAAGAAAGCTCACCCAAAATGAAAGCTGCCATCTTTTTATAATCTGATCTTGAAGTCAAAGCCCATCACTATTGCCAAATCCAATAAACTAGAAGTTACATGCAGCTCACACACAGGGGAGGGAAATTCAGCTCTACTTCTTGGAAGGGGGAGTATCAAAGAGTTCTTGGACATATCTTTAGAACCACAACAATGCCTTGTCTGACTCTTTGTGACCCCATGGGCTGTAGCCCACCAGGCTTCTCTGTCCATGGGATTCTCCAGGCAAGAATACCAGAATGGGTTGCCGTTTCCTCCTCCAGGAGATCTTCCTGACTCAGGGATTGAACCTGTATCTCTCACAGCTCCTGCATGGCAAGCAGATTCTTTATCCCTGAGCCACCGGGAAACTCTTGGTATTTGTCATCCTTCACTAAACAGTTTCTTCTATATTCTTTGCTGTCTCACCTTCTTCATTTGCCTTGAAATGTTGGAGGGTCTCTGGCTGCTCAGAGCTCTTCTTTATGTACACACTTGCCTTCCCAACACCCTTTCGCACCGTCTCCAAATTCCACCCCTATTTCTCACAATTCTTATGTTCCTGTCTTCAGCCTTGATCTCTCCTTGCAGTTCTGGTTTTATATATCCAGCTGCTCCTTGACATTTCCACAAGGATCACAAGAATTTAAAATGTACCATGGCTCACAGGACTCTTGCTTCCAGAGTATTCTCCCAGCCTCCCCATTTTCAGTAAATCCACCCAGGTGTTTAAGCTCTTCCCCACCTCCTGTCTAACCTATCAGCAAGTTCTGTTGGCACTTTGCTGTGTCTTTCCTGGATCTACCACCGTCTCCATCTCTACTGTTCTCACTCTAGTCCAAGTCAGCTTGCCTCTCACCTGGACCATGGCAGTTGCCTCCTAAGAAGTTTCCTCTCTGGTCCTTGTAAGTATTCTCCATAGTCCAGCCATGATGGCATTTGGAAAATAAATTCAGTTTTTATCACACCTGCATTTAAAACAAATAACAACTTTCTATACTTAGAAAGCCACTTAGAATAATAAACCCAAACTCTTTGCTCTGACTTGGAATTTTTTACACTTTCTTGTCCCTACTCACTAACCAGTGATACTGATCATCACTGTACACAGTCCTTAGGTATGTCAGCATACATTGTGTGGGCATTTGTATCTGTGTGTATGTGTGTTTGTGTGCATGCTGTGTGGGTGTGTATAATGTATGTGTGTCTCAATGTGTTGTTAGTGTGTCTGGAAATGTGTCTGAGTGTATGTACCTGTGTGTGTGTGTGCCTTCCCATGTGTGTCTGGTGTGTCTGCCATATACAGGGCCATCTCAATCGACCCTGTAGATTAGGCAGAATAGACTGCTCCCTTGATAAAACTCAGACACCACAGATATCTTCTTTCTTAATATTAACATTTCTCTAGAGATGCATTAAGTTTAAGTGGTTTATTTTCAATTGCAAATATCCTGGGAGTTGCATCCATCATCTGTATCTTCTTGTGAGTTATGATAATTAGATTGTATTCCTCCTAGCACTTGCTAAAGACAGCCAGAGATAAGACTGAGTGCAGGGAGCTCAGAAAAGGAGACCCACGGCCCCTTGGGTGGTAGTGTGGGCAGCTTGCTGACTCAGGTGCCATTTCCTGCATGATCTCTCCGGATCACAAGGATTCCTTCTCATCTGCAGGACTGGGCAACACTGGGGAATGAGAGAGAGCACAGAGAAGAAGTGTAAGGGGAAAAAAGAAACATCAAAAAGTCTGTTGTCCCCAAGTATATCTGAGTGCCATCCATGCCTGATATGGCTTTGTGCTTCAGAGATTTCTGGGTGCTCTTTAGAGTAAAGTCATTCCTCCTTTTATTCAGAGCAGTGTAAGGGCATGCTTGTTCCCATGAGACACAGTAATTTCTTGGGGAGCACAAACAGAGGACAGCGATGTAGCACATTCAGCAACTATTCCGTGTCTGTTACAACACAACTACAAGAGTACCACCATCAGAGACGTGTCCCGCAGGAAGCCGCCTCCTCCCATACCCCCTTGCAGTGTCTTGTCCTTCTCCTGCACTCTGATTCCATGCCATTGTTCCTTCACTCTCTATGTTTCTCTTCCCTTTCCTGCAACTGCAACCTTTATTTTTCTATCTACAGGATCTTTCTTACCAAGTTTGGAACATGTCATCTTATACCCCAATAAGTTGAAAAAATGAAAAAAAAAAAAACCACTTTTCCTTTTACCCCATTTCTTCTCAGAAATCTCTTCATCTTTGAGTTGTGCTTTGGAGAGAAGCAGTTCCAGAATGTTTTCTCCAGTTCAAGTCTCTAATACAATGTAGCTTTTGCTGTCTTCAGGTCATGGGCTTTGGTTTAGTTGAATAATGCCCACTCCGGGGCCACACCTGCACTTCATACCTGACTAGGCTCCTCAACAGTGTTTAGTGAGTTACCCTTTCTCTTTGTCTTGAAATCCACTCACGACACTCACCCTGCTTCCTCTTGCTCTCTGATTGCTTTTTCTCAGACTACTTTCTAGCTCTTCCTAGGTCATTGCAGGGATCCTTCTCTTATGTTACACTTTGTTGCATACCCTTGAATTTAAATACCTCCTCTGTGATGCTGATTCCCCAGTGAATAAATGCAATGAATCCTCTTTTGTGCTGTATCTCACCTCCCTATCTGACTGCTAACTTAAAGATCAGAGAGATCCCTAGAGTTGTTCAGTTCAGTTCAGTTCAGTCCTCAGAGCAGTTGTGTCCGACTCTGTGACCACATGGACTGCAGCACGCCAGACCTCCCTGTCCATCACCAACTCCCGGAGTTTACTCAAACTCATGTCCATTGAGTCGGTGATGCCATGCAACCATCTCATCCTCTGTTGTCCCCTTCCCCTCCCACTTTCAATCTTTCTCAGCATCAAGATCTTTCCCATTGAGTCAGTTCTTTGCATCAGGTGGCCAAAGTATTAGAGTTTCAACCTCAACATCAGTCCTTCCAATGAACACCGAAGACTGATCTCCTTTAGGATGGACTTGTTGGATCTCCTTGCAGTCCAAGGGACTCTTAAGAGTCTTCTCCAGCACCACAGTTCAAAAGCATCAGTTCTTCGGTGCTCAGCTTTCTTAATAGTCCAAGTCTCACATCCATATATGACTACTGGAAAAACAGTAGCTTTGACTAGATGGACCTTGGAGTTGTTAGATATTCAGGATTCAGAATCAGAGTCAAAAAGTTGTGTGACTTTATGTAAGTTTGCAACAATTCTGCTTTTTTTTTTTTTGTCTATAAATTAGAAGAAACTAATAGTATGTATTTTGAGAATTGGAATGTTAGTCCTGCCATATTAGTAAACAAAGTTGTCTCGGTCCCCAGCAATTGCAGCCACCATTGGTGGCTAGCTGGTGAGCAGGAGGGAAAGAACAGCTTCCATCTAGCAGCCAGCAGATTGTAGCGACTCCCCACCATGAGCCCTGAGGAAATCCAGAATACTGAATTTCCAGAAAACACAGGATCCTGGCCCCAAATAGTTTGAGGCACATATCAAAAAAATGATTTCACTGAACCCAGGCTCTTGAATGAGAAAGCTCGAGTTCTGTGTAACTTCTCATACATAGAATGCTAAATTCCTTAACTTGGGTTATCTGGTTTTCTTTAATTAACAATAAATTTTGATGTTCAGACTACCTGCCCTTTGTTGCAAACCCTGTATATAACCTGGCTCCTCTCTTCAGCTCCTCAGAACATTTCTCTCAAGATTACTTGAGATGCTGTCTCCCAGGCTTGAAGTCCTAAAAATTCTCACCAAATAAAACATAACTCTCAACTTTTGGGTTGTGAATATGTTTTAATTCCACAGCTTTGTAGGGTTTTTCTGATGACAATTAAATGAATATAGTTAAAGCACTTAAATTGTGCCTGGCACATAGTAAACATTTAATAAATATTTATCAATTCTCCTTTTTATTTATCCCCTTTCCTTACATGATTCATGACATGTTCAAAGCAATACTTCTGATTGTTTCAGCAAATGACATTTCCACTCAGCTATTGAAATCAGAAATTGGTAGTTTTCTTAGAATTTTCTCATGGTGACACTCATCACTACCAAGTTTCCTTGACTTAAACTCCAGACTGTTCCTTAAGTCATCCAGTTCTCTCAGACACCACTCTACATCAGCCACACCTCATCTCTCACTTGAGTTACTGAAATGGGTTCCTAATTAGACTTCCTGCTTCCTTTCCTGCCTGCTTCTCTGACTGATTCTTCAGCACACAGCAACTAGAGTGATCTTTAAAAAGCACAAATTGGTTCCTGTCACTCCTCTGCTCAAAACTCTTCATGATTTCCCATTGGACTGAGGACAAAGTTCAAAATCCTTAAGTGGAAGGGCCTATACATTTAGACGTTTTCTGACATGTCTACTTCCCAAGGTATATTCACTCCCCCATCACTCACTGTGGCCCATCCACACAGCCATTCTAACAGGTTTTCAAATGTTTCAAGAGCTTTTCTACTTTGTGAATTTCAGTTTTGCTTCTAGGTGCTGCCTGGAATGTTTTTATCCCCCCTTTTTTTGAGATAATTCGCACTTACCTCTTTTGAGCTCCAGTAAATGTCATTTCCTCAAAAAGAACTTTTCTGGACATTGAATCTTAACAATTTGAAATTATATATTATCCTTGTGTTGATTTGCTTAGTGATAGTCTTTTTAACTAGATGAAAATACTATGATGATGGAAATCATACTTGTCTTGTCTCTTGTTTTATGTTAAGCCGGGTAATTTCGAGCAGGGTTAATTAATATTTGTTGAATTAATGAAGTGAATGAAAGAACTGGTTGGTGCAAGTCCTTAGTCATTTCATTAATGAAAACATAGTAGTACAGGTATAAGCAAGTCACAAGATGTGCCTAGATTTATTGCCTTTAAGTGATGAAATTCAGAATTGTGTATTACATGCACATTTGATACTGTTTGGTTTTACTATTAACATAAGGAGAGACTGTGTTCCAGGGGGAAGTGCATGGGCTTTGTAGCAGATCCAGGTTTAATTACATTTTAATCACTTACTGGTGGTTTGACCCAGGTCAAGTTAGTTTCCTAGCTTGGAAAATGGTTTTACTCACTCCAAAGTTGTTGCAGAGACTCGAGATGGATGGCTCAAGTTGATTGCTTCGTAAATAAATATTAGCTGTCATTTTTACTGGGAGACCTTTGTGTTAGGGAAAGAAATAGGAACCAAAAATGATAAACTGTCGACTTCTTTAAAATATCCAGAAAAAGTTGGCCTCCAACTTTTAGATCCTATAAAGGCCTGAAATAACACATAGTGGAAGGGAAAAATAAAAACTCATGAACTTTACTGAAATCAAATAGATTGATTCTTAAAATTCCCAAGACAAAGGTATGTGTGCTTCCTGAGCCTGGAATGTTCCGTTTGTGTCTGGTTCTTCTCTCTGCAGGTCCCACATGCTTTTTCCTGGAGGCCTTTTCTTTGGCACTATGTTAAGTCTGCCTCAATTTCTCCCCACCCTACCATCTCATGGCTAATACGAACATTCTATGGGCTCCCCAGGTGGCACTGCTGGTAAAGAACCCACCTGCCAATGCAAGGGATGCAGGTTTGATCCCCTGGCTTGGGAAGATCTCCTGGAGGAAGAAATGGCAACCCACTTCAGTAGTCTTGCCTGGAGGACCTCACAGACAGAGGACCCTGACGGGCTATGGTCCATAGGGTCACAAAGAATTGGACATGACTGAAGTGACTTACTTAGCTTCCCTGATAGCTCAGTTGGTAAAGAATTTGCCTGCAATGCTGGAGACCTGGGTTCAGTTTCTGGGTAGGGAAGATCCCCTGGAGAAGGAAATGGCAACCCACTCCAGTATTCTTGCTTGGAAAATCCCAAGGACAGAGGAACCTGGAAGGTTACAGTCAATAGGGTTGGACCCAACTTAGCGCTATCTTTCTTTATTTCTAAAGTGACTTAGAGTGAATGTGCAATGAACACTTCATACTTTTATCCTAGAATGTATGTCACTATGAACTTAGGCTCCTAATTTTATTTCTACATTTGTCGGATTTAATTCAAGTAGATGATAAATACTGAAAAGAAGAAGAGTATGCCACCCCAAAACATGACTGTACAAGTTTAGGAGTTGCCACTCCAAAATATGCTGCTCTAGTATATTGATTGGGCTTCTACCATGACTTAGACAGTAAAGTCTAAGTCTAAATTCTGCCTGCAATGCAGGAGACCTGGGTTCAATCCCTGGATCTGGAAGATCCTTTGGAGGAGGGAACAGCAACCTACTCCAGTATTCTTTCCTGGATAAGTCCATGGACAGAGGAGCCTGGTGGGCTACAGTCCATGGGGTCTCATGCAGTGGGGCATGACTGAGCGACTTTGGGAACTTTTCGTAGGCACTGAAAAACAGTAAAGGCAGGGAGAGATGGCTTCTGAAATGACTTCATCTGCCTAAAGATAAAGGTCCACTGTTATCAATTCTCCTCCCTAGTCATTTCATCAACCACGGTGGACTGACTGTTGCTACAGGAGGTTAACACACACCCAGACACACTTTGCCATAAACAATTATACTTTCTATCTGTTCTAAGGGCCCAATTAGCTTTTCTAAAAATCATTTACTGTTCCCTAAGAGATCTCAGGGCTTCCCTGGTGGCTCAGGGGTAAAGAATCTGCCTGCAATGCAGGAGCCCCAGGAGACAAAGATCGATCCCTGGATCAGGAAGATCCTCTGGAAAAGAACATGGCAATCCACTCCAGTATTTTTTCCTGGAGAATCCCATGGACAGAGGAGACTGGCATGCTTCAGTCCACAGGGTTGCAAAGATTGGACAAGACTTGGTGACTGAACAAAAAAATAAAACCAGCATACATGTTAATAAACTTCTTTATTTTTCTTTGATTGTTTTTCTCTTGTTAATCTGTGTTTTGTATCAAAGGGTCTGAGCCAAGAATTCACAAGAGTAGAGGGAAAATGATTTTTCCTCCCTCACCATGTCAAAAAGAGTAGAATCTTGTTACTGATTTATCCCACCTCCTAACACACTGCATGGAACGTATGATGTGCTCACAAAGAAAAGGAATGAATAGAATGGCTACCTGCACAGCCTGAGAGCCATTAAGTCCTTTTGCAGAACTGTTTTTGTCATAGTTGGAGTTTGATGCAAGAATCATCCCTTTAAAAAAATCCACTTCCTTGTTAGAAAAATCTCTTGAAATTTACAGTTTTAACCTGCATTATACTGTCAATTAAAAGAGCTGAAAACAACTTTCTTGAGATTCATCTTCACTGTTTAATATTCAGGATGCATTTAACATGCCCTGAACAAGTCCAGTAAGGGGACTTTGCTTCCATCCTCTGGGGTGGCCCCAGTTCTTCCACAATAGTGTCATATACAGTGATTAACATGGACTAGAGAGTGTGGGCATGTGTATACCTCTGTGAACCTTATAAATTATAAAGCCCAGATAAAGTGGTTTAGTCCCTTGAAAAGTAGGGAGAATAGGGCAGAAGGTCATAGACACATTTTGTAAGTGAGGATTTGAAGTTCTTAGTGTCCTTTTTAAATTCATGGTAATACAATAGAGGGATAGCTTGGTTTTCACAACTTTAATATCAGATAAAATTACTTTAAAGTTGAAAACAAATTAAGCCAAGAAATGAATTAAAAATTTTGGACACCTATCTATTGCTTTACTTTGAAGTATCCTAAATGAGATAGATTCTCAATACATTTGCAAGTTAATAAGCAATGAGTTTCTCCTTTACATGTGTATACTAAACATTGTTGCTATTTTATTTTTTCCCTGTTCCAGCTAACCTGCAGTTTCAGGCATTCTAAACTTTGAAGTTTAAAATCAATTGCCAGCCCAGGTTTGATGCTCGGGGCTGGTGCACCGGGATGACCCAGGGGGAGGGAATTGGGAAGGAGGAGGGAGAGGGGTTCTGGAGGGGGAACATATGTATACCCATGGCGGATTCATGTCAATGTATGGCAAAACCAACACAATAAAGTAAAGGAAAGAAAAAAAGAAAATGAAAAAAATAAATAAAAAGAATACATTTGAGTCAGTTCTAATGAGGTGGATGAAACTGGAGTTTATTATTCAGAGTGAAGTAAGCCAGAAAGAAAAACACCAATACAGTATACTAACACATATATATGGAATTTAGAAAGATGTAACGATAACCCTGTATGCAAGACAGCAAAAGAGACACAGATGTATAGAACAGTCTTTTGGACTCTATGGGAGAGGGTGAGGGTGGGATGATATGGGAGAATGGCATTGAAACATGTAAATTGTCATGTGAAATAAATCACCAGTCCAGGTTCAATGCATGAGACAGGGTGCTCGGGGCTGGTGCACTGGGATGATGCAGAGGGATGGGATGGGGAGGGAACAAAAAATAAATAAATAAATAAAATAAACTTCGAAGTTTAGAAAGAAGACAATGTTGTCTGGTAATCCTAAAAATGTTAACTGTGATGTTTCTTTTCAAGAAGATTCATTTAAAAAGCCTAGACATTACCACACTATAATTTCTACAATCAACAAAGAAAAAAAAAAACCCGAAGATATGACTACTGGCAAGAAAAACTTTCCTTCCACATTTCATTAAAACATATCAGTCAATAAAATGAATGCAACTACACATACCGCCCGTGTGTGTGTGTGTGTATTTTCACTCTTCTCCCTGCCACATTTTGTCTCCTGAGTTTTATCTGAGGCATAGAAGATTTCATAGGAAACCACTACGTAAATTCTATAGTAATCTGTGATTAAAAATAGAAGTGTATATATAAGAAATGTCCTAAGAACTTATATTTTCATAGTAATATTTTATATTGCTTTACATGCTTCTATTATGACAAATGCCCCGGATGCTTAAGGGAACTTACTTGTTCGACTTTCTCTTTGTTGTTGTTTAGTTGCTAAGTCATGTCTGACCCTTTGCGACCCCATGGAGTATAGCCTGCCAGGCTTCTCTGTCATGGGATTCCCAGGCAAGAATACTGGAGTCAGTTTCTATTTCTTTCTCCGCGGAAATTTCCCAAACCAGAGATCGAACCCATGTCTGCTGGTCTTTTGACTTTCTCTTATATTGCGAAAAATTGTTGAGACTATGTTCTAAAAGTATTTTGGTCATTAAATATATTTTCCTCTGTTATGAGAAGGAATAGAGAAGGGAAATATCGCTAATTAAAAATGAACAATAGTCATGCTAAAGTTCATTTGTGTTTACATGTTAACTGTTTTCAGGGATTGTTATAGAAACACATTTAATCAGAAGCAGAGATACTCAGACACTAAAAACTGAAGCATTTATAATCTCACTTTTTTGACTTACTGCCTTAATATTATTCTCCTAAATTGAATTTACTATAATCATTTTAGCATTCATTCTAAATTTCTGTTGAGATAACTTATTACAACTTGAGGCTATAGATGGTGGGTGAAATACCTTGCATTAATTTCAGATAATCATACAAAATTGACCCTCTTTATCTCATAGTAAACAGTTGCAGTGTAATTGAACTAAATTCCCAGAATCTTTGCCAATGACCTGATTTCTAGGTAAGATAGTAAAAGGAATTGACATGATTTTGAATTCTTCTACTTCTTCAAACTCTGTATCTTCCAAACCCCATATAGTTTCAGGTTTCTCCAGTCACTCATAGCCCCATTTCTTTCTTAGTCTCTCATTAGTTGGCTCCTGCACACTTGGATGAATAAATGCATTTTGTTTCAGATACTAGCAGAGCTGTCTGATATTATATATGTCTCCTGTTCAAAATATAACTTGATTTTTATATCAAACTTTATCTACTATGTATTCCTACTTTGGAAAAAGACAGAAATGAAAATTTCTCTCCTTTTGTAAGATAATTTGGAGAAGTTTTACTATTTCATTGAAGCAAATTTTCATAATTTATCATGTTAGGATTTGAAAATGACAACCATATATAATATTAATTTTTCTATGCATTTCTTTTTAATCATATTGCACTTTGATTTTTCATGTAAAGGAAGTTTTGGACATAATATTAATATTTCCAAGAAATAGCACATTCACCTTTTGAGAAACAGGGAAGGAAAGATTGAGGTGGAAGGTAAAGAGATTATTAATAGGCCAATGTTATTTTGGAACATAAAACACGCAAACGATGAAACTCAAAGAAGTTTTATGGCAAGCAGTTATATCCCAAGTACCATTTTAAAAGGTACATTAAATTTTCTACAGTTCTGTATAAATCAAATGCCCATGTTTACACCTTTATTGAAGCTTTCTATTTTATTCGGAGAAAATAAAAGCTATCCACTACTTACAGAAAAATTTTGGAATTCTTTGTGAGGATGGAAAAACCAAGAATATTTTAATTGTATTATATTCACTTGGAATACTGAACTATGCCATCACTTTGCCTATCTGAATGAATCCTTCAGTGCCTTATTTTGCATGTGAAACTAAATGCCAATAGGCATTTCATTATCATCCTCCAGAAGTTTTGCCTGCAGGAATTTGAAGAAGCTGCAAAAGATAATGAAGGGTGGGAATTGTGGTTTTGACCTTAATTCCAAAACGTTGCTATTGTGTTATTATAAGCCTCTAGGATATGGACTATGGGCCAGTTAGTTGCTGCACATGTAAAACTACAGCCCTGATCAACAACCTTGAGAATGCTGGCAGGCCTTGTTCAAGAAAGGGCACGAGTGAGAGATGATGCACGCTCTAACACATAATTCTCTCTGTTCCTGGAAAATTAACTCAGTGTGTTTGCTGTGCTGATACGGCATTGTTAGAAAATCTTTGTCAACTAGGACTGTACTGTATTTCCCAGCTAGGTTCCATCTTTATTTTAATTTGCCAATAGTCAATCAGGAATAGTTATTCATAGCACATTTTGCAAGATAAGAAAAAAATTTAGATCAAAGAAAGTGGAACGAAACATTGATCCTCTTTGATAATGACCTTGCAGCTATTAGAGCAGGGATATAATTAGGCTTCCTCCTACCCCCCCCATTTTAAAACTAAATTCTGTTTTACTCAAAGAGAAAAGATAGCTGCCTCAATATTTCTACAAAACAGAATTCCATGATTTAATGAAAAATTATGTATCATTTAATAGTTTTCTTCAAATCTTTTGAAACTATGGAAGGAAAAGCAAAGTGTATATTTGGGAAAGGCTGTGTTTTTACGATGCTCAAATCATAAAGGTGAAGTTTTGCCTCCTTTTCTATTTGCTTTGCCTTGTCTTGCTTTCCATTCTTCAGAAATACACATATGAGCTTTTTTTTTTCCTCCTTTTCTCCATAGAAAGAGGACCATGGCCTATAGAACAAGGATTTTAATAATGTGATGGGAAGATTTTAGAAAATACTTCAAAGAACACTATCTGATGTAAACTCTGTTGAAGAGAAATTGTCAGGAGATTAAGTAGGAAAATGACTGTTAGTGTGGCAGGAAGGAGAATACCTATTTAGTTTGGATTCCTAATCATTATTTCTCCAGCGTCTATCACAACGTGTAGTCCATCCTGTGAACTCAATAACTTGAGTGATAAACAGAATGAATAGTACTTACATAGTGGATTTTCATAGAAAACCCAGAAAAGAAAGTGATTAGGGGAAGAGGGAGAATAATCTAGTTAAAGAATGCTTGAAGAGAAAGGGAAAAGATATGGCAGACAGTGAAGAACACAAAATTAGAAGGTACAGTATGGATCTAATATTTTCACCAAAGGGTATTTCACTATATATATATATATATATATATACACATATATATATTGTAAAGTGAAGTGAAAGCCACTCAGTTGTGCCCTACTCTTTGTGACCCCATGCACTGTACCCTGCCAGGCTTCTCTGTCCATGGGATTCTCCAGGCAAGAATACTGGAGTGGGCAGCCATTCCTTTCTTCAGGGAATCTTCCTGACCCAGGGGTCAAACCTGGGTCTCCTTCTCCTATACATATATATATATATATATATATGGTTACATATATATGTTATATATTGGAAGGATGGATGCTGAAGCTGAAACTCCAATACTTTGGACACCTGATGCGAAGAACTGACTCCTTGGAAAAGACCCTGATGCTGGGAAAGACTGAAGGCAGGAGAAGGGGATGTCAGAGGATAAGATGGTTGGATGGCATCACCGACTTGATGGACATGATTTTGAGCAAGCTCCAGGGGTTGGTGAAGGACAGGGAAACCTGGCATGCTGCAGTCCATGGGGTTGCAAAGAGTCAGACACAACTGAGCGACTGAACTGAACTAAACTATCTTATAGGGCTTTCAAGGTGGTGCAGTGGTAAAGAATCTGCTTGCCAATGTAGGAGATGCAAAAAGATGTGAGTTCAATTCCTGGATTGGGAAGATCCTCTGGAGTAGGAGGGGTCTTCCCTGATAATTCAGTTGGTGAAGAATCTATCTGCAATGCAGAGACCCTGGTTCAATTCCTGAGCCTGGAAGATCCACTGGAGGAAGGATAGGCTAACCACTCTAGTATTCTTGGTTTTCCCTTGTGGTTCACTTGGTAAAGAATCCCAGTAGATTCCTGGGTTGGGAAGATCCCCTGGAGAAGGAAAAGCCTACCACTCCAGTATTCTGGCCTGGAGAATTCCATGGACAGAGAAGCCTCGCAGGCTGCAGTCTGTGGGGTTGCAAAGAATTGGACGCAACATATATTTTATAATTGTCTTAAGCAAATGTGGGATTCAAAAGTCAAAATTCCTTTTAAGTATAAAATCTTATTTTTTGGAGACTGTTTTACCATGCTAAACACAGCCACCTCCAGTGGATAATTTAAACTCTTATTTAAAAAAAAATTATAGTGTACCTACACGATTGTGTTGACAGTTCTGCTCAAGTTTACACAGTGCTGACCAACAACCATTCTTGAACACATGAGTTAATCAAACAAACACTTAAATAACATGCTAGGGAAGAGGAATTGCCTTTCTTGTAAAACTCAAGAGGCATCAATCAAGAACCTTTTTTATTCTTTTAAGCAGTGTGGTTGGCTGATGTTGATATAATTTCCTGGAGGCTGTTTCCAGACCAACTCTGTAACTAAGTTGAAGGAATAGGGAGGCGTGTTAAATCTTTTTAATGAAAGATTAGCATCTCAATAAATCAAGGGGTATAAAAGAAAATAATAAGGGAAAAGTGGAGATTATCCACCAAGAGAATCACTAGTTGCTCTCTGGGTACTCAATGATTTAGTCTTTGTCCTTCTAATAATCTCTTAACATTTTTTTGCTTTAGGTCCCCTATTGAAGAGACACCATCGGTATATATGTATTTTTAAAGGGAGAATAAAAAATCTGTATGTATATGTAGAAATATACATAAATACAAAAACACATGCACATATAACTATACAAATAAATCACCTCTTTCCATGGATAGAAAAGTGTCTGGCTAAGAACCTTTGTGGTCTAGTGGCTAAGATCCTAGGCTCCCAATGCAGGGGCTTGATCTTCTGTCAGGGAACTAGATCCCACCTACTGAAGCTAACAGTTTGTATGTCACAAATTAAGATTCCACATGCCAGAATGAAGTCAGAGATCCCCGGTACCATAACTAAGAGCTGGGGCAGCCAAATAAATAAATATTTGGAAAAAAAATCTAATTGGGTTCTGACCAAAGTTATTACCCCAGAGCTTCTCTTTGCTTAACTCAGGCAGTGATGATCAAGAAGTACATAAAGTTCAGGCATCAGTCTTCTCTCTGGTCCAAACTGTCTAAGAGACAAGTGACATTTAGTGTACAGACTAATTGTGGGTCACACACTGAAGAAAGCATTCTACTTGAAAATATCCTATACAAAATATCAACTGATTTCAACCCTACTATCTTTTTTCTTAATAACTAGTAAAACCTTGCAATACATTTATATTATCATAGTTAGTAGCTATGGAGGAGTGTGTGTGTGTGTGTGTGTGTGTGTGTGTGAGTCGCTCAGTTGTGTCTGACTCTTTGTGACCTCATGGACTGTATAGTTCACCAGGCTCCTCAGTCCATGGAATTCTCTAGGCAAGAATCCTGGAGTGGGTTGCCATTCCCTTCTCCAGCTATGGAGGTGTAATTGCCAAGATATTTCCAAAAATGACCATTTAAAACAGTGGAACTCTTTTATCTTTAAATGATAGTAACTTTTCTTTTGAAGCCTCAGCCTAAATTGCCAATGCTGGCAGAAAATTATTATCTCCACCATTTAGAGTAGATCTGTTTCACTCACAATCAATGGGTTCTTTGAGTTTGTCTACGTTACAGGTTTCCCAAAATATATACGAAGAATGTAGTACATACTAGATTTTGGAAAGAAAGGAAGTCTTAAAAAAATGGCAACAGTCAACCATGTTGTCCTGTTCAAGCATGCACATGTTTTATTTGAGTATTCTCCAAAGGTCTATTTTTTTTCCAGCATAATGCAGATATTATGCTATCCTTTGAAATAAGATATATGAATTTCAAACAAAATTGTCAAAAACAATGACCTTGGTTACTCCATATGGTACACAGAAATAATTACATTTCACTTACAATACAGATGCACTTAACACAGTCATCAATAGTCATTCACCACCAACACACTATATTTTAAAATCACCTAAAACACCAAAAAGTTTTTTTTCTTTTCCAAAAGTCTAAAGAAATTAATAGTTTTGGATAAATGATAACTTGAAAAGGAGGCAGAATTTTCAATGGAAATAATCTAACTGCATTTTAAATGTAATATTAAGAACATGAAAATAGAACTTTTTATCGGGAATAAAGACCTAAGTATTCCTGATTGTGTTTTGTTTAACCTACTTTTTAAAAGTTTTTCAACAAATGCCATCAAAGAAGTTTCACTATATATTTGCTCTAGAAGCATAAAGTGACATGAGGCAGGTGTTAATATAATTGTTAATATTCACACTTCAGGAAGATTAGTGACTTTTAAAAAGACATACTAAGTATAAAGCCAGTTTTTCCCTAGAGATAGTAGAGTTTATCTGACTTTCACTCAGCAAGTGTTTATAAATCTACTGTGTGTACAGCTTTGTTCTAGAAGGTAGTCTAGAAATGGGAAGCAAGAATTTCTGGCTTTACTTGAAAATGGTTGGATTAATTTCTTTTTATGATAAATTATGATTAAGCATTTTAAAATCTCTATAGCAGAGGGATAATTATTTACTCTTTCCATGTATTGAAGCTGAACTTTATTCCTTACAGTGGTGGTTTGGAATGAACAAAACTTTTCATTGGACATAAAACTTTTTTACACTGTTACGTGCAGACATGTCTGCTGATATATCTTAAAGGTGAAAAGATACCAAGACTTTTCACTTAAATGTACATAGAGATCAATTTTGCATCATCAAAATCCTGTCCTCCTGATTTAGAGGAGAAAAATTGCTCCTTGCAATACACAGGAACCTTTCTGAGACAAATCTGTGCTGCCTTCCTCAATGGCATAGAAAGCATGCTTTCATCAAATACTGCTACATAAAGCACTCCAGTTTATCTCTGCATTTCAGTTCACATTAGTTATTCTCAAAACGTATTTGAGATCTAAAGCAAAATAAATAATATATCATGTGAGATTCTGGGATCACTGATTCTGTGATATTAGTCCCAGATAATTCTTTTCAAGAAACATACGATGATATATCCAGTATCTGGGCTTTTCCATAACAGCAAAAAGGTCAGAGATAATTCACAGATGTCAACTCCTTTTTTTCCCTAATTTTTGACAAAAGGATTGAGGGTGATGGTAATCCACTGGTAAGATAATTTGTCGGGGAATACAAAAGTAGGAAATTCCTTTGAACTATAAAACGTTAGTCTAGTTGATGATGATAAACCCAATAGAAAGGTGCTATATAAATACAGGAACAAATAATTCACTGTCACAGGAATACAGTGGACCAAACAATATTACAGAAAAATGTTTATGGCACAAGAGTTTTGGATTAAAAGGTTATCTAAAACCCAGCCACACCAAAGTTTTTCTATGGAATGTGGCTCTTAATGTATCTATGAAGATCTGGAAATATAACAACAAAAATATCCTGATTCCTGATACAACAAGTGTACAATTAATTATTGCAGTTGTAACAGTATCTAGGTGCAAGGTAAAACACTGATTCATACTGAACTATCTGAACACTTTAGATGTACTAGTGAGCATCCCCATGAGAAATACTGCAGTTCTAAAAGGAGTTTATTTGCATAGCCCACCATGGAACATGAACAATCGGCTTGTTGTAAGTGCACAGAAATTCCCTCTTTCTACTAGTATAGTTTATCATGCCTATTCTGAAGACAACATAAGGAAACTGAGATAACGGCTCCAAAGAATTTTAGCATGCATTATGATGGTTTCCTTCAGTCAATACAAATGTGTTGTGTGTGTGTTTTTTTTAATGTGTAATCATCTTCATCATCGCCAATGTTCATGGTTTTAACAGGAAAAATTTTTATCAAAATGTTTTCCATATTTTTTGTTTTGCATTCAACTGGAACATTATGTTCAAAGATTTATTTTATTAAAAAAAGAGTTCTGGTCATAAGAAGCATCAATAGGCGGCATTTCATTTGTGCTCATTCACAAAGTCAAAGGGCCACAGACTATTTTATTTCTCTGTATAACAGGTCAAACTCTGTCCAGAAATGCCATTTGGTGGTTTTATTTCCATCCGCAAGTTTGGAAGCTTTGTGTTTGTTTCATTACCAACCTCCTTGCTTTGTCATTTTCATCTGCAGAATGTTTATTATTTCTTCTTTCTTCCACAGTGGGATTCTTTCCACAGCCAGCACTCAAATTCTCTTGAACCTGATTCCAGTTGTCTTACAGAGCAGACACTCTGACGATATTGCCTCCTGAGTACTCGGGAGACTCTGGCCTGTCGTCTCCTTCGGGGGTGGTGACTGGAGGTGTTGGGATGCTTATTATTGCTGTAGTCACATAAGGTTGTTCACAGTTTAGTTTAACACACTCTTCCATTTTGGCATTTAAACTGGATCGGCTGATGAGGAAGAAAAGATTTAAGAAAATAAGTTGTTCACTTACATTTTTTTTCTTACAACTAAAGAATACATGTTTTCATGTTTATCAGCAACATTTTAAAAGGTTAAAAAGAATCACTATGACTAAGAAAAAGGAAACACCAAAGCTTAAGATAAATTAATGTGAACATTAGGGCATTAACATCAAATGAATGTCTAAAAACCAGCTCAGTGTGGTTCAGTTAGTGTTTCCTGCTTTGAGAATGCAAAAAAGAGGATCAGGTGAATTTTAGAAAACCTAGGCTGAGCAAAGTAAAAGAGTTTTCTTTAAGACAGGATCTCTGAGAGGTCTGAGATACCATGATGAAAGGGATGGGCTTCCCAGGTGGCACTAGTGGTGAAGAATCCTCCTGCCAATGCAGGAGATGCGGGTCCGACCCCTGGGTTGGGAAGATCCCCTGGAGAAGGAAACGGCAACCCACTCCAGTATTCCTGCCTGGAAAATCTGATGGACAGAGGAACCTGGTGGGCTATAGTCTGTGGGGTTGCAAAAGAGCTGGACACGACATAGCAACTAAGCAACAATAACAATGAAGGGGACATACCCTGTGGATATATGTTAATTCTTTTGACCACAGAATCATTTTTACTATCTTGTCTCTTTGGGATATAGGATGCCCTTAAAGCTCTCAACTTAGTGACAGCAAATGTTAAGAACTCAAGTTAGTCATTATCAATACTTAAAAAGTTTCCCGCAGTGCTATTCTTGCATGAGTGATATACTCTGTGTGGGGAGCAGGAGAAAGGGAAAAGGATAAGGAGTGTAGACATATGAGCTTTAAACGATTCTTTTTCATAGGAAGCTTAATTAAGATCTTTGTGTCCCAAGGTTTTTTTTTTTTTTTTTTTTTCTGAACACTCCTTGTTTTGGAATAAATGTAAAGCAACATACAGGTAGACTATCTTAGAGACAGCAATCTTCATTGCTCCAACATTTAGCATTCTGATCCCAGAAACATCTGATTACATAAAATCAACAGAGCCTGAATTCAGAATCTCGTCTAGACTTTCCAAAGATTGTTGGATGTCAACAAAGAAGCTGGACTGAATTAATGGATTGTTAATCTGGAAAGGTAAGCTTTTTAATTTGAAAAGCAAAGGAAAATCGTTTGGGCAGAAATTGATATTTTTAATGATTTACCTGGTTGAAATGTACTACTTATTATTACACATGCATGGTTATGGTCAAAACAAGTGGCACATAAAGAGAAGCAAAGGGAAAATGCCAATAGAAAAATTCACTTAAATTGTCCATAAACTCACCAGAGGGAAACAATTTGAACATTTCACTTACCTTTTTTTGGTATTGGATTGGTTTTTGTGTTTGTTGAGGCCCCAAATACCATCGTGATCAAAACTGTATACTGATCCAAACGATCCTTCTGGCATAGTTTTATTTTTCACTGCGACACTGACTATGTTGATATTATTTTGGCGTGTATTGAATACCTTTCAATCATATCAATGTTAATTTGTCACTTGTGGTTGTGTTGACTACAATTTCAGGTCATTCGTGTTTACTTAGGGGACTCCTAAGTGGAGAGGTATCTGCTTAAGAAAAAGTTGTGAGGTTGAAGAGGTAGAGTGAATGCCTGACCTTCTTATCTTCTTTCTACTCGTTTAGTACTGATTTAGCTACTACCTTTGCCTCTTCATGAATATTACAGTAGATTGATTTTCCTACTTGTTTCGGATCAGTTTTGTCTCATTCTAAACCCAAGGAGCTAGGATTTAGATGCCACAGAGTAGCAACGTGACAGCCGGTGCAGATGTGCTGTGAAAAACAGCACCGGTGTGGGGACGCACACAGATTTATTTCAGGTACCTGTTAGATAGTGGGGTCCTCTCCACACATCTAATCTGGATCGTGCTGAGTTCTTGCACGCTCCCTCGGTGGCTTCCGGATACGTTGGCGTTGGGGATGCGGAAGGTTTTTTTGTGTCGTCTTGAACAGCAAGTGCTGGTGACTCCTTGTGAAGACAGAGAGGGACTGTGACTTGAAGGACGATTAACTGTTGCAACTTCCATGCAGCTTTCTTCAAAGACTTGTTCATCCACAAATTCGTGATTCTATTTCGTAGTGGTAAGAAATGTGGAGAAAGCACAGAAACACAGTTTAACTTTAAAAAATTTTCTTTATTATTTTTAGTGAAGACTTAGAATATTATCACATTTTACCTTGAAAAAAAAAGATTTGAATGGCTTTCTTTTTAGAACTCAAATATGCCCACAGTACATTTAGACTATCTAACGGGTAAAAAAAAATACCATTTTCATAATAATTAGAATAGCAAAGCTTCTTATTGTTGTTTGTATGAAAATAATATCTCTCCAGTTAGAATCTGAGATTGATATACACAGGCTGATTTAGCCATCCATTCATCCATTATAGACTAACTTTATTTGAAATATCATTTATTAATTTAAACATACAATCTGGAAGTTATAAAATAAATATTAAAATCCTCAAAAATGAGTATAGATAATACCCATAGGAAATGTGCAAATTTACATGTACGTTATTTTTTAAACAAATTGACAGACTGAAGTTATGATAAAGAGACTCTTTTAATAGAATGTTCCAAGTTAGATTGTCTGTTATATATTAGTAAATATTTTCACATGGGATTGAAAATATTTTTTAATCAAAAAATGAGATAACTAAGACATTTCCCATTCCTTTAGATGCTCCTCTACAGTTCCCAGTGTATAGAAAAATATGACTTATTAAATAAGTAAAATATATTTATCAGAATGTATTACTTTATATTTGACCTAGAAGCAGTTAACGCTGAACTTCTGAGGTCTCCATTCTTATCTTTGTAATATATTACTAGCTGGACCCATGATCTGTACCTATGTTCTTATAACCCAGAAGTCAACAATGATGGACGTCATTTCACATAGCACATCATACAGAAACACAGTGTAAAATTTAATTTTAAAATATTTAATAAAGAATTGGCTCATAAATTGCGTATGGAGGACTTTTACCTCAGAAATAAAAGAGAAAACATTTTTGGTTTGAACTACTAAGAATGTTTTCAACTACTATTATTTTTTTTCTTTTGTGTGGGTGGGAATAGTCTTATAATGGAAGGCTTTGCTCATGCCAAATTTCACTTAACCATCTCTCATCCAAAAATATTAGTAAAACAATGGAAGGAAATTGCTGGCTAATAGGAAATAGATTGCTTTAGTTATTCATTTTGCCATTTCTTTGCTAAGATAAGCATTTTGCAGTAAATGAAACTTAACATTCTATTTAAAGTCCAGAGGATAATATGATCATCTAAGACAGAATTTCATGTTAAATATTAATTTTTATAGGAAAAACTATTGCTTACAAAGGAGTCACAATCTGTTTTCTTCTCTTACATGCACACTTCACACACAATATACAAGTTATAAGGCATGACATTCTAATTTATCTCATCAGTGATTGGAAGGGAAGAAGCCATTCTGTGACAGGTTATCACATATTCTGGAGTAGGTAGCTCCATTTAAACTATATTAATAATTCAGTTTAGTGTTAATAATAATTTAGTGTTACATAATTTATGATTAAAATAGCCCTAAAAAACTTCCCTGGTGGCTGTGATGGTAAGGAATCTGCCTGCAATTCAAGTTCATGGGGTCACAAAGTGTTGGACACGACTGAGCAACTAACACTTTCACAAAAGGTAAAATAGTCAAAAAATGAAAATATAAAGAAAAATAATGGTAGGGATAAATACATTTGATTAGTGTTGTCATTTAACTTTCAAAGTTATCGTAATATAGAATTTTATTTAAGATACTAATATAATCAGTAACCACTTGTTTAAAACCTTCAAATATTTTTCCATTTATTATGAGATAAAGATCAAAGTTCTTTATGTGCCTCTAAAACCCAAGGTTATCTGCCCACTGACTTCCTCTGTTCCTCCTTTGTGTTACAGGAAAGGACAAAATCTGACTCCATGTTGGATCTGCTTCTTTAACCTTTGCTCCCTGTTGCTTTTGTTTACTAAAAGGATACCGTCTGTACATAATGGCCTGACTTGGGGAACCCTGCCCCTCTGTCTGAATGTTAAACCAATGTGCTTTTCTTCAGGGAGACTTCCTGACTCTGTCCACCTGGTACAGGAAGAAAGAAATTAACATATTCCCTCCCCGAAGCCGACTATTCCAGGAGATAATTGCAAGATTAATGGCCTTATTATTTTACTTCCTCACCTCCCTCCTCTCTGATAAAATGGTCATTTTGAGACATTAGTTGGCCATCTTCCTGGTTTGCCGACTTTCTGAATAAAGTTGTTATTTCTTGCCTCAACACCTTGTCTCCGATTTATAGGCCTGTCATGTGGTGAGCAGAGTGATCTTGGACTTGATAATACTTGTGCAATAGTACCCTCTTTCTTCCTGAAAACCCTCAATTTCCTTTCCTTCCTCGTAGGCCAAGTTCCAGTCTTCTCTAGGTACTCACACCTACTTTTAACCCTTCTATATCTTTGCTTAACTAACTCATAATCACCCTGTGGGTCTCAACTCAATTTCCTCCAGGAAGCCTTGCCTGATCCTGTACCCTCTGGCTGTACCTTCTTCATCCATTGTCCACTGGGGTCTCATTGTTTCTTTGCCTGCTTGCTGTCCTTCTCCAGTAACACCCATATTTTGTCCCAAACCTCGAGGCTCAAGTAGGCCAGAGGTCATATCTGACTTCATGGTGTATCTTGGGTCTGGCTGACTGTCTGATACATTATAGGCAGGAAATACATATTGGTTGAAAGACTACATAGATAAATGAATAAATGGAGGAACAATATGTCAGAATTGACTACAAATATGTGTCTCTGGTGAGTGGACAAGCAGACTTGATTCAAATACAGTGAAAATTTTATTCTGCTCTGTGGTCACAGACTGTGATCCCTTTTGACAACCTATCTAAGAAACAGATGCCTTTGTTAAAGAGCAAGTCCAAATGGGAGCTTATAAGGGAAGAAATGCAGACTCAATCCTCAGCCTCTAGGGGTATGCCAGTAATTAAATGTGTCATTTTTCTTAAGAGAACAGATAGTTTTTATTGTCTATCTCTATTCATTATACCTGTGAATGAAAGAAACACTTATTTTCAGTTATTCTCTATTTTGTTATTGCTATTCCCTTTTCCTAGATGTCAGGAACACTGAAACTTCATTATTTTTTTTCTGTTTAATCAGCATTTTAAGAAGCAGGAAAAGATATTTTATAGAACTTGCAGTCAGCTATTGGAACACAACTTTCTATCTGCATTCAACTGATATTTTAGCCTAAGGTTAAGATCACCCCTAAAGTTAATAACTTTAAATAGGTCTATAAAATACTTTCTATGTTGAAATGTCACTAGAGCCTTTCAAAGTAATTTCAATCATTGTGGATTTTTTTTGGGGGGCACTTAGTATGTTTTGCAGAAATGCAAGACAGTGAAATCACACTTGGGAACCTTAAATATTCATAGAAACCAATGGGATTACTGTATGAGTTACAGAGGCAGGCAGTCCTGCCTTTTCCTTACCGTGGTTTTTTCTAGGCAGTGAAGCAGGTGGTGGTGCTGAGTTTCAAAGCTGGAGCCAGATTTGCTAACAAAGGCCTGCTCATCCTCGGAGGACTGTTAACAGAGAGAAGACAGAAGGGCTTTCTATTTTATTTGCAAACAATGAGAATCTCAGCTACATATTTCTACTGAGAGATCTGGCCTATTTTCTGAGATTAAATGGCAGTATTTTATTTTTACTTTTTTTTTTTAACCGAAAAGGATCAAATGTAGAGTTCCTTTTGAGCTTGATAATCAGCATTTACATTTTCATCAAATTAGTGGTCTCGGCTTTTAGACTTGCCGCCCTGAATTGAAAATGTAATTCTCTTTAACTCGTTCATCTCCCAGCTACCTTTGAAAGTCTGAGAGCCATTATTTTTGGATAATCATTTTTAACTTAGCACTTAGATAATCCTGAAACCACATCATGCTCACCTACACAAAAGCTATTATGTAAGTAAAGATGACTGGGATCCTAAGTATTAAAAGAAAGTTTTAAGGTGAAAATTAGGTTTCTCAAATTACATTTCATACTGTGTGATTGTGTAACACTGAATGCTGTTCCCTCTTCAATAAGAAGTATAGTAAGTCCCTTACATACAAACCTTCAAGTTTTGAACTTTCAAAGATGCAAATGTACATCTGGTTCCAGCAAGGAACCAGAATTGCGCCATCAGATCCAGGTGTGAGTGAAATTGCAGCTTGCCTTCCAACTCCTATCAGTGACGATTCTTTAGCTCTGCCATCTCCCATGCCTCTCCCTCCTCCAGTCAATAACTCTTGCCTGTTCACTCAATGCGGTCCCACTGTGCCAGCCGTGGTACTGTACTACTGCAGTACAGTATACCTTTTCAAGGTGCTAGCTATTTCAAGATTAAAAATGTTTTCTTTATTTTTTGTGTTTGTTTTTTATTATTTGTGTGAAAAGGATTATAAACCTATCAAAGTACAGTACTATATAGGTGATTGTGTTAGCTGGGTATCCAGGCTAACCCTGTTGGACTTATGAACACACTCTCAGAACGGAGCCTGTTGGTATGTAGGGGACTGACTGTAAAACAAGATATCACATCACCCCTCCCATCAACACCCGAATGAACTCTAAGGAACACACCTAAGTTTGAAATAAAAATCCTTGGTATTTGAATTGTTGAGAATTTTCCCCATGTTTACACAAGATAGTGCCATATACCGCCCTATCATGAATGGGAATCATAACTTACTGGCAGTATGACATATCCCAGCTTCTAGCCTACAGCCAATAAAATGGTACAGGGCGAGGTTATATTAACAAATGACACTTCTGTTGTTTCAGAGCCATTTTCATAATTACTCACAATTAAATTACTTGATTAAGTAGAACTAAATCAATATTGCACCAATAAGTTGAACATTAAAACAAGAGAAATTCTTGACTGTACCTGCAGTTGGTTACTGAGTAAGCCGTTCCGTTTGCTCTGCATGTAAGCATTTGCACTTCCGCTTTTGGCTGCCCGGATCCTAGCCAATCTGGCTTTCTATAGGAGCAAAAAAACAATATCCTCCTAAGATCTATGATTGGTTTTCTTAAAACACTGATTGCACACTTATATAATCCTGCTGTTAGCACACATATTTTAAAAAGCATTCCAGCTTTTCATAGTTAACTACTGAAAAATAAACTTTTTCAACATTTGAGTGCTTGATTTTAGCTAACATTTATCACTGAGATGGATGACCTATTTTGGAGTTTAGAAGTAAGAATGGTAATTAAGGTTTTACAGTAAGATTAAGTTATTTCAGGGCTTCCCTGATAGCTCAGTTGGTAAAGGATCCACATCCAATGCAGGGGACCTCGGTTCAATACCTGGGTTGGGAAGATACCCTGGAGAAGGGATAGTATACCCACTCTGGTATTCTTGGGCTTCCCTTTTGGCTCAGCTGGTAAAGAATCTGCTTGCAATGTGGGAGACCTGGGTTTGATCCCTGGGTTGGGAAGATCCCCCGGAGAAGGGAAAGACTACCCACCCCAGTATTCTGGCCTGGAGAATTACAAGGACAGTGCATGGGGTCGCAAAGAGTCGGATACAACTGAAGGACTTTCACTTTAATTTCAAGTTATTTTAGTGTTGTTTCTGGTCAATTGCACCAAGAAAAATAGCAGTCTTACTTATATTTTCACTTATCCCAATCTGAGTAACTTAGTGAAATGAAGACCCAGTAAACTAGCTGCCAACTTCTTTTCATTTAAACTAATGTTCCTTTTAAATTTAGTAATTAAGTTCCAGGAACCTACTGCCGTTCTCTTTCTTCCTGTCTTCCCCACTCCTTCCCTCCCTTTTCCTCTCTGTTTCTTACCTTCCTCCCTCCCTCTTTCCTTCCTTCCTTCCTTCAACCCCTCTCAAAAAAAAAAAAAGGCTATTCAGTTGAATCTTCATCCTTGAATATCAAATTTTGTTTTTGCAATTATTTTTATTCAGCTGGTCAATGAAGTCCCTGTACCAAACAACAAGGGTTCTCTTAAAAAAATCCTCAAATTTATCCACTTTGTTTACCAGTTGGACTTTGATAGTCCATTCTACTTTAAATCTGCTGTTCTATACGTGCCCCAGACTTTCATGGTAAGGGTATGGTTGTTGCTTCCTGGGGAGCACTATTTTGGTGACCATTCTGTTCATATGAAACAGGTCTAGCAAGTATATTGAGGAAGCGACTGGAATGACTTGGGTAAGAACTTGTTCAATTACCCTACAATAACTCCTTTGCCTTTTCTAAACAACCAGAGGGACACTATCTCAGTCTCTAATCCTGGAATCTTCTTTTTAACAAAACAATTTTAATGATCTAGATTTTTAAAATGGAAAATGAATATTGTCCCTATGATACAAATTTTGACACTACAAAAGTACATGAAAAACAGAAGTCTCTCTGGGCTTACCTATTCCTGTCCTTCAGAGTCAACTACTGGCAACATTTCTAGAGACTTTTACCAGAAATATACTAGGCAAATAAAAGCAAATATATATACATATATGTTCATAAGTATGCATCCATACATTTTTATTCATTTGGGATGATTCACTGCACAGCCTTCTGGATGCAACTGTTTTCATTTAGTACAGGTTGGACTCCTTCCATATCTCCATATATAGTGCCACCTCATTTATTTATCATTGTATAATATACTGCTGTAGGCATGAAGCATCCTTTAGGTAGCAAACCAATCACAATGAATTTTCAAGGCATTTTTTTTTGCTACTACCAGCAATGCTGCCTTCTTGGAATATCATGATGAGCTGACCTGCAATTTCTAGAAGTAGGATTATTCCTGGGTCAAATGGTATGCATGCATGTGTTTTGTTTGCTAGGTTTTACCAAACTTCCCTCCAAAGTGGTATCAAGGTGCCTTTTTACCAACACCCACAGAATTTGACAGTAACATCAAGATGTTCAAAGCTCTCAAAATAGCATTAAGATAGCATCTGGCTTCAACCTCACCCCTTCTCTGTTCCTCTGTGAATTTCTTCTTCCTAAGTGGCAATTCCAGGTTAAAATAACCCTCTGTACAAAGATCATTTTATAAGTGATAAGAAAAATAGACAAATTTCACTGTTGGCATGATAGTGTTTAGATGACTCAAAATACTGAGACAATGCTAGAGAATGAAATTGGAAGGTAGAAAATGTTTAATTTGAAAAGCTGTGCTGTGCAGCCAGGATTTCAGGACAGACAATAAAACAGCAAGAAGTGACAAGCACGTTTGTAAATGATTTAGAATTGATGTAATAATTCAGAAATAAGCAATAGAAATATACACTAGGTTTCCAGAAAGGGGTTATGGTTGAAACATCAATCCTAAAGTCTCACTGGTCTCCTGGAATGTTCAATGCCTGTTTTGGTTTTCTTCGTCCCTTGACCTTCCTCTCCCCCACCCCTTTTTTTTGTAACCACTGCATGTAATTATATTACCTATATCATAGTTACTAGTCTCACCTATGTCATTCTCCAAGCATGTAGCCTCAGTATTAGGAAATATTACTTTCTTTTATAACTGAGACATGCACACTCCTCAAAGAAACCCTCCGACAAAGGAAAATGACATATTTTCCATCATAGAAAACCTACACATTACAGAAACCACTACTGCAAAAGTAGTTCTAAGTTGAGGGAAAAAGAAACAGTTGAGTTTTAGTGACAGAATAGCCATTTTGCTAAGTCAGGTACTGTGTTAGAAGAAGAACCAGTTTCATTCACGACTTTTGGTTTACTACATAAAATACTACGAGTTAATTGGTTTACTCGACCTTGTGGAGCACCATGCTAAATGTCTGTTTAATGCTAGCCTTCAACCAGAAGACCAGAAATAGTAGATTGATAAATGGAAATAAGTATAAGGCATCACAAGGCAAGACACGGTACCTGCTCTCAAGACATATTAAACTTTGCCTAGGAAGAGACTATTCCTAAAAAGGTGAAAGTCAAAAATAAAGTGAGATATATGGGAAGAGTAACATGGAAACTTATACTGCCATATGTAAAATAGATAGCCAAAGGGAATTTGCTGTATGGCTAAGGAAACTCCAACAGGGGCTCTGTATCAACCTAGAAGGGCGGGATAGGAAGGGAGATGGGAGGGAGGTTCAAAAGGGAGGGGATATATGTATACCTATGGTTGATTCATGTTGAGGTTTGACAGAAAAGAACCAAATTTTGTAAAGCAATGATCCTTCAATAAAAAATAAATTAAAAAAAATAAGTCAAACAGAATTGTTAAATGGAGACTAGAGATTGAAAGTGACATAAGATTTGGGAGAAAGAGAGAAATGACTGCTAAGGGAAGGTTTCACTGAGAATGCAGGACTTGGGACAGTAAGATTCAGAAATCTGAAGAGAGTAAGAAAAGAGATTAAATGTCTCTTCATATTCTGTCATTCTATCCTGGGGTGTGTGTGTGTGTGTAGAAGAGGATTTCTCTTGACATACTGAACATTTGTTATTATAATTGAAAAGGGCAAGTGCAGGTATGCAAGATTCTCATTTTTTACTTAAACCCTCCACAAAGTGGTTAAAACTTTGAGTACAGTATTGTTTGCATATCCATTTTTATTTTGTATAAGTTTTTGCTTGAGCTTGGTGCTGGCAATGGGATTACATATCAAAAATTTTGGCCTCAAAAGCATTTTGTTATATTCTTTATTATTCATCTTGACTGCTACTTTTTACTGAATGGACATCTTACTTGACTGAATTTAGCTGGTTATTTTGCATAACTTTGATATTTGTCATATCACCCAGTTTCAGATAAATCTAAATTATTTTAGCCTAATAAATGTTTATTATTTTTTAAGACATTTCTTGGGAAGGAAAATAGAAAATATCCCTTGGTGACTTATTCAGTTCCATATTCATCTTTCTTTCTTAGATAACTATGTTCAGTTTATTGGTCACAGACTATTTACTGAACTTGTCACTTTAAGTTATTATATTTGAATTTATTAAGCCAATTATTCTAGTAGTCACAGTATGTAAAGTTCACTCATTATAGCAGAAACTTAGAATATAGAGATTCTTTAAAGATAAAAAATTCATAAAATGTGCTTTTCAATTTAGTGTTCTTTTTAAATACCATATTTATATATGCATTTTAAATTTATTTAGATAAAAAAGCTTCTCAAAACATTCTAAGATTTTCTTTATCGATTTGCTTGTTGCAGATGACAAAGTTAAAAAAATACATATATTTTGAAGGTTGGTTTATTTGAAAATCAGATTTGTATTTCTTACATTTTTCATGCAGGTAGCTCTTTTTTTGGTGTTCAGAAGATGAATGATAGATAGCTTATACTAAAGAAGAAATTTCCAGGGAGATGGATGGATGCTGGAGAGCTAAGCTTTTGCAGGATTTCTGTTATTGTCTTTAAATATTTAATTTATTCATTTATCTTTAGCTGTTCTGGGTCTTTGTTGCTACATGTGGGCTTTTCTATAGTTGTGGAGAGTGGGGGCTACTCTCTGGTTGCAATGCTGGGGCTTCTCATTGTGGCGGCTTCTCTCGTTGAGCATGGGCTCTGAGACACCCGGGCTTCAGCAGCTGTGGCTCCCGGGCTCCAGAGCTTAGGCTCAGCAGTTGTGGCACGCGGGCTTAGTTGCTCCGTAGCATGTGGGATCTTCTTGCACTGGCAGGAGGCCTCTTTACCACTGAACCTCAAGAGAGGCCCAGACTTCTGTTATTTTAAACAATGCACTTGTGTGCCCAGTAGAGGAACTGTAGTGTGTGGGCAGAGACAAAGCTGTGGTACGTGACAAGCCATGATGGAGGCTGATTGTGGACAAAATTTCTCCATCTCTGCTTGTGAACAGTGTGCCCCGCAGGAGACTACAGTTGCCTAAGAGGGTACCTTTTTCTACTTTTCCTTGTTTATTGCATTACTGGTTTTATTTATCACCATTCTCTACAATAATTAAAGACTAGATACTTGTCCAAAAAATGGGGGATTCTGTAAAGGAAGAAAGTACAAGGCAGGAAGAGTCATTCTTGCTAAAGAAAGCAGATCTCTGACAATGGATATAAAGAAATTCTCCAGACAACATGCTGTGTGGCCACACTGATTAACTTGAACTTTCCAGAGAGTTACTTTATATGAGATTTTTAAACTTCATGTGGGGCTTCCCTGGTGGCTCAGTGGTAAAGAATCCACCTGCCAATGCAGGAGACACAGGTTCCATTCTGTGGGGTCAGGATGATTCCCTGGAGAAGGAAATGGCAACCCACTCCAGTATTCTTTTCAGAGAAATGCCATGGACAGAGAAGCCTGGCAGGCTACTGTCATGGTGTTGCAAGAGGCAGACATGATTTAGTGACTAAACAACAATAACAACAATACTTTATACTTTATGAAATGTAAGTATACTCTTTGTTTTACTAAAGGCATCAACATTGTTTAAAAACATGTTTAAAACCTTGTTCTAGAATTACCTACAAAGCCAGTTATGAACTGCACCAGAATCTCTCATGATATTTTATAGTTCTACACTATCTAGATTGTGCATCCACGTTAGTCCCAGTTTTTGAATATTTTAAAAAAATGAACCTATTCTTTAAGTACATGATACAGTATCCATGAAGAATGCTGGAAATCTAGCTCCATAGCCTTAAGGAAACTATAAAAGATTTCATAATTATTTCTAAGCAACAAGGGCTCTGACTCTTAAGGTGATTATTTTAACAAAGAATGGGGAGAGGACATGCGCTAAACTTCAGTTAACTTTTTTGGGAGACATCTATCATAGAGCTTAAGTGTATGAACCTGGGAGCCAGGTGCCTTGGATTGAATGAGAGATTTCCAATTTGTTGGGTATGTAATCTTAGAATTTCTCAAATTTGGGGTAGTTTAGAATTCTCTTCTATGAGTACGAATAGTGACAGTAAGTAACTCCGAGACTTGTTATGAAGACTACATGATTTTTAAAACATCTAGCCAACACCTCGCACATAGGAAGCCACCAATAAATAGTATTATATTATGCTTATATAGATTTATATGCATTTGCATATAATCTTAATCTTATTGTGAGGTAGGTGTTGTTTTCTCCATTTCACAGATGTGTATGCAACCTGTTTCTTCTGAGAGGGATGAGGTCATTGATGTGAAGTTCAGAGAAACAGTAAAGTGCTGGGCCAAAAATAAAACTCAGCTACTAATGATCAGATTTCTCCTACTTCCTGTGTCAACTATGTTGGACATCTGAGACATATTTTGGTGCCCTTTAATAGCCCCAGTCTACTAGAACCAACTTGATCTCTGATGGACACAGACTAAATGAATCAGATCTACAAATCTGATTCTAATAAAATTTGCCAAGAATCTATGTTTGATTTACTATAGTGCTACTCACCAAATATTTCTTTCTCGTTGTCTGTGGTTGCATAGTAGGATTATCTTGCTCTGTCAGTTCTAAAGTTACACGTGACTATGTGCCTTACTTGGGTTAATGCAATAGAGATGGAAAAGACTTGGCCTACTTCCAAGAGGAAGTTTTAGGAGTCAGGCTGTGATTCATTATGTCCTTTTACCTCTGCTTGCATGATTGCAGACGTACATTGTTAAGATGGAGTTTCTATCACCGGAGTAATCTGTAGCATGATTAAGAAATACTCCTTATTTTTAAGTCACTAAGATATTAAGGTTCTTTTTTTTTTTTCTTTTTCACCGTAGTATAATTTAGCTTGTGCTGACTGATGCAACTATCGACCCAAACCAGAACACTGAGTAGCTAGTAAGGGATTTTAAAGCTCACTTTACAGAATGGGAGACGCTAAATCATGGTTGCACAGAACTGAATACTCACCTTTTGTGCTCTTCGTTTGTCTGCTCGTTGATTCTGATGGTAGATCCGACTGAAGTTGGATACAATCACTGGGACAGGTAGAGCGATGACCAAGACTCCGCTTAGAGAACAGATGGAACCAAAAATCTTCCCTGCTATGGTTTTTGGTACCATGTCACCATACCTTGGAATAGAAAAAAAAATTGTTTTAAGTCACAGAAAGTTATTTCCATCTTCTACAAATAGTTTTTAGCTTTCAGTCAAGTGATTTTTTGGATCAATCTATCTCTACTTCGCAATTCCCAGGTGGTGCTAGCAGTAAAGAACCTGCCTGCCAGTGCAGGAGACATAAGAGACATGGGTTCGATCCCTGGGTCATGAAGATCCCCTGGAGGAGGACATGGCAATCCACTCCAGTATGCTTGCCTGGAAATCCCATGGACAGAGGAGCCTGGCAGGTTACAGTCCATCATGTCACAAAGAATTGGGCAAGACTAAAGTGACTTAGCAGGAATGCATGCATCTCCGCTTCATGGCTAAAACATACATTGTTTAAGACATACATTGTTTAAGACTCAATAATCTAGACATTATGAATATCTGAATATAAAAATTATTTTTTGACCTTGCAGAAGTGGATTCTAACATTTAGAAATTGCTTTAATTGGAAAATATTTTAAGCCAGATGATGTAATGAGAGCTATTCGATTTGTCCTTTACATCACATGGGATTGTTCTTTACATTTATTTATAGTCACTATTTCCATGCTGAATGTTATAGTCTAGATAACACTCTTTTCCACTTAATTTTTTTCCCTACATTGAACTGGTTATGAAATTTAAATAGAAAAAGTGGTACATCACATTCCTTTCATCAGATATAATGTCTTAGAAACTTGAACTCTCCAAGGTCCCATTAATCTTCACTCATGAAATCCAATGGCCATTTCTCCATAATTATCTTATTTAATCTCTTATTTGTGTTTGATTGGTTGTCTCTTTAGTTAAAATACTTTCTATTCTCTTCAGGGCTGGCAAAGTCCCTTAGTGACCTTCTACCTCATTGGCTGCTACTTTTCCATCTTTTGTTCTGGCTCCTCCTTTTCTCTTATCTGATTTCCAAATTTTGGAGTAATGTCCATCTCAGGCTCTTATCCTCTCATTATAAACCCTCTTCCTATGTGATTTTATCCAATCCCATAGCTTGAACTATCTATACTTTGAAAGTGAAAGTCGCTCAGTTGGGTCTGACTTTTTGTGACCCCATGGACTATATAGAGTCCATAGAATTCTCCAGGCCAGAATACTGGAGTGGGTAACCTATCCCTTCTCCAGTGGATCTTCCTGATCCAGGAATTGAATGGGGGTTTCCTGCATTGTAGGCAGATTCCAGGATTTCCTGGAATCATATCTGTTGTCTATATGCTACTGACACACTGATTTGCATTGATATCCCTGATGTTTGTCTTGAAAATCTTGAAAGTCATTTCAGTTGATTATTCCTACCACTAGATGTTTAAGCAGAGAAGGCAATGGCACCCCACTCCAGTACTCTTGCCTGGAAAATCCCATGGATGGAGGAGCCTGGTAGGCTGCAGTCCATGGGATCGCTAAGAGCCGGACATGACTGACTGACTTCACTTTGACTTTTCACTTTCATACACTGGGGAAGGCAATGGCAACCCACCCCAGTGTTCTTGCCTGGAGAATCCCAGGGATGGAGAAGCCTGGTGGGCTGCCGTCTATGGGGTCACACAGAGTCAGACACAACTGAAGTGACTTAGCAGCAGCAGCAGCAGCAGCAGATGTTTAAGAGCCTATTAAGGCTTAAATTTGGAGAAGGAAATGGCAACCCACTCCAGTGTTCTTGCCTGGAGAATCCCAGGGACGGGGGAGCCTAGTGGGCTGCCGTCTATGGGGTTGCACAGAGTTGGACACGACTGAGCAACTGAACTGAAGTGAAGGCTTAAGTTAGCCAAAAAGGAACTCTTATTTCCCTAGCTTCCTCTAACCCCTTCAAATCTGTTCCTCTCTCAGTCTACCATTTCTAGTTCAATGGAACCACAAATCACCCAGCTGCTCGTATCAACACTGGAAAGGCCGCCCTGTCCTCAGTCCACGTATCTCACTACTCAGTAGTCTGTTGACTCTGACCAAACCAAATTATATTCCATTTGGGTCTCTTTCCTCAACCAGAGCTAGGGATACCACTTCTCACTTGAATTCTCTTTTCTACATTTGCCCCGTCACAAGTTACAATTCCCACCAACATAGCGGCAAGGGTAATGGCTTTAAAAATGGACTTTGGGCTGCTGCCACTTTATTTAAACCTTCTAATAAACTTGAAACTAGAATAAACCCAGGTTCCTACTTTTGTCTCCAAAGGCCTACATCCTTCAGTTAGTTTCTGGCTATATTTCACAGTCTTCTACCCAGCTCCCCGTCTTCCATTACTCCCTGCTCACTTCAGGGCTTTGGGGTATTCAGTACACTGAGAGTTAAGTCCTTAGAAACAAGGCACAGATATTGGAATCCAGACTCAAGGAATTTGGGAGTACTTGGGGATACTGTCACTTGAAGAGTGATCTAGGACACACCATTCTAATTAACACTGTTTTTTGGACGTCTATATGTCAGTATGGTGGCTCAGATGGTAAAGAATCTGCCTGCAATGCAGGAGACCTGGGTTCAATCCTTTGGCCAGGAAGATACCTTGGAGAAGAGAATGGCAACCCATTCCATTATTCTTGCCTGGAGAATCCCATGGAGGAGGAGTCTGACAGGCTACAGTCCATGGATTGCAAACAGTCAGACACGACTGAGCAACTAACACATATACACATGGAGATGTATGAACTGGCTCAGGACAGGCTGCTGAGAGTGGCAGCAGGCTGTACTAGCCAGCACCGCATTTGGTGACCCCATTCCAGGCTCTGGTCTTTTGCTTTGAAGGCCCAGTGATTTACTCTTGTTCGTATTTGATTTGGTAGTTGAGCTAATTCACTGTAACTGAAATTCCCACACAGTTTTGGCATCAAAATCACAGAATTGATTTACATAAAAAAAAAAAAAAACAGCCCAAGAACTTGAAACAGACTGCATCCATGTGAAATAGGACCTCTTTCTATAGTCCATCAGGGAAGCTTAATCAGAATCTGAAAATGATGTTAGTTAGGAAACAATAAAAACTAAACAAATTTAGAAGGTGAGCATAAAAGGCTTGGGGTCTTTCTTGCCATAAGGATATATCAGTGGAAGATCAACTTTTTATACCATATTTGCCACAGATCACATTGAGTACCCAGCCATGGTTTATAAATATCTTCTTTCCTTTTGCACTGACTATGCGTGGGCTCTGAAGAAGTCTTTAACACACATCCCCTTCATATGTACATGCATACATAAAAGCAGCTTTTCAAAACAGAGATTTGATTTTAATGTTTAGCAATTAGGATCTCAAAAGTGTCTCTTAGAAAAGAAAGTAAATAAAAGCCCAACTATTTGTTATACCCAGAGAAGACACAGATGAAGTTCATGTAAAGTAAACCTTTAAAAATATAAGTAAAATAGTTAAGTGAATCCATCATATACTTTTTCCTGCCTCTCTGAGATTTTTTAAAATTACTATTTCTTAACTAGTTTTTAAAGTTTTAGGCTCATTATATCATCCTGTAGGCAAGGCTGGCATACTCGTGATTATTAGAAGAAATTAAGGGCTGACTGAACCCAAAGCCCAGTAAGACATTAAGAAGAGTGGAGATTAGTAAACTCAGTTGGCAGCTGATGGTGGTGATAGGGGTGGGGGTAATTATGCTATCAGAAAGGCTGCACCTAAAAGAAGGGAGAAAATAGATTCTATGGGATTTAGTCAAAGAGATGCTGGGCCAATTGATAAAGCAGGTTTCCATGGGAAAGAAATTTTTGATGAGGTGCCTGGGATTCAGCTAGAAAAATAATCACTGCAAGTCCTTTTTGAACATAAATAGAGATTATAATTTGAATAAATAAAGCAGAAAGTGAACTTGCTACTCAGAGGGAAAAGATGGGTAAAATGAAATGAAATATCTTGTTTGTACTGTAACAAAAGGGGGAAAAGTAAGGGTATGAACCAGCTTGCTGAAAGTTAGCAAATTCCCATCTAGTAGGAAGCATTAGGGAAAAGAGGTAATAGACACAAAAAGGGTGGTTTAATGTCATAAAGCTCTGCTAGTCTGCATCAAATACAGTTATATCTATTACTTACCTTTGTCATATTTGGTTTTAAACCCAAATTTACTTTATAGTCAAGAAAGCATAAGTGAATGCTTGAGATGACTGGCCGATGTGCTATGATTACGTGGGAAGAGGCAGGGAGAACAAAATCCTCATTGGCGGCAACACCTCTCAGAGTTTTACTCCTGGGTGGAAAGACAGATCTTTCCCATATAATAGAAAATTAGGATGGAACTTCCCTGGTGGTCCAGTGGTTAATAATCTGCGTGGCAATGCAGGGGACATGGGTTCAATCCCTGGTCTGGGAAGATTGCATATGCCTAGGGACAGCTAAGCTCATGTGCACAACTACTGAGCCCAACAGTGCTTTACAGCCTGTGCTCCAAGGGAAGCCACCACAATGAGAAGCGCATGCACCACAACAAAGACTAGCCCCCATTTGCCACAACCAGAGAAAGCCCATGAGCAGCAACGAAGACCCAGTGGAACCAAAAATAAATAAAAACAAAGAAAACTGGGATGATCCTCAAGGTCATGGAAGATGGTGAAAGCACAAGGAGGCAGAAGGGGCAGGATATTAAGACCAAGCAGCCTAGTGATTATGTGAGAGCAGCCCAAGGCTTGGTTGATCCCAAAGGAGCACCTTCTGCCTCCTTCCACACACACCCTTTGGCACTAAAGATACTTTTCTGTCTGTTCTACTCCCTGCTCCTCTCTCCTTTTTACAACTAAACTGCTGTTGATATTTTTAATATTCAAAGCACATTTCACTAGCTTGACTATGTTGGAGAATCATGGAAAAGGCACAGTATGATTTGTATATGTTCTTATATTGCCCATTTGGTCTCTCTTCTCTCTTGGGAAGATGGGTTACTGGTAAAGAACTCGTCTGCCAGTGCAGGAGACCTAAGAGACCTGGGTTTGATCCCTGGGTTGGGATGATCCCCTGGAGGAGGGCATGGTAACCCACTCTGGTATTCTTGCCTGGAGACTCCCATGGTCAGAGGAGCCTGGTGGGCTACAGTCCACAGGGTCACAAAGAGTTGGACATGACTGAAGTGACTTAGCGTGCATGCTTGCTTGGGAATGACCTGGAGAATTGAAACAGGTAATTTTTATCTGCAAACTTGTAATTGGGCATCGAATCTGCTAGGGATGGGAAACAGCTCACTAGCAAAACCAGCTGCTTTCCTTTGTGCCTATTGTTATTCCTATTGGAGTATTCAAACTCCAGCTCTTACTAAGAAGCAAAACTGCATTACAGACCTCAGGAGTCATCTCTTTGAAATCCAGTGGAAGAAAGGCTTAGCAGAGAAAGCTTCCTCATGAGAGGTGACACTTACCATGGTTAAATGATCATTTTAAAGTTTATGTATTGCCTACAATACTGCCCATCTTTTAAGGATTGTTCTTATCCTAGGCAACTTGTATAACGGTTGGCAATTTATTTTTTATCATATAAAAACACATCTCACCTTGCCCAACTCCTGATGCTTATATTTATGCTAAGCCCAGCAGTATTATATATTCTATTCTTTCTTGTCTTCTTTGGATTTTAATATTAGGTCTCAAGTCTTCAAAAATCCATTTTCCTAAAACAGTTACATTCGAACATTACATAGATGTGTTTTTGTTTCCACAGAGACATTTTTTTCTATACGTAAATAAAACTGATTCAAAGACTATAAGAGACCTCTAAAGTCAGGTAAGAAGAAGAAAACAGTAGAGAGAATAGCATTATATAAAAGAAAAGCTATCAGTAAGTCTTGCACAATGAAAAATGAGCAGACTTGAACTTTGTTAATGGAAGGGAAGCTTTCCCCATACATCTGCTTCCCTCTCTTTCTTCTAACTTTCCCTTCTTTCTCCTACATTTACCATACAAAGTCACTGTAGGTTCTTTCTGCTCCTTTTTCACCCTGAACAACCACCAAATTTTATGTTTATTGCTCCCTTTCCTCCTTACATCAGTTAAAAGGTACCATACAGGGGTATCATTCACATAAAATGTTAATTCTAAATATGTACTTACTGCCCCCCAAAATGCTTGGTTAAAATTAAATATTTTGCCATATGTGAAAGATCATATTGAGTGCAGGATCAATTTCTCAAGAATAGTTTCAGTCATTGGTTCTTGAAGATTTTAATCTCAAAATATTATCCAAAACTTTCATGTTAAGTACTTGAATTCTAGAATTCACTCAATGCCAAAAAAGTGGTAAATCTTATTAACACAGACAATCAAATAGTGATAAATCTTGTTAACTAAGACAATCAAATGAATATATCATCTATCTCTTGTCCATTTATCTTTCCAATTTATTAAGTAATATTGAAGTAGATGGGAAAGTGCATAATTTTTAAGCATAATACATTGCAAACCAAATTTTACTAATATCTACTCAAACTTTCCATTTTTGGCATTTCTCCAGAAATCAGATGACTAAATACATTTAGATCTCAAATGGAGAACAATTTCCTTGAAAATTTTTTTACAGAGTGTGAACACAATACTGCTAGCTTCCTAGTCCTATTCATATAGCTTCTATTTTTTTTCTTCTCTTTTCGTTTGGAGAGTACAAATGTAGGCTCATTGGATAAAGAAGAAATGTTATATAAGGCAAACCTCCCCAGCAAAGGCCCGGCTTTCCATCTGTGAAACTCTTTCCCATGGATAACAAGAAAGAAAACAAAACCCAGGAATTTTGTGAATAATTATAAAGGTAGAACAGCTCTTCGTATAACAGGAAGGAAATGCTGATCTGAAAATCAACCTTGATGCTTACTGTAATTCAAACTCTCACTCTCCTTTTTTCTTTTTTTATAATGAAAAAGTCTTAAATTGCTAGTTATCAGAGACAGAGTGAATGGACTCTGTGCAGCTGCGCTGAAGTCCAGGACATCCTGTACGTTGTATAGGGCAGGTGCTAGTTCAATAAAGATTGTATTTTACTATGTTAGAGTAAAAAACCCCAACAATTTCATATGAGACATAAATCAGAATTTGGGGGTACAAGTATCTGAAAAATTTTGTTGTTGTTAAGTTGCTAAGTCATGTCTAACTCTTTTGCAACCCCATACACTGTAGCCTGCCAGGCTCCTCTGTCCATGGGATTTCTCTGGTAAGAATATTGGAGTAGGTTGCCATTTCCTTCTCCAGGGAATCTTCCTGACTGAATTTCCTGCACTGGCAGGCAGATTCTTTACCAGTGAGCCACCAGGGAAGCATTTGAAAGATAGATACTGGTTACAATTATGATATATTTGAATGTCTCCCTATCACCACACACAATTCATAAGTTGACATCTTAATGCCCCCTGTGATGTTGTTAGGAGGCAGGCATTTGAGAGAAAATTTAGGTCATGAGGGCGAGGCTCTCATGAATGGGCTTCATGGTTTTATAAAAAGAGATCCCACAAAGCTCCCTAGCCCCACCGATTTGTGACGATACAGAAAGAAGGGTTGTCTGTGAACCAGGAAATGGAGCTCACCGACCATCACAAAGAATCTGCTGGCACCATAATCTTGGATTTCTCAGCCTCTAGAACTCTGGGAAAAACATATTTGTTGCTTATAAACTACCTAATCTGTGATATTTTGTTATAACAGCCCAAATGGATTAAGATGTGTAACAAAATAATTAGAGGAATATAAGTGATACGTATAACAATATCCTGGTGAAAGCAGTTAGCTGATGTATGTGTATGTGCATACGTGTGTGTAATTATTGATTTTGTGTCTGAATTTTTCTCCTAGATCTGACTGCTCTTCAGAGTAGACTGAGAAATAATTTCTTCTGACCTGGAAGCGGGATCACTTCTCAACTAATAATTCAGCCCCTTAGGGTCTCAGTAGCTATGTTATTCATGAATTTTTCTGCCATCAACTTATTATTCCAGAAGGATCACAGTTTGATGGATAATTTTTATCGTAGCTGCAATGTTTGCAAATAGCAAACAGCTTTTAAAAAAAGTGTTTCTATATAACACCTGCTTATGGTACAGAATTTGTTTGCCAGAGGGGCCCTGGTATTACTTTGACAACAGACAGATTTCTCTTTGACATGTTAAAATCAATGTTTGCCTGAAAAAGAGTTGCCTTGATTTTGTTTTCACCTCTCTTCCTGTAGGATCAATCACTCTACTATCCTGGCTGTGTTGAAAGTTTGACATTTTTTTGGATTATTTAACATATATACTTATTTCAAGTAATCTGTGTACTCTCTTGTTTCTTTAAATTGAAGCCAAATTTTGAGCTATTTTTTAAAAAGTGTATCTTTCTTTTTTTCTTTTTCTACTGTTTACAATATTAATAATCTTAGCATACTAAATGAAGGGGTCAGCTAGAGGAACCCCACACTCCCTTTATTAGAGGTTCCTAGCCAGGAATCCATGGATTCTTAAGGAATTCATGGATAAAATTCAGATGGGTATGATAGTCTCTGTCTTCATTGGCATTTTACTGAAAGCTTTTGGAGCTTTTATTGAATTATCACAAGTGAAGATTTCCAAATAACATTCAAAGTTTATAATTTTATTATTTAAGGGCATATAAAGTGTAAGCAATTTGAACACACACTGCACAAAGGAAATACTGTAAAAATCACAGCATTATTTTACAGCTGCAGAAATACCACATATCCACTAGGGGGCATAAAAACCTAAATGAAAGTTTGGAAACAAACCAGGATCTTTTTTGGTTTTCACAAACTGAGGGAAAGAGAGAGAAGTATTTCCAGTAAACTGCCTGTACCGATTCCTTATCTTTGCCTACACACATTCAATATTTAGGATATATTTTGGGCATTTTATTCCTCTGGAAATAGTTGAACAGGACAAAAACCTTACCAGTTTCATTGATTATCTATTTTTAAGGTGCTTCCAAAAAGAGGGACCACAATTCTGACAGCATGTTCTATTTCTTGTAGAAAGATAAGTAAATTTATGTAATGTGAGATATCACTAAAGTATTATTTTCAATAAGAAGCCCTTTAACCAAGACTTTTAGTGAAAAAATTAGGGGAAATTAAAGGACCAAGTTTGGAAATTAAAGGGGAAAATTGAGGAAATGAGGGAGATTCTTTTAGCACATTTATTCCCATTTATGCACTAAGCTCTCAACATGAGATTTCAGTAGGGCTTACTACCCCTTTTTCCAGCTTGTGCCTCTTTCAAACACAATTTTGTTTTTCTGACTTCTTTTATTTTCTCTTGTTTTTAGTCTACTATATGATCAAACGAGACTTTAAACACTACAAATAAAGCATATGATTATGACCCAATATACTGATAAAACATTTGTTACCCAAGTGAATATCATTAGTAAAAGCCTTTACAAATCTTTAAAGAACATTTTTTTTAGCTTTCAAAGAATTCTTGTCAGAGCTCATTTTCTCACATTTCATTCATTCTTTTTTAAAAAGCTATGAAAATATATGTACCATTGATTATTGTGAGCATGCAGATAGAAAAAAAAAAACAAAACAAAAACACCTGGAGCTGGCTTGCCCAGCTGTGGGACCATCGGAAATACTTTCTCCTGCTTTTGGAGCCTAGTCTTTGTTGCCTGGAGCTATCCTTTCACTCTCACATATCTTAAGAGTCTGATCATGTCATTCTCCTGCATGAAAGCCTTCATTGTCTCTCCATCACCTGCAGGAAAAAGCTCCAGCTTCTTAGCAAGATACACCCAGTTCTTCAGGACTCTCCCATCCCATCCTCCACTGCTCACCCCTACAAACCTAATATTGTATCGGAGCAAACAACTTTTTATTACTGAAATGTACTAAGAATGTACTAGAGGAATCCTTCTATTCTTCTATCTTTTGTATATATTGTTATTTCTAGAATACTCCCCTTTGCATAAATCCTTTGGGTGAACTCCTAATTTTCAGTGATAAAGCTCCAGCATCAGTTCTTATCTGAGGAATTTCTTGACAAGTTTCTCTGTGTCTAATAAAAGTAATATCCTCTCTCTCAGATGCCTCCCATGCTGCTTGCAATTAATAAAGCACAATTAGTTTTGTACAGGTCTTTTTTCTCCCACTAAACTAGGAGGTCCAGTAGGTCAAGGATCATGTCATCATTATAAACTCAGTTTAGCACAGACCTTGTCCGAGAGCTGAGCAAGTAGTTGAAACTCAATAAATGTTTATGGTTTAAATAAATCCTCCAGGGAGAGTCTGATGGTAAACAATAAATAATGGGAGGGAGTGAAGGTGAGTATACATCTCCTGCTCTTATTTTCTCTTAACCAGATTTCCTTTTCTTCCCCAGACCCAGCACCAACTCATCTCCTCAATTTGTCTAAATTCCTCTTCAGATACTTATATGATGTGCCCAGAATAACCTAGTTCTACCCTGTCAATTAACCTTACTTTTTATACGCAGAGGAATTATTTTTAACCTACATGATTTCACATGAGCAGAGAAGCCAAGAGACCTGACACTTCAGTTCCTACCCACTTTCCATTGTCACATGCTTAACCAACATATATCCAGCCAGAATTTCAAAATAAAAACCCCCTCAAGTTTGACAGATTTTGCAATCCTCAAGTGCCCAACAATTTGAACAAATATGACTCATGCTTCTCTGAATCTCACATGTCATCCTAAGGGATGGCTGTCTTTCCACATCTCTGTGTTCTACTTGAGGGTGCTGCTAATCTTAGATAGTGAGCATTATCAGCTCTCTGAAAAAGTCATTGTTTGGTGTCCATTTTTCTTAACAAGGTTGGAGCAGGTAGGCTTGTCTTCCCTCAGAAGACTGTTAATACTTCAAGCAAAGTCAAGGTCCCAGCGAACACCTGATCATTTTGGTGGTGGGCTGATGTCACCAGTTTTCATAGTTTTGCGTGTTCTGGTTGTGCATCCCAAAGAATTTCATCTTCAACACTGTCAGCGGTACTGTTACACTGGGAGCTTTCTTCAGTTGCCTGCTGCTGTTGCTTCCATCTCTTCCTGTTCTTTGAAAGGTAAATCTGTTGGAGGAAGCACCCCACTGTTCCTGTTTCCAAGTCACCGCTGCTACACTGCAGGCCGCCACCCAAGGAGACAAATCCCAATGCCATTTTGACAGTTCTGCTCATTAAGTCTGTTTTCTTATAACCAGCCACTGATCTCTAACACCACCAGAATTATTCACTATTTACAATCCGTTCAAAGACTCCTAAGTGCCTTTGTCATGGGAAGGAGAAGTTGGTCTACAGGAGTTTGCTTGAAGCATAAGTCTTAGAGGAGAATTCAGTTGGGCAAAATAAAAGCATGAAGTGGAGAAGTTTATTGTGAAAGCTTTTATTTTTTTCCACCTGAGCTTTCAGTCTAAGACCTGTTAGCTATTATAGGCCTCAAGGTACCTTTGAGATGTCTTCAAGTATTTACATATTTTATTTCGAACCATACTTAACAATTATGGATTATCCAGTAATGACCTAACACATCTCTTGTTTCTGATTCTGCCCAGGAAGGCTTAATAATTTTGCCACCTATTATCTAGTTCTTAAATTTTGCAAAAATTTAAGAAAAGAATACACACAGTTCTAATTATACTGGAGATAAGACGTGTTTAGGGAGTTAGGTTCTGCTTCAGCAGCTGCAGAGTCTCAGGAAATGGTGGTGCTACAAACACAAGCTGCGTCACTTCTGCCATCTTGAGGCTGGGAAGTCCAAGGTCAAGATGCTGACACCTTTGGTGTCTGGTGAGAACCCACCTCCTACGTCATTGATGGCTCTTCTTTTGCCTTTTGTGAGGACCAGGCAGCAGGAGGGAAGGAGCTCTTTGGGGCACTAATCCCATTCATGAGTGCTCCCCCCTCATGACCTAATCACCTCTCAAAGGCCCCACCTCAAATACCATCCCACTGGGTGTTAGGATTTAACATGTGAATTTGTGGTGGGGGGTGGCACATTCTGTCTTGTATGATCTAAAGGCAACCCCAGGAATGGCCTGGCACCCCTCACTCGGCTGAACATGGGCAGAGGCTGGGTTTCTCCTGTCTTGTAGTGAAGGTGACAATTCAGTTTGGAGCTCATTAACACAGAGTAGTTTCTCCAAGTCATACAGCCAGGTTGGATGCTTGCCTTGTAACTTCCCTATCTATGCATCACTCAGCCTGGTCACTGACCAGGGAAGCTACTTCTTTCCTATTAAAAATTTTAATATTCTTTAAGCATAAATGATTTAATGCAATTATGCCTCATGTAAATAGTCATAGCTGTTTAAATACAAAAAGAAGTGAGACTAGAGGAGCTGTGATTTAACCTCCCAAAGACAGCCAGGCATTTCTGGTCTTCAATTTAACCTAGAAAGTTTCTATATCCTTAAACAAACTTTGTTTTTGATGAGACTCCAAAGACCTATATTTACATTAGAGACACTTTTGGAGAACAATTCTATTCTGTTCAATGTGAGGCAAAGTTATTTCCTACAATTGAAGATACTATATTCATTTTGTGTTTAGATTCTTTCACCTCGTCTTAGGATAGTAAAGCATGGATGAAATCATCCTTTTTTCTTTTGTTTTAGACAGTAAATTTTAAAATTTATAATTAATTGCCTAAGTTGTACATACAGCAAATTTAAGGAAGTTCTGCTTTATGTCATTTAATGACCTTGATAAGAAAATAGTACCTACATGTTTCAAAAAAATGCTAAACACCCATGCACACAATCATCCTTTTAAAAAACTTGCATGGTGAAAAATTGCTATAAATTAATTACTGGACTTGTTTCAAGTCTAATCAAGTCCACTGGCACACTGCTACATGTTAAAACTTTTTATGTTTTATCTATATAATAGGCAGAGGGGAAAAAAGCTTGTATCCAGTAATATAACTTAGACCTTTTTTTAAATTTTGTATTTTGTTTTGGAGAATAGCCAATTAACAATGTGGTAACAGTTTCAGGTGAACAAGGAAGGGACTCAGCCATACATATACATTTATTCATTCTCCCCCAAATCCCTCTCCCATCTAGGCCGCCACATAATATTGAGCATAGTTCCATGTGTTACACAGTAGGTCCTTGTTGGTTATCCATTTCAAATTAGCAGGGTATACACGTCCATCCCAAACTCTCTATTTCTTTACCCCATCCTTCCTCCCCCTCAGGAATCATAAGTTCATCTCTAAGTCTGTGAGTCTCTTTCTATTTTGTATGTAAGCTCATTTGTATAAATGATCATTTTTTCCCTACTACTTATCTAAGTTAAGGCCTGTTGTGAATAAACACAAATGAAGGGTCTTAAATAAACATGTCTCTACTTCTATAGTCCTAAGTAGTCAGATTTCAGTATGAAAATTCACCTGTGCTTGTGTTCTGATAGGATCTAGCTTAAACAATTTAAAATGAAACAAAAAGGTGCACCTGTTAAAACATAAACCAACTAAGAAGAAATTTCTATAAAATGCTATTTGCCTGAGGTTTCATTTTAAGGAAAAGAGGAAACAAATTCTGTAAAAGTAAGTTAAAACTGGAAATTAAAGTTTAAAACATTCCAGAATATATCCCACATTCCAAGCATATTAATACTTTTTCTACAGCTTTTTGCATTTTCCTATCTAGTTAATTTTCTGGAAATGAGATTAGATTATAGGCACAACATCTTCCTTTTAAAATACTATTGTTTGTATTGAAGGTCTACGCAGGAAAACAGAAACCACCTCAAGTATTTACAAGAGAATGGACTTAATGAACAGAATTATTTTCATGGTGGGGGGGGCAGACAATGGGGGTGGGTTGGGGTGGAGTGGTGGATTTGCAGAGACAGGACTAGAGGTTAACCCAGGGGGGTGGTAGCAGCTGGAAGGCATTCCTTTTCCAGGGGATCTTCCCAACCCAGGGGAAAAGGAAGAGAAAGCTTGCTGACCTCAAGAGCAAATTTGTGATGGAAGCTGGGTCCTTAGGGCCTCTAAGAAGAAAGAGCCACTGAAGAGATGTAAAGAAGGAAACCTGACTCCTCTCCCATACCCTTCCAATCTCCCATTGGATAACCCTGCAGAACTTCTGATCACAAGCCAGCCTGGAAATGCAGCCCACTAGGTTCTGGGAAAGATTGAAGGCAGAAGGAGAAGAGGGCAATAGAGGATGAGATGGTTGGATGGCATCACCAATGCACTGGATGTGAACTTGAGCAACCTCTGGGAGATGGTGAGGGGCAAAGGATCCTGGTGTGCTGCAGTCCATAGAGTTGTGAAGAGTCAGACGCAACTTGGTGACTGAACAACAACAGGGTCTAGCTAGGGCTTCCCAAGTGATGCCAGTGGTAAAGAACCCTCCTGTCAATGCAGGAGACATAAGAGATGCAGGAGGTCATGCCCTCCTCCAGGGGCATGGTAATCCATTCCAGTATTCTTGCCTGGAGAATGCCATGGACAGAAGAGCCTGGCAGGCTACAGTCCATAGGGTCACAAAGAGTTGGACACAGCTAAAGAGACTTAGCATGCACACACAGGGTCTAGCTAACAAAAGGCATAATCCAACTGGAACCTAGGGCTTTTCCCCTCCAAACAAGTCTCTGTGTATTTACTACAGCACATTGCTAAGGTCCATCCTGATTTCAAGCTCTTACGACCCAGACACAGAGCTGTTATTTGGTTGACTGACTCCAGCACTCCCCTAAAAGCAGCAAATTACATTTCACCAGAATCAGAATCGTGGTAGTGAGATTGATAGAACCTCTGCATAGCCGTGCCATGTGTCATGTCATCCTGCTTTTGGAAATGTCACAGGCACATCAGGCTTCCTACCTTAAGGAATAAGGGGCAGTAGGACCTCCTTCTAGGGCAGGCTTGAGGTTTTTCAGTTTCTATCAAAGATGTATGTTTCAATCCACTGTAAACTAAAGAGTTTGGACAGAGTGAGGGGAAAAAAATGCCAAACATAAAGCAATCTTATAAAGATGTCCAATTAGATCTGATGATTGTAAAATGTTCTACTTGTATGGGCACAGTATGTAATAAAAGCTGGTCCCTTGGGCTTTCCAAGCCTCATGGTAAGTAAGTGCTGACAAGAGGCTCTTCATTAGAATAAATCATTTCAGAGTTGCATCCTTCAACAGATCATTGGGAATGCCATTAGTAATAAATTAAAGCATATTTTAAAGGCAGGTGAAGAGATGTAAAACCAAATTGCCTTCCCGGATGAAGAGAGTTCCACAAGTTAGTTGTTTGTGAGGTTGTTTGTAGTAGAAGCATCTCTTCGGTTGTTGTTATTTTTGTTGTTGTTGTTTATTATAGTAATGAAAGTCTATAGCTGAACATGTCAGAGCCTGGCTGTTAGTTATAAATTTAAGTACAGAAAAAATATTTCTATGTTTAAAAGTGAATATAAGATTGTGAGTGAGGGTTTTGGCAATAAAATGATAATATACAATGTGTGCTTTAAATTAAAAACAAGAAAGAACATAGTGGTTCCATTATAGATGTCATTAACATGGATAGCTAGAGTAGTCTTTTAAAATTTGTTTGACAACTTGCTGTTTCTGCCACTAATGAGTGTTTAAGATAACTCTATTTACAGTTGTAGAGTTAAAGCCTTTACAACACAGGGCCTTAACCTCTAAGCGCAGTCACTATGTGATCAATGGTGCTTGATTTTTCACTTTGAGAAAATGAGGCTGAAACTTGAAACAGCATGAGTAACATTCCTTGAAATATTCTTTAATACATTTGCTAGTGGTTTTATGCATACAAATAAAATTGTCTGCTTGGATAAAAGCACTTAGGGTAGTGAACTTCCATATATAAAAAAGAAAAAAATAAGTTAAAGTAAATGATAAAAGCTAAAAGCAAATGCTCTTCTTAAATCTATTTTCTTCCTTTCTTCTCTCTCTCCCTTTCTTACTCAAAAATTTATAAAGTTCCTATAATGAGTGAGATACTGGTAATAAATCCAATACTTGGTTCTTCTTTCTTCCCCAAAGATCTTACAGTTGAGGAAGAAAGTTAGAGTAATAAACAAATAATTGAACTCTTGTTATTTCAGCTTTCTAAATACTTGTGTATTTTTTTTCTCTTACCTCCAAGATGCCTGAGGTTATTGCGTGCATTGTTTTGTTTTAGCTAACGTCTACTGGAAATATCATTAATTATCTTGTTTATACCTCTACTATTCACACTAAGAAGGGATGTTCCAATGGTTTTCTCTATTCAACCCTAAAGAATCTCTTTCCCTCATATGCAACTGTGACTGAACTATTTTTTAAGAGATGTAAATAATGTCATTTAGATCCCTGGGTAGGGAAGATTCTCTGTAGTAGGAAATGGCAACCCACTCCAGTACTTGCCTGGAAAGCTCCATGGACAGAGGGGTCTGGTGGGCTACAGTCCATGGGGTGGCAAAGAGCTGGACATGACTGAGTGACTGAGCACACATGCGCACAAACACACACACACACTCAGGTTATTTCTCATATGCTCATTTAGAGCCCTCTTCATGTAAAGGGCAGAACGATGATATTTTAGGCTTTGCAGGACATATGGCTTCTATAACAACTGTTCAACTTTGTTGTAGTGCAAACATAGCCCTAGAGAATCTATAAATGAATGAGGCTAACTATAATCCAATAAAAATTTGTGTCCATAAATAAACAAAAGCTTTATTTATGGACCCTGAAATTTGAATTTCTTATAATTCTCTGTGTCAATAAATATTCTTCTTTTGATTTTTCTCCCTAACAATTTAAATAAATGGGCTTCCCTGGTGGCTCAGTCAGTAAATAATCTGCCTGCAGTGCAGGAGACCCAGGTTCAATCCCTGGGTCAGGAAGATCCCCTGGAGAAGGAAATGGCAACCCACTCTGGTATTCTTTCCTGAAGAATCCTGTGGACAGAGGAGCCTGGTGGGCTGCAGTCCATGGGGTCATGAAGAGTCAGACATGACTTAGTGACTAAACCACCACCAACCATTTAAATAAGTAAATAATCTTCTAAAATCACAAGTGGTACAAAAACAGGAGATAGGCTGTGTCAGACTTGTGGGTGGTATTTTATCAACCACTGACTTAGAGGGGCCATCCTTTGTGTGATCAACTTATTTTAGAAAGGTTAAGTGTTGTTTTCCTGTAGAAGAGCTTGAAATCATTCAAGGAAATATTTCCTCACAATACTGTCATACATATTTCTTCAAACATTTTGTAATTCTTGACTTTAGGAAATGTACCTTCTAGATGGGAAGGTAGAGGAGCCCCTGTTTTCCCAGCTCATCTGCCCTTCCCATCATAGCCCACTCTACCATGACTGGATGCCTGGTGTCAATGCAGCAGATCAAAGGGGAAATGGACTGATTGTCTGGTGGAAGCCAACTCTTTATATAATTTTGGGTAGAGTGGGTAGGAGGAAAATGTATTGTGTTCCAAGCACTTTGCTAAGTCTGGGAAGGCAGAGGGAGACTAAAATCAGCAGACCTTGTTCTAAGTGACTTCTAGTAGGGAGGGAGGCCACAAAGGAAATAATAATGAAATGATTACCACTGTAACAGGAATAATTGTGGGATTCATCAGGAGTTGAGCGTACTTGAGAAATACTCCCATAAGTATTTGGAAAGGAGGCTGATTGGAATTAAGTCTAGAAGGATAAAGAAGAGTAAGCCAAACAATAAGGAGAAAGAATATGTTAATAATAAGAGGCTTTCAGACAAGAGCTACCAGAAGGAACGGTCTTATGAGCAGGTGGACTAAGTCCCTGCTTATGACCATGTGCAGATATCTTCCTGGCTCTCACGCTCTTTGAACTACTTGAATTCCACCTTAGAGACTTATTCTGCCTAAGAACTCTTCTCTTGGCTAAAATACAACTATTCTTGAGAGTGCTAACAGATTAAGCCTTTGAACTCATTTGTATTTCTTTGGGATTAAATTTACGTATCAAACTGCTTCTTAAAGGCATTTGTAACAGGAAAAAATGGTTCAAAGAAGGAAATCAGGCCCAGCAATGGAGCATGCAACACTGAAATCCAAACTTGGACTGTTTGAAAGTTTTACCCAGGGCTGGTTGTGCCTAGAAAAAGCTTTCTTCGTGAACTGACTTTTAAAAGGGCATTTGTTTGTCTAGCAGGAATGAATGGAGCCAGCCATTATGCCTTAGAGACCCTGTATTGATCTTTGTAGACAAACCACTGAATAAGACTTGACTGCTACACAATGGAGGATTAATTTGCCCTTCCGTATAAGCCTACAGTGGACATGTCAATATGCATTTATGAAACCTTGCTCTGTGCAAAGGAGTGAAGAACCCAATAAGCAAATTAAAGTAGGGAAGCCAAAAAGGGAATGTGGCCAGCATGTTTCATTTTTCTTAAATGAAATTTGATTAAATGAAATCAGAAAAAAACAAGTTTTAATATAATTTTCTAACTCTATTCATGGTTTTCAATTTACTGTTTATACACAGTTTGATGCTAATTATTTTATATTTTAGAAGGAATAAAATATGGAAAGAAGTTTTTGTGTTTTTTTTTCCCTTTTATTGTTTTTGCCATACAATGCCATGATATCACCATGGGTTTACATATGCTTCCCCTCCAGAACCACCCTCCCTCCTCCCTCCCCCCGGGAAATCTCGATGCACCAGCCCCGAGCATCAATCCTGGGCTGGCGATTGATTAGACATATGATAATTAACATGTTTCAATGCCATTCTCCCATATCATCCCACCCTTACCCTCATCCACAGAGTCCACGAGTCTATTCTATACATCTGCGTTCCTTTTGCTGTCTAGCATGCTGGGTTCTCGTTACCGTCTTTCTAAATTCCATGTATATGCGTTAATATACTGTATTGTTGTTTGTGCTTCTGGCTTACTTCACTCTGGATAATGGGCTCCAGTTTCGTCCATCTGAGTAGAACTGCTTCAAATGAATTTTTTTTTAATGCTGAGTAATATTCCATTATGTATATGTACCACAGCTTTCTTATCCATTCGTCAGTTGATGGGCATCTAGGTTGCTTCCATGTCCTGGCCATTGTAAACAATGCAGCGATGAACATTGGGGTACACGTGGCTCTTTCAATTCTGGTTTCCTCGGTGTATATGCCCAGTTTTTATAATTTGATTGAGGCTTTCTTGTTGAAACACCTCAGAGATTACAGAAGATTTGAAATAAGGGTGAATCTAGGTAATTATGAGCTCCTGCTAGCCTGGAAATATAATTTTGGATAGAATTTTGCCTAGGCTTACTAAATGAGTAGGGAAGTAGGAAAGTTCTCTTAGGTAATTATTTATCAAACAAATTTCACATTTAAAACAAAATAGTTTTTTAAAAACCAAACTGATTAGGTAGGATGTAAGTTTAACTCCTTAATTATTAATTAATGACAAAACTCACACAAGATAGGTGGCTTTCAGGAAAGGTAGCAAGTAGAGAACACACACGGAAAGCTACATGTTGGTTTTAATGTAAAGTCAGGGAACATTTTGGTGCCTATGAAGAGTCATCACTACATACCTACTGAAATATGGTGTGTGTGCATACTAAGTAGCTTCAGTCCAGTGTGACTCTGCAACCGCATGGACTGTAGCTCACTAGACTCCTCTGTCTAGTTGATCTTGAGGTAAGAATACTGGAGTGGGTTGCCATGCCCTCCTCCAGGGGATCTTCTGGACCCAGGGATTGAACCCGTGTCTTCTTATGTCTCTTGCATTGGCAGACAGGTTCTTTACCACTAGTGCCACCTGGGCAGCCCCAGTAAAACATGGTACCATTAACTAAAGATGTGGAGCTATGGAGCTATGTATTAATGTTAAGCTCTACAGTCTTTCTCACATGATACATGTGAGGTACTCTTTTAACCTCCTTTCAGCTTTCCTGGAAAAGGTCAGTTTTCATTTCAATCCCAAAGAAAGGCAATGCCAAAGAACGCTCAAACTACCACACAATTACACTCATTTCATACACTAGTAAAGTAATGCTCAAAATTCTTCAAGCCAGGCTTCAAAAATATGTGAACAGTGAACCTCCAGATGTCCAAGCTGGTTTTAGAAAAGGCAGAAGAATCAGAGATCAAATTGCCAATATCCACTGGATCATTGAAAAAGCAAGAGAGTTCCAGAATAACACCTACTTCTGCTTTATTGACTATGTCAAAGCCTTTGACTGTGTGGATCACAACAAACTGTGGAAAGTTCTGAAAGAGATGGGAATACCAGACCACTTGACCTGCCTCCTGAGAAATCGATATGCAGGTCAAGAAGCAACAGTTAGAACTGGACAGGGAAAAACATACTGATTCCAAATAGGAAAGGGAGTATGTCAAGGTTGTATATTGTCCCCCTGTTTATTTATCTTATATGCAGAGTACATCATGAGAAACACTGGGCTGGAGGAGGCAGAGACTGGAATCAAGATTGCCAGGAGAAATATCAATAACTTCAAATATGCAGAAGATACCACCCTTATGGCAGAAGGTGAAGAAGAACTAAAGAGCTTCTTGATGAAAGTGAAAGAGGAGAGTGAAAAAGTTGGCTTAAAGCTCAACATTCAGAAAACTAAGATCATGGCAAATAGATAGGGAAAGAGTGGAAACAGTGGCTGACTTTATTTTGGGGGGCTCCAAAGTCACTGCAGATGGTGACTGCAGCCATGAAATTATAAGACACTTGCTCCTTGGAAGAAAAGCTATGACTAACCTAGACAGCATATTAAAAAGCAGAGACATTACTTTGTCAACAAAGGTCTGTCTAGTCAAGGCTATGGTTTTTCCAGTAGTCATGTATGGATGTGAGAGCTGGACTATAAAGAAAGCTGAGTGCCAAAGAACTGATGCTTTTGAACAATGGTGTTGGAGAAGACTCTTGAGAGTCCCTTGGACTGCAAGGAGATCCAACCAGTCCATCCTAAAGGAGATCAGTCCTGGGTGTTCATTGGGAGGACTGATGTTGAAGCTGAAACTCTAATACTTTGGCCACCTAATGCGAAGAATTGACTCACTGGAAAGGACCCTGATTCTGGGAAAGAATGAAGGCAGGAGGAGAAGGGGATGACAGAGGATGAGATGGTTGGATGGCATCACTGACTCAATCGACATGAGTTTGAGTAAACTCTGGGAGTTGGTGATGGACAGGGAGGCCTGGTGTGCTGTGGTCCATGGGGTCGCAAAGAGTCAGACACGACTGAGTGACTGAAATGAACTGAACAACTTTTCTACTAAGAAACAAAAGTAAGTGCTAAGTTGCTTCAGTTGTGTCTGTCTCTTCGCAACCCCATGGACTGTAACCTGCCAGGATCCTATGTCCATGGGATTCTCCAGGTGAGAATACTGGAGTGGGTTGCCATTTCCTTCTCCAGAGGATCTTCCCAACCCAGGGATGGAACCCGGTTCTCTTGCGTCTCCTGCATTGGTGAATAGGTTCTTTACACTAGCCCCACCTACTGTAATTGCAATTTTAGGGTCTTAATATAGTGACTCTGAGGATGGTTTTAATGAGCTGTTTTCATGCCTTTGTATACAGAACACTCACTCTACACATGGTGATGTCTTCTGAGAGCCAGAGTATCTTACTTTCCTGGAGTAACGGATTCAGATAAGAAGAGTAGCCAGCAGTTATGAGTTATTAATTGGAAGCAGAGAGTTAAGTGTAGCAATATTTTCTATTCTTTCACAATTGTATGCGAAAGGTACAAGTAATTGCAGAGCAGTACAACAAACCTTAAAAATCTTCTTACTTTACCTGGCTACACAGCTACCAATTTTCTTTTCTTTTTTTTTGAAGCTAACCTTAACAATTATATTTAAACACACACACACACAAAACAAACCAAAAAGCAAGGTAGAACTAACTTTGGAACAACAGAGAGAATCTTACTTTAAACACTCTGCAAATCCCTGCTATTAGTAAGCAGGTAGACATGAGTCCACAGTAACCACATCTATCAGTCAAGATCTTCTTTAGTTAGTCATTTGCTCAGTTATGGCAGCGCTCTGTCTCTAATGCCCCAGAGCTGAATGCCAAGGAAAGCCAGAGAGCTGAATGAGAGGTCTATTTGGTATATTTGGTCTGTACCAGCTTCACGCTCTAAGTTCTTGATTTACAATCATTGATTCCTAGTATCCCAGTAAGTCTTTAATATCTGAAGAGCTATTTGGTATTTCCAAAAAGTTTTTCTGTGATTTAATTTTTATTTAATTCACATGAAAAATTAATATACGGCATTCTGCTCTCTAATTAAAAATAGGTGCTTATTATAAGCTCAAAACTTTAACAGAAAGATATCTCAATTCCCAAAGGTTAAAAATGGCTATTGTGATGAGATTTTCCATTTTTATCTTCTATTTCATTTTAGAAAATACCTCTGCAGGGGAAGGTAAGTATCATAAATATTAAATGTGAGAAAACGGAATAATACAGAAGGAGCAGACAAAATGCATCTGAATATTGCTAAATTTGTATGATTACAAATTAGTATACAATTCTGGGGGTAAAAAGTTTAAAGATGAGAAATAGCAACTGGCAAACCAAATCAATGTGATTAATTGTTTCCATGGCTAGCTGTTTGCAGGCTCAATGTTGGATCATCCTCATCATATAACACAAATGAATCTATGAATTATAACTGAACATCTTTTATATGTTTATTGCATTGTGTTTATAACAACACATGTTTTTACTTACATAATCAGATAGAGACAGTAATTTATTTTCTTTGTCAGAACTTCCTTATCATATAAAAGAAGCTTTATCTGATTAACTTTAGGTGGTAAATTAAAATTCTCAAGGATTGAACATATTAGTACCATTCTCAAGGGAGGCATGTAGGAAGGAAAGGACTATTTTTAGGAAGAAAATACGTGAGCTTGTGTAGTAGTCATTTAGCTTATAGTCCTATGACTATAGGACTCGGAATTATATATAAAATTTTTGATTTTCTTGTATTCACTATCTCTTAGCATTAGAGATTAAATAATAATCAAAGTGTTCAAGAGAGCACAGTAAAAGATCTACGACTCTCCAGATATGAGTAAAAACCTATTTTAATTCTAGAGCTTTCCTGGAATAAGCTCTTGTACAGAGAAAAATGATTGCTATCAAGCTAATATTTTTATTGGACTAGAGCTTCCCTGGTGGCTCAGTGGTAAAGCATCTGCTTGCAATGCAGGGGACGCAAGAGACATGGGTTTGATCCCTGGGTCAAGAAGACCCCTGAAGGAGGAACTGGAAACTCACTCCAGTATTCTTGCCTAGAAAATCTTATGGACAGAGGAGCCTGGCAGGCTATAGTCCATGGGGTCGCAGAGTCAGATATAGCTGAGCACATAAACATACATACATATTCCAGAAAAACTAAACCTAACCAAAACAAGAAGAATACATCACCACTATCCAGGCTTTTTTTTTTTTATTATTGTTTTTGCCATACATTGTCATGATATCACCATGGGTTTACATATGCTTCCCCTCCGGAACCTCCCTCCCTCCGCCCTCCCCCCCGGGAAATCTCGCTGCACCAGTCCCGAGCATCAATCCTGGGCTGGCGATTGATTAGACACATGACAATTAACATGCTTCAATGCCCTTCTCCCATATCATCCCACCCTTACCCTCATCCACAAAGTCCACGAGTCTATTCTATACATCTGCGTTCCTTTTGTTGTCTCGCATGTTGGGTTCTCGTTACCGTCTTTCTAAATTCCATATATATGCGTTAATATACTGTATTGTTGTTTTTGCTTCTGGCTTACTTCACTCTGGATAATGGGCTCCAGTTTCGTCCATCTGAGTAGAATTGCTTCAAATGAATTTTTTTTAATGCTGAGTAATATTCCATTGTGTATATGTACCACAGCTTTCTTATCCATTCCTCAGTTGATGGGCATCTAGGTTGCTTCCATGTCTTGGCTATTGTAAACAATGCAGCGATGAACATTGGGGTACATGTGGCTCTTTCAATTCTGGTTTCCTCGGTGTATATGCCCAGTAGTGGGATTGCTGGGTCATATGGCAGGTCTATTTGCAGCTTTTTACGGAACCTCCACACTGTTTTCCATAGTGGCTGTACTAGTTTGCATTCCCACCAACAGTGTAAGAGGGTTCCCTTTTCTCCACATCCTCTCCAGCATTTATTGCTTGTAGACTTTTGGATGGCAGCCATTCTGACTGGTGTAAAGTGGTACCTCATTGTGGTTTTGGTTTGCATTTCTCCGATAATGAGTGATGTTGAGCATCTTTTCATGTGTTTGTTAGCCATTTTTATATCTTCTTTGGAGAAATGTCTGTTAAGTTCTTTGGCCCACTTTTTAATTGGGTTGTTTATTTTTCTAGAATGTAGCTGCTAGATCACTTTCTAACACCATACACAAAGATAAACTCAAAATGGATCAAAGATCTAAGCATAAGACCAGAAACTATAAAACTCCTAGAGGATAACATAGGCAAAACACTCTCTGCCATAACCCAAAGCGGGATACTCCATGACCCACCTCCCAGAATATTGGAAATAAAAACACGAATAAACAAATGGGACCTAATTAAAATTAAAAGCTTTTGCACAACAAAGGAAACTATAAGCAAGGTGAAAAGACAGCCTTCAGAATGGGAGAAAATAATAGCCAATGAAGCAACAGACAAACAATTAATCTCAAAAATATCCAGGCTTTTTAAAGTCCTTTCCTTCACAGTTTAGTTGCACAACTCACATAACTAATAACCTTATAGCAGAATCTCCCAATGACAATGAGGTCTTTGAGTCCCAGCTGGCACTTTAGTTCATTTCAGGAGAAAATAGATGCAGTTAAACTTCAGATTAGTGAGAGATGACAGGAACATTTGAATAAGGGTTTATTCTGGTGACTCTTGTCAGGAGTCATGGCCATCTCTGAGTATACATTTGCCAAGGTTTGAAATCTGCATGGATTTTGCTAAAAATAAGAATCCACTGTTGCTGATTATCAAACACTAGCATAATATGCCCCTTATTAGTGTTTCCCAGTTGAAGGCATTTTATTTGAAGCAACAAGATGGTGAGATATTTTATTTTAATCTTGACAAGACAGGGAGTCAGAGCACCTGCAGTCAAGTTCAGCCCTGTCTCCTTCCAGATTTGTGGACATGGAGGGAATAGTCTAACCTGTCTGAGACTGCTCCTCTACAAAATGTGGGGATAAGCATATTTACTCTTTCTCCTTTCCAATTTGTGATGGGGGTTATATTCTAAATCATCTCATTCAGGAGGACTCTTCTGTTGGAGAAGAGTTGGTGCATTTTACAAATCATATTTCTAAAAATTATATAATCCCATCATTGGGGAGGTATTATTACTACCCTTATTTTGCAGATAAAGGAAAGAAGGATTAAAAGGGCTAAGTATCTGCAGGGACAATCACAAGAGAAGCGAGGTGTAGATGGGCCAGACCTCACACTCTTCAGGGGGCTCACATATGGTCTTTTGACTCTTTTTACAAATGATGCCAGTTACATGTAGATGCCATGTATGTTGATCAATGGCAGAGCTGAAATCTGAACCCAGCACTCTGGACCTTGCCGGTGGAATAAATGTCTTTAAAGAAGCAAATGAAGGTATATCCTGAATCTGTACTGTTCAGGAAATTTAGGTTCAGCCATCACGTCAGGGACCTGTAGCTGGTTTTTGAACTTTCAGTTTAAGAGAACTATTACTTTTCAATCCTTCTATTTTAAAATCAAGTAAAATTTATTTTTTTGGGTGAAAATGTTTTGCACTTTTTATTATGGACTTCTGTTTGCTCTCCTTATCTAATATTCTTTTGTTCATTTATATTCTTCCTAGACTATAAAACTAAGTTTAAAAAATACAATTCAGAAATTCAAACTTCAAAGGAAAACAAAACAAGTGTTTTAAAAAATTAAATAGAATCCATGGATACAAGTATGAATTAGATTCGGTGAAGTAGCCCTCATAGTTAACAAGAGTCTAAAATGCAGTACTTGGGTGCAGTCTCAAAAATGACATAATGATCTCTGTTCTTTTCAAAGGCAAACCATTCAATATCACAGTAATCCAAGTCTACACCCCAATTAATGCTAAAGAGGCTGAAATTCAGTGGTTCTATGAAAACCCACAGGATCTTCTAGAACTAACATCAAAACAAAACTCCCCAAAACCAAAAAAACCAGATATTCTTTTCATCATAGGGGATTGGAATGCAAAAGTAGGAAGTCAAGAGATACCTGGAATAACAGGGAAGTTTGGCCTTGGAGTACGAAATGAAGCAGGGCAAAGGCTAACAGAACTTTTTTTTTCTTTGAAAGAACACTCTGGACATATCAAACAATCTTTTCCAAAAACATGAGATGACTCTATGCATGGACATCACCAGATGGTCAATACTGAAATCAGATTGATTATACTTTGCAGCAGAAGATGGAGAAGCTCTATACAGTCAGCAAAAACAAGACCTGAAGTTATGGCTCAGATAATGAGCTTCTTCTTGCAAAATTCAGCTTAAATTGAAGATAGTAGGGAAAACCACTAGGCCATTCAGATATGGCTTAAATCAAATCCTTTATGATTATACAGTGCAGGTGATAAATTTATTCAAGGGATTTGATCTAAGTAGATGGAGAGCCTGAGGAACTATGGACAGTGTCATGTAACACTGTAGAGGAGGCAGTGAAAAAGAATCATCCCAAAGAAAAAGAAATGCAAGAAGGCAAAGTGGTTGTCTGAGGAGATTTTACAAATAGCTGAGGAAAGAAGAGAACTAAAAGGAAAGGGAGAAAGGAAAAGATATACACCACTGAATGCAGAGTTCCAGAGAGTAGCAAGGGGAGATCAGAAGGCCTTCTTAAATGAACAATGCAAAGAAATAGAGGAAAACAATAGAATGGTAAAGATTAGAGATCTCCTCAAGAAAACTGGGGATATCAAGGGAACATTTCATGCAAGGATGAGCAGGATAAAGGATAGAAGTGGTAAGGACCTATGAGAAGCAGAACAGATTAAGAAGAGGTGGCAAGAATACATAGAAGAACTATACAAAAGAAGTCTTATTGACCCAGATAAACACAATAGTGTTGCCACTCGCCTAGAGCCAGACAATCTAGTGTGTGAAGTCAAGTGGGCCTTAGAAAGCACTGCTATGAACAAAGCTAGTGGAGATAATGTAATTCTAGCTGAGCTATTTCAAATCCTAAAAGATGATACTGTTAAAGTGCTGCACTCAATATGCCAGCAAATTTGGAAAACTCAGCAGTGGCCACAGGACTGGAAAAGGTCAGTTTTCATTTCAGTCCCAAAGAAGGGCAATGCCAAAGAATGTTCAAATTACCACACATTTGAGCTCATTTCACATACTATTAATAGAAAGGTTATGCTCAAAATCCTTCAAGCTTGGCTTTAGCAATATGTGAACTGAGAACTTCCAGATGTATAAGCTGAGTTTAGAAAAAGCAGAGGGACCAGAGATCAAATTTCAGATATTCACTGGATCATAAAGAAAGCAAGCAAATTCCAGAAAAAACATTAACTTCTGCTTCATTGACTATGCTAAAACCTCTGACTCTGTGGGTCACAAGAAACTGTGGAAAATTCTTAAAGAGATGGAGATACCAGACCACCTTACCTGTCTCCTGAGAAACCAGTATGTGGGTCAAGGAGTAATAGTTAGAATCATACATGGAACAATGGACTGGTTCAAAATTGGAAAAGGGGTACAAAAAGGTTGTATATTGTCATCCTGCTTATTTAACTTACATGCAGAGAACATCATGAGAAATGCCAGGGTAGATGAAGCACAAGCTGGAATGAAGATTTCTGGGAGAAATACCAACAATCTCAGACATGCAGATAATACCACTGTAATGGCAGAAAGTGAAGAGCAACTTGAAGGTGAAAGAAGAGAGTGAAAAAGCTGGCTTAAAACTCAACATTCAAAAAAACATTAAAAAAACGAAGATCATTGTGTCTGGTCCCATCACTTAATGGCTAAGAGACTGGAAAAAAGTGGAAACAGTGGCAGATTTTGTTTTCTTGGTCTCCCAAACCACTGTGGATGGTGATGGCAGTCATGAAACTAAAAGACACTTGTTCTTTGGAAGGAAAGCTATGACAAACCTAGACAATGTATTTAAAAGCAGAGATATCACTTTCCTGACAAGGGTCCATATTGTCAAATCTATGCTTTACTCAGTAATCATGTACCAATGTGAGAGTTGGACCACAAAGAAGGTTGAGCACAGAAGAATTGATGCTTTCAAATTGTGGTGTTGGAGAAGACTCTTGACAGTCTCTTGGACTGCAAAGAAAGGAAATCAACCCTGAATGATCATTGGAAAGACTGATGCTGAAGCTGAAGCTCCAATTCTTTGGCCATCTGATGTGAAGAGCTGATTCACTGGAAAAGACCATGATGCTGGGAAAGATTGAAGGCAAAAGGAGAAAGGGGTGGCAGAAGATGAGATGGTTAGATAGCATCACTGACTCAGTGGACATGAGTCTGAGCAAATTCCAGGAGATGGTGAACAACAGAGGAGCCTGTTGCGCTGCAGTCCCTTGGTTGCAAAGAGTCGGACACGACTTAGCATCTGAACAACAACAACAAACCAAAGAGTAAGTGCTTTTTATCTCAGTCCTTTTAACATCCATGCTGACAAAATGTAGAGCAAAAAGCCTCGGTTCTGCCTGATCACATCAACTTTTAATCATTTCAGTTGGGAGGAAGCACCTGAGACATCAGCTGTCAACTCTGGAGCATAAGCACTCAGTCTTCTTAATTTTCCCTAACCTTATTTAGAGTCTTTGTTACACAATCAGCTCTTTCACTGTCCACTTTAGCTTATATATTTTTATTTTTTGTCTCTTGTGTTGCCTGAGTATGGCCTGAGACTAAATAAAATTAGTTGTGCTCCTAACTTGAAGTACAGATCTTGGTGATCCTTCATATTAAAATGAACCAAAATAAAAAATGAACTCATTCTGAAAAATCTGTTATGAACTCCTTTTGCCCAGAAACTAAATCATTAAGGATGAGAACCAGAATATTCTCTGAGCTGAATCTGAACAAAACTTGTATAAAACACGAAAAGCATTTAAAATTTTTTACTTATTCCTAATGAAATCCAGGGGAGTCATGTCAAATCCTCAGTGACAAGAAAGGCTACTTTCTTATGTAATTTAATTTAGGGAATCCTACTGGGTCCCTGCTGGTGGCATGACCTTCTCCATGGCCTTTCTGCTTCTAGTTGTTTTCATAAGAAAATAGAATTTCTTTCAGTGTGGGCCTTTGGTGCTTCTTAAATTAAGTTTGGACAAGAATATCTTTATAGCTAACAGACATTGAACTGTTTTAGGTTTCCTGGAAAAGTATACGCAAGTCATTTGAATCCAATGCTAAATTCATTGCTTAACATATACTGACCTTCAGTTTTATTGAATAAATAATAAATGTTACAGAACATGTGGAATATAAACTTAGAGATCTAAATGTACATATGTGCTATATTGATGAAATCAGTATTTTGAATCTGTTATCAAATGCTAAAATCAGTATCTTTGATGAGAAGTTATGATATCTCTTAGAAAACTGATAATTCATCATTTTTATATAAGCATTGAATTTGACATACAATATATAAAATGTATATAATATTTAATCTACATTTTATATATTTGTGTCATATATATGAATTAGGAAAATGTTTAGTACAAAATTTTCTAATTGTGGCATAGTTTAAGGAAATATGGGCTTCCCTGATACCTCAGTTGGTGAAGAATCTGCCTGCAATGCAGGAGACCCTGGTTCGATTCCTGGGTCAGGAAGATGCACTGGAGAAGGGATAGGCTACCCACTCCAGTATTCTTGGGCTTCCCTTGTGGCTCAGCTGGTAAAGAATCTGCCTGTAATGCAGATGATCTGGGTTGGGAAGATTCCCCTAGAGAAGGGAAAGGCTACCCACTCCAGTATTCTGGCCTGGAGAATTCCATGGACAGTATAGTCTATGGGGTTGCAAAGAGTCTGACACGACTGAGCGACTTTCAGTTTCACTTTAAGGAAATATACCAGTTATTTATATCTTCAGAAAAGTAGTGGCAGAAAAGCAGAAAGTGTGTGAGAAACAGTGTAGACAGACAAAAACCTTACCTAAAGACATAGCTAACTGACTAATGTAAATTAAAACCTCACACTGAGGGGGGGAAAGTGTACAATATCTCTAGTTTTGTAAAATAATACAGATATCATCATTGCCATATGTCTTGCTTTAGTGAGTGCAGTGAGAACGCATCCGGTAAGAAGGCATGTTTTGCCAGACCTGAGTGCAAACACTGCTGCTGCCAAGGAGCCTGTGTGTGAATTAACCTCAGTGAGACTACATTTTCTCATCCGTCAAACAGAGCTAAAAACCTCAGTTTGTTAATTTTCTTGATACAGTCTGAGTACCAATTTTAGCATGGCTGCTTAAGCCAAGGCAGTCACAAGTTATGATGGTAAATAAGAAAGCGTGTTGTTTGGAGCACTTGCCTTCAGAACTGGGATTCATGTCAGCAGACACTTGAAGGCAAAATGCAAAATCAACTCAGGTTAAAAGGACTGAGATGATAATTAACTTTGTTTATCATTGTCTCTCTTTTCAAAGGGACTGAAGTGTACAATGACCTCTGGCTAAAATAGTTGCAATTGCATTATTGTATAATTTAACTTTTATTCAATTTTAATAATGAGACAGAGGAGAAAATATTGCTGCACTAAATTACCTGCTCCCTGCTCCGATTTGAATATTTAATAGCTGAGTCAATGGTAAAGCAATTATAAATGTCTGCAAATAAAAATAATTCCTTATTCCTGGTGTGCTTTCCTTATCAGTTGCAATAGAAGTTTGAAAAGAGGCTTGGGAAATATTTGTCATTCTTCCTTGTCCTCATAGTATATTGAAATCAAAGATCTTTATTATAATGATCCATTACTGTGAATCTGGAGTGTGATTAAAGTGCCATCAGGTACTAAGCAGCAAAATGCAGCAGACACACAGAATGCACAGGGCTGGCTTCACAGGTGTGTGACCTTGTATGTGCACAAGGTCATGTGCTTACAAAGGCCCCCTGCTGGGTTTAATGTTCTGCTGCTGCCATCTTGAAATTCTTATTAATTCTATCTTTGAGGTTGTGTTTTGTAAGCGCGATCCTGTGGGATGCTGGAGCACGCACAAGAGCAGAGGAGCTGCACACAGCCTGGGAGTCAGCTGTTCTTGCTGCTCTATTTGCATATAACACGTCCCATGGGCATAGGATCCTGGGGGATCCGCACACACTCTGTGGGAGCTCAGCAAGGCAGGGCAAGTACATCTTGCTGTGAGTGTTACATCCCCGCCTGAGGAAGTAGGGGTGCTCGCAGCCCTGCAAAGTCACGCTTTCCTCTTGAACCAGAATGTGGTTCTAATATAGAAAGAAGAAATGGCATCCTAAAAAACGTAAATGAGCAAAGAACCTCCACCACATCCCTTTTTACTCCTGTTCTTTTCCTCCTTCGCTGACCACTTATGCTGAAAATAACAAGAAGGAAAGGGGAAAAACAGGGCAATCCGGAGCAACCCAAAGCTTTTCCCACAGGGCTTCCTCACTCATCAGCAAGCTAGGTATACAATATGGGTATATTGAGAACATAATCATGAAGGTACATAAAAACAACTGAGTTAATTTTGTTTAGCATCTCCACTATTCTTATAAAACCAAAATACGCATATGTATTTGAATTATGAAATATGAACTGTGTAATTTTGCTGTTTCTGCATACAAGGGGAATATTCATATTTGCATTTCACACTGATATTGCCCAGTGTAAAGATGAACAATAAAATTCACAGTAGTAATTTAAAGTTGTAAGTTTTCTTTATTTAGAATCACAATAAGTAGCGAAGAATTACAAGTGAAGATAAACTATGGAAGAAGGGACAAAGCTTTGCATTTTAATGCTTTTAAGGGACTTTTCCCCTTGCTTTTTGAACAGAGGCTCAAGTTTTTATTCTGCACTCAGTTCTGCAAATTATGTAGCCTAGCTGGCATGAGCAGAGAATAACAGTGGTTAATTTCAAAGGTTTTGAAGTCACCCAGAGCTTGCTTTAAATCATGTTCTGCCAACTTGGATATGGCCTCACTTTTCTAAGCTCCAGTTTTCTCATCATTTAATTATTTAATTAACCTTTATTGAGCTTATTTAATTAACCTATATTTATTGAACATACTGTGCTTCTGTGAGGCACACAAGTGACTTTCTTGACTGTCTTGGGACTTACATGGTAGAGAGGAAGACAGAAATTAAACGGATAAAAAATAAGTGCATAATTACACATTCTGATAAGGGTGATGAAGAAAGATGAAGACATTTTGAAAAAGAAAATTGGGGAGGGTACTGACACCCAATTTATTTGGGGTAGTAAATACTTAAGTTGAGACATGAGGAGGAGATAATTGGGAAAATGGATCAAGGGAAGAAATGAAAATGCCTATCTCATAAGGCATTTATGAAGACTGTCTGATACACATTAAAAACATCAGGACAGTTCTGATAATAGTCCACAGTGAACACATGACAGCTTTATCATTATTAGAAGGCTGACACTAGCCTGTCTAAAAGTTGATTTTTTTTGCCTTATCCTCATTATTCATTCATATTAGTTCATTATCAACGTAGTCACTCATTTAATGATATTTAGCTGACCTTTAAGTATGGAACAGGATTCCATTTTGTACATTCTGTCTTTGTGTCCAAGCTCTTTCTTATACATGCATATCAGCTTCTAAAGAATTTACTGGGGAGGCTGTAGTTCATGGTCTGAATCTATATGCTGTCAGACTCAGTTTGTTTCATTATAATTGTGATAGCACACTTCCCTTTGGGCATAATAGCATTTCAATCAAAGAATGCTAGTGAAGGTCTTCCCTTCCTGTTTTAAATAGTTTTCTTTTACTTGTCATTGATTTTAGCAACTGTTATGAAAATGAAAAAAAAAAAGTGTCTTTCTTTTCTTCGGGTTGTCATTTTTGTCTCTCCCTTTCTGCCAATCATGGAGTTGGCATCTCCCATATGCCTCTTTTATCTGAAAACAAGCTCTTCCCTGTCATCTTCCCTGGTGGAATCCCAGGTCTGAGGTCAAGCTAGCTAGCTTCATGCCAAAGCAGAAACAGCTGGGAAAGGCTGGCAAGTGCAGAACTGTCTCCGGGCAAAGTCCTGTGATGGGGAAGGTGGTCTTTGCTGTCACTGTGCCCCTCGTCACTAGCTCTCTTACTGCTTCCTCCGTTGACCATCCAGAGCCCTCAGGCTGACGGAAGAGTACCCTATTGCAGCCTGCCTTGTCCCTCAGCAGCATCCCTGGTGCTTGACAACCCCTTGCTCACTCTCACCAAAGGCAAATGAACCCCAGGGCTCTGGGAAGGGGCCTCCCAATGTGTTCACAGTGTCAAGTATATATGTGTTTGATCTTATAAAATCAATTATTGTATTTCTATAGACTAGCGCTGCCATCTCTTTCTACTTCAACTTTTCTGCCTCCATATTTCCCCCGGTCAGAGAGTGTTGGAGCATTTCAGGATCTGACTAGAGGATTAAATTTAGTTTGAGTTTAGTGGGCTACATTTATGGGATTCATAGCCACTCCCATGAATAGTTACTATCGTCATAGCTGTCTTGGTGTAGGGATTATTTCCAGGAATACACCTACCACCCTCCGCGTCAATCACCCAGTACCTCACCTACAGGTGCAAGGCTAGAAGGTTTATCAATATAGAAATGTGTTCTGCACCATCTGGGAACAGAAATAGGTGGGTTTCTCTTAGACTAGCCAGAACTAGTCTAAAGAAAATTCTGTCAATCATCAAATGTGTAAACTAAACAGCAAAAGATTCAGTTCCCATTAATGCAAAGTGAAAGACAAGTTCTCTCCTGCTGGGGATAGATTTGATAATGCAGGATACATTGCATCATACACTTTTAACGGGAATCTTAAAGTAGAACTGTATTCAGTTACACTTCTGGAAAGACAGAATTCTTGCCTTTTTAAGAACAAATCTGTAATAGTATTATAAGCAATAAATATGTTTTATACATAAGTGTCCTAAAAATCCTAAATAATGATGCTGTTAAAGTGCTGCACTCAATATGCCAGCAAATTTGGAAAACTCAGCAGTGGACACAGGACTGAAAAAGGTCAGTTTTCATTCCAATCCCAAAGAAAGGCAATGCCAAAGAATGTTCAAACTACCACACAATTGCATTCATCTCACAACACTAGCAAAGTAATTCTCAAAATTGTCCAAGTCAGGCTTCAGTAGTACATGAACCGTGAACTTCCAGACGTTCAAGCTGGTTTTAGAAAAGGCAGAGGAACTGGAGATAAAATTGCCAACATCTGTTGCATCATTGAAAAAGCAAGAGAGTTCCAGAAAAACATCTCCTTCTGCTTTGCTGACTATGCCAAAGCCTTGGACTGTGTGGATCACAACAAACTGTGAACAATTCTTAAAGAGATGGGAATACCAGACCACCTGACCTGCCCCTTGAGAAACCTGTATGCAGGTCAGGAAGCAACAGTTAGAACTGGACATGGAACAAAAACTAGTTCCAAATAGGAAAGGGAGTACGTCAAGGCTGTATTTTTGTCATCCTGCTTATTTAACTTATATTCATGGTACATCATGTGAAATGCCAGGCTGGATGAAACACAAGCTGGAATCAAGATTGCTGGGGGAAATATCACTAATCTCAGATATGCAGATGACACCACACTTACGGCAGAAAGCAAAGAACCTGAGGGTCTCTTGATGAAAGTGAGAGGAGAATGAAAAAGTTGGCTTAAAACTCAACATTCAGAAAACTAAGACCATGGCATCTGATCCCATCACTTCATGGCAAATAGATGGGGAAACAGTGAGAGACTTTACTTTGGGGGGTTCCAAAATCACTGCAGATGGTGACTACAGCCATGAAATTAAAAGATTCTTGCTCCTTGGAGGAAAAGCTATGACTAACCTAGATAGCATATTAAAAAGCAGAGACATTACTTTGCCAACAAAGGTCCATCTAGTCAAAGCTCCCTTTTTTCCAATAGTCATGTGTGGCTGTAAGAGTTCAACTATAAAGAAAGCTGAGCACTGCAAAATTGATGCTTTTGAACTGTGATATTGGAGAAGACTCTTGAGAGTCCTTTGGACAGCAAGGAGATCCAACCAGTTCATCCTAAAGGAAATCAGTCCTGAAAATTCATTGGAAAGATTGATGCTAAAGCTGAAACTCTAATACTTCGGCTACCTGATGTGAAGAACTGACTCATTTGAAAAGACCCTGATGCTAGGGAAGATTGAAGGCTGGAGGAGAAGGGGTTGACAAAGGATGAGATGGTTGGATGGCATCACTGACTCGATGGACTTGAGTTTCAGTAAACTCTGGGAGTTGGTGATGGACAGGGAAGCCTGTCGTACTGCGTGCTGCAGTCCATGGGGTCACAGAGTTGGACATGACTGAGCGACTGAACTGAACTGATGCATAAATGTGTGTGTTAGTCACTCAGTAGTGTCCGCTTCTTTGTGAACCCATGACTGTAGTCCGCCAGCCTCCTCTGTTCATAGAATTCTCCAGGCAACAATACTGGAGTGGGTAACCATTCCCTTCTTCAGGGGATCTTCCTGACCCAGCAATCAAACCCAGGTCTCCCACATTGCAGACAGATTCTTCATCGTCTGGGCCACCAGGGAAGCCTTTTATGTGTACCATCTATCAATGAAATAAAGCCTAACTGTGATCATTCATGCAGTAGCAATAAGTAAATTCTGTTTATATCCTCTCTGTAGAAAATACTACAGGGACTTCTCTGGTGGTCCAGTGATTAAGTCTTTGTACTTCCAATATGGCAGGCATGGGTTCAAATCCTGGTTGAGGAACTAAGATCCCAGATATCATGTCCTGAGGCATGGCCAAGAAAAAGAGAAAATACTACAAATATTATTATTAAGCAAGGAGATGTGCATTAAGTATGCAACCTAAAAATGTGGGGGAAAATATTAATAGATGTGTGTTAAAAGATTAATTCATAGAAATATTTTCTGGATTTTGTAATATTTATGTTATTTTTCAACTTTCTTAATGTGTATAATTTGCTATACCTTCATAATTCTAAATAAATATTTTTATATGCAAATTTTCATTCATTTGGCATGTTTGCCTTAAAAGGGTCCTCAAAATTACCTGCTTCAGCACCCCCCCCAAACTGTATCCATCCTCACTTCAACTCTATACATTTTATTAGAAAATTAATGTTACGGTGACAAGCATTTAATGTTACCCTTAGTTTTATGATGGAGTACTAGCTTCTACTACATCCCCATTCCAGAGGGTCTTCTTACACTCCATAGAATGAACTGTGAACTGCACAACACCACCTACTGGTTTTACATTCTGTTCCACATCTGGAAGTGAAATAGAAGTTAGTCAATAAGGAAATTTTTATGGGGATAAAGGGCTTCCCAGGTGGTACACTGGTAAAGAATCTGCTTACTAATGAGGAAGACAGAAGAGATGCAGGTTTGATCCTTGGGTGTGGAAGATTCCCTGGAGTAGAAAATGGCAACCCACTCTAGTATTCTTGCCGGGAAAATTCCATGGACAGAGGAGCCTGGAGGGATATAGTCCATGGGGTCACAAAGAGTCAGAGATGACTGAGCACATACATACTCACATACATACAAGGGGATAAAAGAGATAGAGGAGGGCTCCAAGGAGCTATAGGTACTAAAGCTGGGAAAGGTGAAAAAAAGAAGAGAGATATTGAGCAGAAGGGGAAATATCATGTGAGCAGAGATAAAGAAGGGCAGAGAATAAGACCTTTATTCCTTTTCAGTCTTCCATTTCACAATACTCTGCCTTGAGATCCATGGTCTTTCTGAATATTTTTTTATCTATCCTAACACCCCTGCTTCACATGTCTCATTTATTGGTACTTGAGTGGCTTCTTGCTTCCCAGCACATTAAAAAAAAATCCTAAAAAATCATCCTTCTCAATGAATTTGCATTTTTCTGGAGGACTCTGGAAAATAATAGCTGTGATTAGTTGAATGCCACCACAACTATTGAATGGCCTTCCCTGGTGGCTCAGCTGGTAAGGAATCTGCCTGCAATGTGGGAGATCTGGGTTCAATTTCTGGGTTGGGAAGATCCCCTGGAGAAGAGAATGGCTACGTACTCCAGTATTTTGGCCTAGAGAATTTCATGGACTGTATAGAATCCATGGACTATGTAAATTATTGAATATCGACATTATTTCTAATGCTCACAATGTCTCCAGCAGGTAGCTATCATCCACATTTTAAAAAGGATAAAATGGCCTCAGAGTAGATGAATAGCTTGCTAAGATCATATAACTGGAAAGCAAGGCTGGGCTGGAACTCAGGTTTGTTGACTCCAAACTAACCTCTATCTGTTATACCACACTACCTACCAGTATGTAAAGTCAAAGGAATTAATTTCTGCTGGTGGAATTTTATGTGCTTTTGAACACATGACGTTTGGATGTTAGAAGCCATAGAGATTTTATGATTCAATCCCTCATTTTTACATTAAGGTCATTGATGTCTTACAAGTGGTACAGCTCAAAGTTCCTAAACAAGTGTTGAACCAGAGCCTGGTTTCCTTCTATTAAATTTTACCTATTCTGATAATGTACAAGAATCCCAGTCATAGCTCAGTACTGTTTTTCCTTGAATAAAAACTATTGTGTATGCTAAGTTGCTGCAGTTGTGTCTGACTCTTTGCAACCTCACGGACTGAAGCTCACCAGCTCCTCTGCCCATTGGACTCTCCCAGGCAAAAATACTAGATTGGATTGTCATTTTGGAGATCTTCCTAACCCAGGGATCAAACCTGTGTCTCTTATGTCTCTTGCATTGGCAGGCGGGCTCTTTACCACTAGAGACACTATCTACCTCTGATATAAATTTACATCTAATATTTTACAGTTTTATTCCAAAAGAAAATATCAATAGGCAGTATTAAAGAAATTTAAATATTTAAATTCCTTTAAAAAGTGTCTTAAATTTTATTTCAAACATATTTATTCATTTTAAAGGGTTTACTCTTTATGTCATTTAGATTATTTAAAAACTGGAAAATGAGAGTAATACTTGCTATCAATAGAACCTGCTGTGTTTTACATATATTATTTCTAATCCATGCATTCTGTAGTATGATATACATAGGGACAATAAAACTTAGATAAACCAGGTAACTTACATGTGGCTACTCAAGTGATAAGGGGAAAAATAGTATTTAACACAGATCTTGGTTGACTAGAAATAGCAAATACTCTATGAATTTTGTTGAGGTTTATATATATAAGATTCAAAATGTGGGCATTTAAACATGGCTTTTTTTTTTGTGCCCTTATTATTTTGTGCTTCTTTTCTTACTATCTGTGAAATGATGATGGCTTGCCATTGAAATCAATGACCTGGTCATCAGTTTTTAAATATTCCTTGAACAGAAACCTTGGTAAAAAAAATACTCAAGACTGTGAATTTTCTCATTGAGCAGGAATAGCCTTTGAAGAAGAGATACATTATAAGAAAAATAACACACCTGACCAGGACCTTAATATTTAAGAATCACTTCTGCATTTCAAGCTTAAGTTCAAGGATTTATAAGATATATGTAAGCCTTTAGGAAAAAGATCATCTTGGGAATTCTATCATTCTGAATAATGCATCATCCAAAAATAAACCAGAATTTATTTTGAAATCTTGATATTTTAGAAGTGCCTTTTTCTAAAAATTGCTACTTGGATATGTTATGGTTGATTACACTTGATATTGATTTTTGTTCTTCTCAAATAAACAGATAGAGGTTATGAAAGGTAATATCCCTTACCTAGACTTTTTCATTCAGGATTCTACTAGAAGGAAAGTAGACACGACTGGATAGTATTTGGCCAACAGCCATTATTACGTGAGAAGAAATGAATATAAATTTAGCATAGTGCCTGGCATATAGTAAAAACTCAGTAAGTGTTAGCTATTGCTATTTTTATTATTGGCTACAGAAAGATGCCAGGGAAATCATCAAAGATGTGGATAACTCCCCCAAATGCACGTAGTATTTTGTCAAAAGTTTCATAAGACAAGTGTGCTAGACTAGTGGTGAAATAAAGTGACTTTGTATAGCTACGAGGTGGGATTTCTGGGAAATGGTTTGCCCCTGGCTTTTTGCCATCTCTGTCAGAGCCCTTGTCGATTACCGTGCAAGTTCGATCTGAGCTGCTGATGTGACGCTGCTGACACCACTGGGCGAGCAGTGCCACCTGCAATGTATCAGCACTTTTCTGGCTGCAAGTCCCATGTACCTCGAACAAATATACAATTTCTCACTCAGAGGATGCACTTTCTTTTCTCCTTCTTGAACTTAGGGCCTCATTTAGGTTCTAGCGCTGTGTGATAACTGTCCTTCTGAATGTTACAGTCAATGAGCGGGCTCACCAGTTGTCCAAAAGAAAAAATTGGCAGCCAAACATTCGGTCAACATAGCCACATTGCTCCAAATAATTTTAACTGTAAAAAGTGGGGAAAAAAATGAGTTCAATATTCAGCTAATTATTCTCCACTAGGGATCACAACCTTTGAAAGGGAGTTTGCCAAGGTCCTGAATATCACCATCTGGATGCTGATGGCTAAATGCTGACTCCTGTCATGCAGTAGTAAGAATGGAAGAACACTGACCTTGGATAACTCCTGAAGGAAGTTGCTGATGAGCGGTGCAAGCTTAGTTGCTCAGTTGTGTCCCACTCTTTGGGACCCTATGGACTGTAGCCTGCCAGGCTCCTCTGTCCATGGAATTCTCCAGACAAGAATACTGGAGTGGGTTGCCATTTCCTTCTCCATATGTGCAGCAGAGGCAGCTATCACTGAGTGGGCAGTTAATGGCAGTGATGATTGTATCCAGCTTATGTTCTAGTGAAAAGTGGCATGTGTGAAAATTTCAGATGTTTTTTACATGTTCAGGTGCTTTTTCTCTTTGGTAGCAGCCATTCCAGAGTTTCTCAAGGATGTCAACTTAGCCCCCTAATCATTGGACCAATTAGGACATCAAAATTCCCCATTCCATGTTTGAGGCCAAGTTTTCCATTCTTTTCATGGATATATTAGAATTAACTGAGCTAAGACAGGGAACAATCACAAAGTGAACTACCAAAACTTTCCAGGCAATTGACTTAGGAAGATGAGCTCTCTTTTAGAACATGACCTATTCGCCATCCTGATTTTTTACCCTAAACTCTTCTAGAGCCTACTGTGCTTCTCATCTCATTCCCTGCTGGGCAGGCAGGGAAATTTTGGAAGCTTCACTGTGGGTAGAATAGTATGGCAGAGATTTCAATAGAGCAATATAGCTAATCACTAATAGAACTAGTACCCTCATTTTTTTTTTAATTGAAGTATAGTTTATGGGCTTCCCAGGTGATGCTAGTGGTAAAGAATCTGTCTGCCAATGCAGGAGACATAAGAGATGAGGGTTTGATAGCTGGGTCAGGAAGATCCCCTGGAGCAGAGCATGGCAACAACTCAGTATTCTTGCCTGGAGAATTCCCATGAACAGAGGAGCCTGGCGGGCTATAATCCATAGGGTTGCAAAGAGTCAAAAATGACTGAATCAACTTAGCATGCATGCATGCACGCAGAGTTGATTTACAGTGTTGTGTTTGTTTCTATGTACAGCCAAGCGATTCAGTGATTTAAGTTTTATTTCTTGATACTGAGTATAGTTCCCTGTGCTTCTTGCTTACCTATTTTATATACAGTAGTTTGTATCTGCTAATCCCAAACTCTTAATTTATCCCTCCACCTGTTGTTTTTCCCTTTAGTAATCATAAATTTGTTCTCTATGTCTGTGACCCTATTTCCATTTATTAAATAAGTTCATTTGTATCATATTTTAGATTCCACCTATTTGTGGAATCTATTCCATCTATTTGTCTCTCTTTCTGACTTACTTCCTGTAGTATGATAATCTCTAAGTCCACCCATGTTGCGGCAAGTGACATTATTTCATTCTGTTTTGTGGCTGAGTAGTATTTCACTGTATATATGTACCATATCTTTTTTATCCATTTATCTGCCCATGGATATTTAAGTTGCTTCCATGTCTTGGTTATTGTAAATAGTCTTGTTACGAAAAGTGAGATGCATATATCTTTTTGAACTAGACTTTTCTTTGGATATATGTCCAAGAGTGGAATTGCTGGATCATACTCTATTTTTAGTTTGTTAAGAAATCTCTATACAGTTTTCCATAGATAGTGGCAACAATTTACATTCCCACCAACAATGTAGAAGGGCAGGACCCTTATTTTTTTGCTATGCATTACAGTCTTTCAACTAGATAATAATTCAGCTAGGTTTTATCATGTGACTAAGTTTTGAGCAGTGAAATAAATGCAGATATGTCAGAAAGAACTTCAGGGAACTTCCCTTAAAGAGGAAGGGAAATATCTTTATTTTCCCCCTTTCTACCTTCTACTGCCTGGAATATAAATGTAATAGATGGAACTCTAGCAGCCTTCTTTGGCCGTGAGGATAAGAGCACATCCTAAGGATGGGGGGGCAGTAATCTAGAAGGAGACTCTCTCTAGACTTTGTGGAGTCTATATCAGCCTTCTACATCCTTCTTTTATTCTTTTATGTAAGGGTCAAAAATACTTTTATCTTGTTTAAGTTGCATGTTTATCTTGTTTAAGTTGTCTTGATATATAACATAATGGATATTACCTGATTTTTTTTAACTTTTATTAACTATTGTCTTTTCCTTTGACTCTGCAGAACCATGTATTTTTGCACTCAACAAACATTTAATAAGCAAATTAGTCTTAACCATCCTAAGATGGTTTTGTGCTACATCTACAGAACTGAAAATATTGATTTGTTTGATTTATTAAGGACCTTGCCAATCTAATTAAAATTGTTGTCAACTTTTGAAAAATTAATTTTTGTATTTTTTAAGTGCTTAAAAGTTTGCATGTTGACAGGGGCCATCATGTGGTAATTACAATCTATGTCATGGTTGTAAGATCATATTGAAATGGAATATTGACTTCAAACAGTCAAAAAACTAAGATGTAGCATATTTATCATGTCATAATTTCCTATGATGGCCATAAATAAAAATGTGACTTTGTCAACTGAACAGGCTATCACTCTGGGATCATGTCTCCCACTACTTCCACAAGGCATGATGCTACCTAGTGGGAAAGAGTTACTATGGGTACAGATAACTTTGAGTGTTGTTTTTAAAGGAAAGTATTCTTTTCTGAAGTGTCGTTAGCCTGATATGAACTAGCCATGTGAAGCTTCTCCCTTTCTACTGGCTCATTATTTGCAGTAAATACACATAATGGAAAAACAAAACAAAACATACTATTTCTTACCACACAGTATCCATCTACTTTACTGTCTTTTCCTTTAGCAATAAACTTCATGAAAGGTTAGTGTAAACTCACTCTTTATCCTCACTTTGACGAGATTTTCCTAACATAAATTTTCTGGACCAACCTTTGGCATTTGCCTCTCTTTTTAACATCATCCTGGGAAGCACTTTTAACTCTCAGCTTCTGTGGGAGTTCTGGTCCTGAATCTCCCAATTTAGTAGCCACCCCTTATTCCCATTTGCTGTGTCTTTTCTCTCCTACCATGCTTGAAATGTTGTTTTTCTTAGGATTCTATCTTGAGTTTCTTTCTCTATCATTGCACATGTACCTATTTTCTGATGACTCATAATTGTACATTCTATTTCCTGAAGTTTAGAGTTGTATTTCTGTAATCATGAAAAAATCTACAAATCTAAGACTCAGCTCACCCACCTAAATGTCAAGCTGTTGCCTCCCTCCACCTCCCTCCCTATTCTTTTGGGTGATGACATTCTTGTTTTCCTTGTCTATCCCTCTTTACCTTGGAAAACTCATTCATCCTTTAAGACTGATTTCAAGTTTCATTTCTGCCTGGAAATATTTCTGACCTTACTGGGGGAATTTTCCTTCTCCTGTGCTGCTGTTCTTTGCCTCTATTGGATTGGGATGATTCACTGGAAGAGGAAATGGCAATCCACTCCAGTATTCTTGCCTGAAAAATCCCATGGACAGAGGAGTCCAGTGGGCTACAGTCCATGGGGTCACAAAGAGGTGGACACAACCAAGTGACGAAACATACACACACACAGAGGAAAGGACTACAGAAAAATGATAGTAGTATTTTCCTGTTTCTCTCTCTTTTGAACACCAAACACAACTGTTTCCTTGGTGAGGAGGGAGAAATACATGCCAGATTCCAATGCCAAATTCCTTTCATAGAGTAACTGTGATTAGAAACCTAGCCTACTTGTTGGGTCTGACATTTGGATTTATTCTAAAGTTAGCCAATTAATCTACAGCCTTGTACCAGTAGGTACTCACTAAATATTTGTTGAATGATTTTCTGCACGAATGACTTCATCCATTATTTCAAATTGAGATAACATGTGGACTAGTTCATAACTCATGGTAGCCATGAATAGGTGACACTTACTGAGGGCATGCCAGGCACTGTTCTTACGGTTTTATGTGTATTATCTCATTTAATCCTCACAACAACCTTATAAGGTAGATAATGATGGTGATTATCATTTAACAAATTAAGAAACTGACTCATAGAGAGGTTTAGGAAATTGTCTAGCATATCATCCCTTGTTGTCTTTCAGTCCCTGAGTTTTGTCTGACTCTTTGCAACCTCATGGACTGTAGCACGCCAGGCTCCTCTGTCCTCCACCATCTCTCGGAGAATGCTCAAATTTATGTCCGTTGAGTCGGTGATGCTACCTAATCATCTCGTCCTCTGCTGCCTCCTTCTCTTTCTGTCTTCAGTCTTTCCCAGCATCAGGATCTTTTCCAATGAGTCAGATCTTTGCAGCAGGTGGCCAAAATAATGGAGCTTCAACTTCAACATCGATCCCTCCAATGAATATTCAGGGTTGATGTTCTTCAGGATTGATTGGTTTGATCTCCCTGGAGTCCAAGGGACTTTCAAGTATCTTCTCCAGCACCACAATTCAGAAGCATCAGTTTTTCAGTGCTCAGCCTGCTTTATGATCCAACACTCACATCCGTACGTGACTACTGGAAAAACTACATCTTTGACTATACAGACCTTTGTTGGCAAAGTGATGTCTCTGCTTTTTAATACACTGTCTAGGTTTGTCTTTCCAAGGACCAAGTATCTTTTAATTTCATGGCTGTAGTCACCATCTGCAGTGATTCTGGAGCCCAAGAAAAATCTGTCACTGTATCCACTAGCAGGCGGTAGGCCTGAAACTTAAGTCCAGCAGGATGGTGTAGCTGGAGCCTGCATGCTCTCAAGTAACCTGCAATAGTTGCTCTGTGATAACAAACTGATTCTAAATATATTTTTTAAAGTCAATTTACAGAGACAGATATTCCTCCCTAAAATATGAAGGTTGTGGGTAACCTAAATAATTACTCCTTGATGTGTTTTCAGAGTGTAAATAGAGTGATATTTAAAAACCCACAACCACAACTGGATGGACTATAAACAAAAGCTCTTCATTATTTTATAAAATGTCCAATAATTTTATTTGAGAGCAGTTGATACATGATGCTGAAAATATTTCGTCAGTTTCAGGCCCTGCTGACTATATTTTACTGTTTAGTGGCAGGCTACTTCCACTTTAACTATATTTCACAGCTTTGTTGATCGTTGTTCTTACCATTAGCCTGTCATTAGCCTCTCAGCTTTTACTTCTCATTCTCTTGCAGTTGGTCTACGGGGATAAATCTGTTGCTTCCTTACTCTTTTGCATTTTACATGCTCTCACATTTTTATGAAATCTCTCTAAAGGATAATCTGTATATCACCGCATGCATGACTTACATATTAGAGTCCATAGGAAAAATTTATACTCTGCAAAAGCTGTTAAAACCTGTTTAGCATATAAGACTAGGGACTCTTCATTATGAGGTATCTCTGTGCTCTTTTAAAATATCCTGGAGCTCTCTGCAGCTTCTAAAACAAATAATTATAATAAAAATTCCTCTCACACAGAGATGAATCTAAAGGGGGATTATTTTATTCATCTAGATGGAAAAATTATTAATTTTTAGAGGTTGGCATTCTCAAAATCAACACAGGAAAGATGCTTAGTTAAGTAATGCAAAAATTATTGGGTACAATATAAAAAGTTTTCCTCTGATTACTTTACCTCGTGGTAATCTGAAAGGAGATTTGAAAGGAGGAAACACATAAACTATATCTGTAATTAGAATGCAAACTCACTCATTTATCAGCACTTAGGGAAGATTGATCCCCTCAGTACTCTCGCCCTATGTGAAAATGATAACACTTCCCCTGAATCAGCAGTTCAAGGCTCTACAAAACAGAATATGCTCAACATTTAAAAAAGGGACAATGTCAATATTTGCACATGAATATAAATGTATTTTTCAAATATTTAAGTAATTATATTTGTTTGAGAATCTAGGAGTATTTCACTTATGTATCAAGCAAGACAATTTAAAGTTTCAGTTCAGTTCACATTTTTGTAACATGACCAACTTTAATATGGAAAAATGACCCAGGAGTCACCACATACTCCATTAAAGTATTACATGTTGGGTGGGGTCTTTGTTGGCCGCTCCTAATTAGCAACGAGAATGATTAAACTTGGTCCTGGAACCCTTAAGAAAATTGTAATTCATCCTTCAGCCCAGCCAAAATTTTTTCTGCTGAGGAAAAATATATATATGTAGTGAAATGATTTCCTGTTACTCATTCAGTTCTAACCAAGAATGTCTGCAACCCATATGGAAAACAGCATCATATTGGGTTGTCTAGGAGAGATAAAACCAGATTTTTCTAAAGATAAATTACAGTTTGAGTTAGCTAGCTTTATGAAATAGAAATGTTGCTTGGGATAATGACATTTCTGGCTTGTTTGATGCCCCCAGAAGTGGTTTCCACTGAGACTATTAAGTAAAAGGATTGATATGATATGGGACTCCAGTCAGTGGTACTTCTTGTATGAGGATTAGTTGACTCTTTGATTTACTTTGGCATTTTCATTTTATACCTCTTTTTGAAATCAACTTATGGCCTTGTGGTCAATCAACTTCCATTTATAAACTAGTAAACTATCTTGAAATACTTTATATGTATTTTGATCTCAAATGTTATAAAAAATAAAGGGTTTTAAATGCAGTGCTCCATGAATAAGCCTAAGAAGATGAAATTTCCATTTTCACTGTTCTTATCATTATCATCAATAAATCTATTTGTTAGGTTCACACATGCACATGGCACTTTCTGTTTTTTTCTTCATTATAGCTTTACTTGAAGGCATACATACTTGGTGATTATTAAAAAATCATGCTAATTCAGATAGTTTCATCAATAAACAGTATAGGGGAAATCAAATATTTCATGCAAGAGAATGAAATGAGACCCCTATCTTATACCACTCACAAAAACTAACACAAAATGAATTCAGAACTCAAATGTAAGGCCTGAAACCAACAAATTCCTAGCAGAAAACATTGGCAAAAGTCTCCTTGACATGGGTCTTGGTCTTGGATATGACGCCTAAATAAAAAATAAATGAGACTACATCAAATTAAAATGCTTCTACATAGCAAAAGAAACAATCAACAAAATGAAATGGCAACCTATGGGATGGGAGAAAATATTTGCAAACCACACCTCTGGTAAGGGGTTAATATCCAAACTATATAAGAAACTCACACAACACAACAGCAAACAACAACAGAGATTTTACAGATTTTCTTCCTTGGAACAATAAGTCATGACTTCTGAATTTGCCTGATGCTGAGGTTTTAACTTCAAAAGCATATATTAACCAGCACAGGACAAGGGCAAACATCTGAGGAACCTAGGCATCATGATGGGTAGTAACATCAACAGGAACTAAAATTGCAGTGGTCCTTCTCACTCATTTTAGTTGTAGTCTTTTTCATAATTGGAGGCCATAGGACATTGTTATGGAAAATCTGTCTACTGTCTACTGGAACAGAGGGCAGCTGAATTTGGATTTGACATTATCTCTGGCTTGGCTCATAAAATAAAAGATAGCTGTCCTCCAACTTGAGTGTGTATATGGCCATCTCCAATAGAAACGATTTAGAAGTCATTTATTTATAGATTGTGTCTGACTTAACGAATTCCAGGCACCAGATCATACTGTTCTTATGAACATAAAATATTTGTAAAGCCCGTCTGTGAGGACCATAACCAGGTCTAGGTGCCCAACATGAAGGGCTAGTCTCTAAAATATCAAGTTGGAGTGGGCTTTCCCCACCAAAATGTGGAGAGGACACAGAGACCAAGTTTTAAAGTTTGGGGAAATGTAGATGATAACTGCATCAAGCTGGAGGCACCAGCTCAAATGGGTTTGGGAAAGGAGGCATCAACATGGGTTGCCCAGAGTTGGTTCTGAGTCTAATTCCTAGAAAGTAGAGAAGATCATATCTGTCCATTTTCAAATGTTTTGATGTTTCATCTTCTTTCTGGCCTTTCTCTGTCATATTGCTTCCCCATTGCCCCGGGAGAGTAGAATGGAAAGAGGTGGATAGATGCATTGGAAAAGTAGACAGGACACTGTTCTAGCTACCACTTGCTAGTTGTGTGACCTTAGCCTGTCTGAGCCTCAGTTTTTTCTTCTGTGAAATGGGAATGATAATTCTCTTTTGTAAGGGTTGATTTTTGAGATGGTGTATACAAAATAGCTAATGCTGAGCTAGACATGCAATAATCACACATGGGAAGCTCTTGGAAGCTATTCCAAAAGATGCTATGGAAAAACCCAAATGAACTTTTTAGCCTACCCAATATTTTACTTCCCTACTTCTTTCCTTTCTCTCTTCTCCCCTTTTCATTGCTCCCTTCTTCCTCTCCCTCCTTTCTCTCATTCTTTTTTTCATTATCTGTTGAAAATATTTTTAAACCACTTCCCATTTGCTAAGTATAATGTTTATCACTGAGGATAAGTTGGTGCCTCAATGTAATCCCTGCCCTTATCTATTTACTATCTAATAAACCAAAAGAAAGAAAGTGAAGATCACTCAGTCATGTCCGACTCTTTGGAATCCCATGGATCATAGAGTTCATGGAATTCTCCAGGCCAGAATATTGGAGTGGGTAGCCTTTCCCTTCTCCAGGGATGTTCCCAACCCAGCGATCAAACCTAAGTCTCCCACATCGTAGGTGGATTCTGTACTAGCTGAGCAATCAGGGAAGTCCAAGAATATTGGAGTAGGTAGCCTATCCCTTCTCCAGGGGATCTTCCTGACACAGGAATTGAACCTGGGTCTCCTGCATTGCAGGCAGATTCTTTACAGACTGAGCTATGAGGGAAGTCCCAATAAACCAAAAAGACACACTTTAATCAAAGTAGGACATGGTGATAGTAAAGAATTATGACTATTGAGCATAAAGCAGCGGTGAATGGCATTATGAGGGTGAATAACAGGGCTACTAGTATCTTTTCCTTTTCCCCTTTCTGTAAATATAAACAGAAAAACAGACTATGTTAGAATAGAACCCAAAAAGCTGATAGAAAATGTAAATGCATCTGTGTTGGTGAACCGGTCTTGAAAAATGTATGAATGCTGATACTTCAGTATTTTGAAGTTCTAGACTCAGGAAGATGTATAAGAGACATTGCAACCAAACACACTTCTATTCTATGTTTGTATCTTATGCTTGTTAGGTTCATTTTTCTGGAATAGTAGTTGTCTTAGTAGACTTTTATAGGTTTACTCTTTCTTTGATTAAATGAATAGACATTCCTTTGTTCCTTTGGGGGGAAAATGTACTTCGGAGTTCAAAACAGTCGGCTGCCCAGAAACTCTGTGTTCAATCACATTACAACCACTCAATAGAAAATAAAGCTTCTTCGCTCGCTCGTAGGAGTTCCATCGTAATGAATAGAGCTGAGGCAGCTTCACAGTATGGAATGCCTGTAGGGGCTGAATTCTCTCCCAAGCCCTGTGGCTTGAACAGAATAGAGAACTCAAAGTCCCCATCTACATAAAAACTCCTGCCAGGAAGTGACAAAAGTCAGCAGTCCCAAGCAGCAAGGTTCTCTCTTATTGGATAATAATTCTCTTTGAGTTAATCCTAGAAGGGATGGGTTCCTTGCAGGAGGTCTTGCAGTCGGGGATAAAATTAACTTTTTATTAAAGGACAGTACCTGGGAAGTCTTTTTTTCTCACTTGTCCTTGTCTGTCAAGGCTGGGGAATGTGGGTCCTGTCACTGACAGAAACATAATCTAGTATAACTTTGACTCTCATTATAGTAAGGGACTATTTTTATGGACAAAACTGGGAGAGGAAAGAAAAGTTAGCTGCTGAGGGTCTTAAATAGAAAATTTGGAGTTAAATGATTCACAAAGCATCATAGGGCCATCAATGATCATCAATGATGATCACAAGGATCATCATTTCAGAAGTCATCCTTGGAGTAGATTATTACTTTTTAAAGGGAGCATTCTCTGTTGTTGCTATTGTTTATAATTTTATTTTTTGACAATGCTACGCAGCATGTGGGATCCCCGACCAGGGCTCAAGCCCATGCCCCTGCCTTGGAAGCAGAGTCTTAACCACAGGACCACCAGGGAAGCCCTGGAGTAGATTACTGAGCTGTGGTGATCTTTGTTGCACTAGGAGGTGGCTTTCATGTAATAATACACCACACACACACACATTCTCTCTCCTCCAATTCTCCATCATCAAACAAAAGAAAAACCTCTCTTGACTCCACTTCCCTCTCTGGCTGCCTTTTTCCCTTTACAGCAACATTCCTGTAAATTGCCACCCATCGTGCATCTCCTTTCATTATTAGACTTTCTTTATCACGGCTTCACCCAAATTGCTCCTTTGAATGTCCTCTAAATTGCTAAATCTGAAGGTCAGTTCACAATGTTGGTCTCCCTGGGTCCAGTCACAGCATTTCACACAGTGAACACATGCTCCTCCTTGAAACACTTTCTTCACTTGGCTCAGGACCCTGAGTTCTGCTGATTTCCCCGCTAACTGAGTTCTGCTTCTTGGCCTCCATGTTGCACGGACCCTTTGTACTGGAGTCACTCAGCTTTAACCCCAGCAGCACTTATCTTTTATATTAATTATAAAAGATTATACTGATGATCATATGAGTGGCTTTATAACATTTATACTCAGGGATGCTCGAACTAGATATTGTCCTTGCATTCCAGACTCACATATCCAACTTCCCATACGTCACGTCCATCTGATGTCCAGCAAGCATCTCAACATGAACGTGTCCCACCCTCCACTCCTAATTCTCTCCTCTGGTTCTATTGTTCCCTGTCTCTCTCAGTATAAAGGCAGCATCACTCCTCTAGTTGCTCAGGCCCCAAACCTCAGAGCAATCCTGGACTTCTTTCTCTTACACTCAGTGTGCAATCTACCAGCAAACCATGTCAGCTCAACATCTGAAATATACTTACTGTCCACTCTCTTCTTTACATGTCCTCTGACAACATCCTGGTTCAAGTCACCATTTCTGTCTCCAGGATTATCATTATAGCTTCTTTATCTGTCTCTCTCCTGAACCTTGTCCTTCACAGTCGAGTTTAGTCTAGTTGCCAGAGATACCCTGACTAAGCAGATGTTAGAAATGTGTGATGGCTTTTACTGCTCTGTTTAAAACCGTTCATTGTCTCTTTTTTTTAAGTAAATTTTTATTGGAGTATAGTTGCTTTCTTATGTTAGTTTCTATTGTACAACAAAGTGGTTGTTATACATATACATATACCCCCTCTTTCTGGAGTTTCCTTCCCATTGGGTCACCACAGAGAATTGAGTAGGAGTCACTGAGCTATATAGTAGGTTCTCATTAGTTATCCATTTTATACATAGTATCAATAGTGTCTGCATTTTCTTCCAGCTTCACTGAGGATGAAATCAAACCATCATTGGGTAGACCATCATTGGGAAGACCATCATTGGGGTAGTCTACAGACATACATTATCTGACATCCAGTTAATTCTCTGCCCTTCCCACTCCCATTGGCTGCCTATTGGCCTCCATGGTATTTTTCACCAATCCCAGACATGCTACTGCTTATGAGCTTTTGTACTTTCCTGGAATTCTCTTCAAATCTTTTAAGTGAAGTGTTAGTAGCTCAGTCGTGTCCAACTCTTTGCAACCCCATGGACTACAGTCCATCAGGCTCCTCTGTCCATGGGATTTCAAGGCCTTTAGGTCTTTACTTAAATGTCATCAAGACCTACTGGGAGTTATTTGTGGATTTCTTTCCTTCTTAAGAAGTATTACATGAAAAGGTAATACAATCATCTTCATATGTAAATGTTTTTTATTTAAAAAAGAATAAGGCCAACTTAAAAGTCATTCTAAAGAAGGTGTTTTTCTGCATGTCTCATACTTGCATAGTACACTAGTTCTTCATGGACAAGAACCAGAGAATATACTTATCTACTGGATGTCTGTCAATAAAAAGAAATAATTTTCATTTTTGATAAAAAAATTACTGTTAAGAAAGAAATATTTTCCAAAGTCAGAATTAGGTAAAACGTGTACTTTGAAGGTGAAGATCAGGAAGTATCTAGAAACACTGTTGATTTGAATAGAACTACTACACACCCCTTGGCTAATGGTAAAAGGGTTGAAGAGCTGGCCACTAGTATATAACCTTCAAACTCTTCCATTCCTCTCCTCAGGTACAGAAGACCAGGAATTCTGCTGCTTATCTGAAGCCTGCTCTGGGGAATTACTTAGCGGAGAATAATCCCAAAATAAGAAAGATATTAGTCTCCTACTCTCATTTATTTCTCTAAGGAGAAAAAAAGGTGGGGGGGGCTGCAAAATGAAGTCAACTTACATAAATTTCATGTTACAAAGAAGCACCTTCTTGGAATCTTCAAGTATATTATCCAGGTACTTTTAGAGAGAAGGATAGTGATGATTTATGACCAAATTTCCATATAAATCATAATTACTAAACCAGAATATTGATCTAAAAATAAAATGAGGGGCAACCTGCATCATAAATTTGATGACTGGATATTTATTATATATATTTCAGGTAAGTAAGTATTAGGTCCAAATTATATAGATGATGATTTTAGACTCACACTCTTTATAAACAAAAATAAAGCAAACTACACAATGAGATTATTGAGCTGAGGATATTTTAGTTCAGAGACAAAACAAAACACCTATTTCAATGTATGTGTCTAAGGGGCAAATGCTTAAAGAAGGAGAACTGAACTTCTTGAAATATTATCACTATGATTCAAAATTAATGACAAAGAAAAAGAAAATAGTACCAATGTCTCATGGTATTCTGTATGGTACTTGTTGAATTTTTTATTTTGTGTCCTGTCTTGCATTTTTCTTGTCCAGAAGGGAAAACTGCAATGATAATATCTGAGTTAGGTTCACCACTATGCATTTTTCAACTCATAGTTTCATTTTTCATAAAAACAAGACTGTAATATAATGACATTCTGTGTGGATAGTAACCCTAATAAGGTTCTCTCTAGCTTCTGGAGGAATGGCAAAGCAGAGAGGGCACTGGTTGGAAGAGAAGATTGACTATGAAGGGTCTGCTTTTGGAGACATCACTGAGTTATCCCATCTGCAAACCACTTCCCTGCTTTTTTTTTTTTTCAGATTCAAGATGTGACTATCGCCATACAGGAGGTAAGACTTCCCTTCCTCATGCTCTCTTATAAAATATCTTTCTTTTTTGAGAGTATTAACATCAGGAAATGCAGACAAAGTATGTTCACAGAGGTGCAGGTAGTTCTATTTTAAAAATCATAACCAGACTTGAATACTACTCTTTAAATTTTTTTCTTCAAAGGTTATATTATGTAATGAAGATGAAGTCTCAAAATGAAACAAACACTGAGAATGACAAACTTTTCAGAAGCCCAGAGCTGAGGACAATGAACTCTCATTGCTCTATGGTGGACCTTCAGGGACTGGGAAGATCTCCATCGATAGAGCACAGTTTGGCAAATTATAGCCCATGAGTGAATTCCATCTACCTCATGTTCTTGCAGAGCCTGCAAGCTAGAAATGGCTCTTAAAGTTTTAAATGGCTGAAAAAGAAAAACAAACTCATAATATAAGAAAACGGCATGGAATTCAAATTTTAGGGCCTATAAAGTGCTACTGGAACTCAGCTATGTTCAGTTGTTTTTTTCTGTGACTTATTTCACGCTACTACAGCAGAGTTGAGTAGTTTCCACAGAGTGTGTGAGGTCTTTAAAAATGAAAGTATTTACTCCCTAGGATCTTATAGAAAAAGTGCGTGGACTCTTGGTATACTTTAAGCAACTCTTACCTAAAATGACATATAAATCAATTGCAATTTCTTATGTTAAATATAAATCAGGGATAACTATATCTGTTACATGATAAAGCTTTAGTTTTTGCAGCCCTAAGTTTTGAGAAAGCCACATTCATCAGAGTACTTGTCTGAAGCTGAGATTCAAGAATGCTTTTTCCAAGTCTCAGTAGGTATTCAGCCTTCCCAGTCTGAAATAAATACTAAAGGCTTTCCATTACTTGCAATATTGATTTGTCTACCCTTATTTTATTATTAAAAGTACAATTAAATAGCTGAACCTCAATAACAAAAAAGATACTTTTGAAAGAAGTAAACTGTTACAGCTGGCTATGGTTTTTCCAGTAGTCATGTATAGATGTGAGAGTTGGACTATAAAGAAACCCGAGTTTCCTTTTTGGTAAAAGAATTGATATTTTTGAATTGTGGTGTTGGAGAAGACTCTTGAGAGTCCCTTGCACTGCAAGGAGATCCAACCAGTCCATCCTAAAGGAGATCAGTTCTGAATATTCATTGGAAAGACTGATGTTGAAGCTGAAGCTCTAATACTTTGGCCACCTTATGTGAAGAGGTGACTCATTTGAAAAGACCCTGATGCTGGGAAAGATTGAAGGCTGGAGAAGGGGACGACAGAGGATGAAATGGTTGGATGACATCACCAACTTGATGGACATGAGTTTGAGTAAGCTCTGGGAGTTGGTGATGGACAGAGAAGTCTTGCGTGCTGCAGTCCATGGGTTCTCAAAGAGTTGGACATGACTGAGTGACTGAACTGAACTGAACTGAAACTGTTACAAAAAAGTGAAGTATTTTAAAAGGTAAACTTCAATTCCAGTTTCACTGATGGTACGGGTTATGTATTTGTGTGCCTTGATTAGAATATTGCTTATTATGATTTATTATTGAAACTTATTTGGAATTCAGATATTCTTATGTGGGGCTAGAGAAATGCAAAATGCTTGATATAACAATCCTCTAGGATATATCCCTCAGAGACTAATATCTTGACCTTTGCTAGAGAGAACGTTTTTAAATTCTGCTTTCTGCTGAATGTACCAGAGCATGTGTGATGAGAAGGCAAATGGATAATCTTTGCAGTCTCTTGAATTCCTCTGAGACCCAGGAATTCCTGATTCTTTTGCTTATAAAGGACTCAGAAGAAAGGTAGAAACAGGTTCTAATGGGACAACATCTGACTACCAAGGGAGAGGGGAAGAAAGGTTCTCTTCCAATCAGATAGGCAGTCCTTTTTACTTTTTCTAAGGAGAGAAATCTGAGAAAAAAGAAAATTGGCTTGTCAGAATGTTCCTCAGAAACTGCTTTTTCTAAGAGCTTTCTTCTTTATGTAGAACAAAACATACTTTATCAGGATTCAAATAAAGCTGTGGAGTAGAAATGTAACTGCTTTTGTGACAGCAGATACGGAGTTGACACTGCAAAGATGATGAAGACCAGATTCAGCAGTGACAAATAGATTGTAAAGCAGGAGTTGGCAACCCTTGAATTTGGACATTTCCGTGTTCAGCTGGATGATCGTGTGTTTATGTCAGACCTCCAAATTCTGCCAGCTGACACTGTGGAATGTGATATCATCATAGGTACTTCCTAGTGCTGCACACATATTGGCAGATAAGTGTCCCTAGACACGTAGTCTGATGTTAAGGGATGTTTGTGAGAACTTGGACAAGCCCTTGCATCAGTGTCTGTATTGGACCATGACAGGTCTCATGATGCTGAAGAACCCTCAGAGTGTACACATTCTCAGTGCTGAGTCAGCTGCTCAATTTCTAGCAACCAAATTGTTAAAGGTGACATTCCCTACAGTGGAGTGACAGACTCTCACCTTTGCCCTCCTCTTGGTTTAGACACACACTGGGACTCCTCCCTTCCCAGCCCTCAGGTTGCTGCCTCTGGGCCTTACTGTAAATTGCTTCTGAGTCTTAAGATCTATGAGAAGATCTACCAAAGTAAGTGTTGTTGTTGTTCAGTTGCTAAGTCATGTCCAACTCTTCACAACCCCAGGAACTGTAGCCTGCCAGAGGACAATCCTCTGTCCCTGAGATTTCCCAGGCAAGAAATTCGTAATGGGTTGCCGTTTCCTTCTCCAGAGGATTTTCCAGACCAGGGATCCAACCTGCGTCTCTTGCACTGCAGGGGGAGTCTTTGCTGCTGAGCCACCAGGGAAGCCCATCAAACTAATTAACCAGAGTCTACACAGAATATATACATTCCTGTGTGTCTGAAAGTTGGCTTGAATTATAAAACCTCTAATTTCTTAATGGGAACGTGATAAAAACTACTAACCAATCTGCTAGATTAGATCTCATCATCTAAGAGGGAAATTCACATACTCTATTGTGATATTCTAGGAGTGCTTCTTGTAATTTTTCTATTAATCTATAGCTCCTTAAAAATGACTTCTACCTACATGGAGTTATATAAGCTGCAAGGCCCGAGGCACTGAAATGCAGCGTGCTAACTTGAACTTCATGCGACATATGTTAACAAAGAAGAATCTGCTATATTTGAAGGCCCCATGTGTAAGATGACTCCACGCTAGTGTGCGCACAGAGTTCAGCCTTTGTACCAAATTAGGCCTTCTCTTGACAGAAGCTTTCTAGTTAATGAGCAATATCCCTTTTGCTTTTAGGTGATGATAAAGTACTCCATTTTCTTGTTACAACTGTTTTACTAAATAAAGGTTCTATTTGGAAATGGCTCCTATTATCCCAATGGCCCAAGTAAGAAGCCATAGAAACATTAAAAAAAAGTACAAGATAATTTTATACAAGCTGCAATGGAGTCATCTGTGTTTACGTCACTATTCCTACCATTACTCTATCTGCATTTAAGGTCTCAACTCTCAAGTCAGCTGAATGTCTAAAGTGCTATTTCCACTTCTAATATTTTTTTTTCTTCTTAAAAAAAAATCAAAGGGATTTAACTTTATTCAGAGCTCTCATCCTCTATTTTACTGAAGTTTCTGTACGAGAACTTGCTTTTGTCATATCTCTGCTCATCGGATCCTGTCATTGATTACACTGCTATTCTCAAATTTTCAATCTCATCTTTTTTCTTTGAGTACAGAATGTCCTGATTGTGCTATACATGTTCAAATTGTGCATATATTACATGCCAGTTATAATATTATTTAAATAGTTTCAATCATCATTACTTCTGTGAAGTATCTTAGAAAACAGAACTTTTCACATTTGAGCATCTGCTTCTTTCACCAACTATAAAAATGCTACTAGTATCTTTCCAATTAGTTCTCTTGATGTTATCCCTTTGCACAGAGGATAAAGCACTTCTGAGTTCCATGGACATCTTTCAACCCCATACCCTAAGGAGTTTCTAGAACACTCATCATTATTAAGGTGTCCTCTTGCTGACTTGTTGAAGAAATGCCAACTAGTATGTCGATAGTAGACTAAAGTTCCTCATTCATCTCCATTTGCAGTGTCATCATCAGAGAAAGCAATTCAACAAACCATAGGATTTTTCATTTATTCATCAAACATGTGCTGAACGAAAGACACCATGCTTGGTGTTTGATATAAAACTTGACTCCAATTGCTAGGGGGAGGAAGTAATCTCATCAGTGTCTACTCTACTTTCAGGACTGACTGAAAGTCAGAATTTAATTATATTTTTCATTTGAAAAATTGCACTCATATTCAATTTTTGTGGCAGATATTGATGTTTTCTTTTTCTGCAGCCATATCTCTTTCTTCTTCCTTAAAGTAGTCCAGTTTTGCTCACATATGGGATAATGTTTTTCTCTGAAAAAGAGGCATCCAACCAGGTTTCATGAGATAAACCAATAGGTTGTTTAAGTAAGCCACGGCAAGCCCATTTGTCTCTGCCAATAATTAGCGTTGAGATAGGCAAGTGAAGCAGTTTTGGCCAACAGGAGAGTTGGAGAGTCTGCTGGAAGTTCCCAAACATGAGAAGACTGGCCCTTCTATTCATTTGGAAGTTGTTTTATGGAGACATGATGCTTACAGCTGCTATGAGTGAGTGAGTGAAAGTTGCTCAGTCATGTTCGACTCTTTGCCACCCCATAGACTATACACTCCATGGAATTCTCTAGGCCAAAATGCTGGTGTGGGTAGCCTTTCCCTTCTCCAGGGGATCTTCCCAACCCAGGGATCTAACCCAGGTCTCCCACATTGCAGGTGGATTCTTTACCAGCTGAGCCACAAGGGAAGCCCAAAAATACTGGAGTGGGTTATTTATCCCAAACTGGGGTCTCCTGCATTGCAGGTGGATTCTTTACCAACTGAGCTATCAGGGAACTTAAAACCCTGAGTAGGGAAATCACCAGCACACCAAATGAAGACAGAGCATAAAAGTGGAACAGATATTATTAAGCTACTAAGTCAAACATGAAACAGCCTAACCCCAGAGTTCTTGTTAAGAGGGAGACAATAACTGACTATTTCTTAATGTACTTTATCCAGGCACTGTGTTGCATATAGCTAAAAAATAATCTTAACTGATATAGTTACAACCATGTTCCCCATTCACATAATTCTGAGCCACAGCTTCATTCCTGAAGCCCTTTCTCAGTTTAGTTGTATGGTGTTGTTATCATAGACAGTGCTGTATCTTTCAATAATCATTAAAATGGCTAATCAGTAGGAACACTTGTTTTTTTTTTTTTTTTACCATGAATGGATAGCTGGGATGATGCTATTTGGTTGCTTCCACGGAATCTTTGTGCTTTTTGTGTATATTCATGCTTTATAGAAGGAAAAACACCTCACAGGAATCTTAACCCATTTTATACGTCATTTTTCTTTTTAAGTCTTTATTGAATTTATTAGAATATTGCTTCTGTTGTTTATGTTCTGGTTTTTGGCCATGAGGTATGCAGGATCTTAGCTACCTGGCCAGGGATTGAATCAGCACTCCCTACATTGGAAGGCAAAGTCTTAACCACTGGACTGCTAGGGAAGTCCCTATATGTTATTCCAATTCACTGTCCTAGATTTTATTTTACTTTGTATTCTATTAATTAGGAAAAGTGACCATTACTAAAAATATATCTGAAAGATGGCTAATTTAAAATTTATAAGTGTCCTAATAATTTAATTTGTTATATGCAACAACATATGTATTATGGATCTCATATTTGTTAATATTATCTTTTTTTCCTCCACATATCTCTGAGAGAAATAACTGAGGCAATGAAAACAAATTGCACTTGGAGAAAACAGTTAGAAATCTTGTAAAATTATGTTCATGTTTCTTAATTTAGATAAAGGAAGGTCAGGAAAGGTAACTATTGCATTGCTGAAATGAATTGTTTCGAGTTATGATAGCTTATGTTCTAGCAGGTTTTGAGACTATATTTTTGAAAATGAGACCATAAACTGCAATCAAAGATAATTTATACTCATTACCTTACATAGGATTTTATTGTTTTTTAAAAACTAGTATCTTGTCCATTGTACAATTATCTACCTAAAGTTACACTGTGCCTTTTGGGGAGTTTAATTTAATTATCTTTAAGTTAATATTAGCTGCTTAGTTAGCCTAATTATGTTACTGACATAAAAGTGTTTCATATAGACATTAAGTAAAGGGTATTTACACATATGGTATTAAGAATAATCCCCAATCTCTGATATAAAACCAGCATCTACATACCCTACCTGTTTATTTTTAATCAATACTGCTTACGAATAGGTTCCTTGACAGTCAACAATAAAAATTTAAATAGTGATACCCAAAAGATAGAGAGGAATTATGTAGCCTCAAACTCATTTATGTGCATAGGATAGTTCGATAAAAATATTGAGTAGAATTAACTTTCTTCTTGATAAAAAAATTTAGTAGAAGGCACAAGTTATAATGCTTGTGCCTTCATTTTATAGTCGGATATAGAAATTATTTGTTACTGATATATTTTAAATCATTCTAACAGAAATGTCACCAGATGTAGGCACAGGTGAAAAATTGTGGTTGCTGAATAAATGTGCTTAGTAAGAACATGATCAGTCTGCCTTTTCCCTCATCTTCCCCATTTCTCTATCAAAACCTTCCTTGATGAGAAAAGAATTTGGAAGCAGTACAACTGGAAAGAATTTTAAATCCAAGTATGCTATCTTTACACCCTCCCTACGTCCATCCAGAGAAGAGAGAATTGAAACACAGAAATCTAAGGTTCCACAATTATTTAGTAGCAATGAAGGTCCTGGAACTCCTAATTTTAGTCCAGTGTACTGAAATAATAGTCCTAAGCTGTGAACTCTTTAGGGGCTATGCTTGCCATCCAAATGCCACTTTGAAATAAGTCTCTTTGGGGGAACTGCTTGTTTACATAGACTGAGGTACACTAGCCATGTATCAGTTCAGTTCAGTTACTCAGTTGTGTCCGACTCTTTGCAACTCCATGGACTGCAGCAAACCAGGCTTCCCTGTCCATCACCATCTCTAGGAGCTTGCCCAAACTCACGTACATTGAGTCAGTGATGCCATCTAACCATCTCATCCTCTGTTGTCCCTTTCTCCTCCTGCCTTCAATCTTTCCCAGCATCAGGGTATTTTCCAGTCAGTTCTTCATGTCAGGTGGCCAAGTACTGGAATTTCAGCTTCAGCATCAGTCCTTCCAATGAATATTCAGGATTGATTTCCTTTAGAATGGACCAGTTTGATCTTCTTGAAGTCCAAGGGACTCTCAAGAGTCTTCTCCAATACTACAGTTCAAAAGCATCAATTCTTTGGTGCTCAGCTTTCTTTATGGTCCAACTCTTACATCCATACATGACTACTGGAAAAATCATAACTTTGACTAGGCAGACCTTTGTTTGCAAAGTAATGTCTCTGCTTTTTAATATGCTGTCTACATTGGTCATAGCTTTTCTTTCAAGGAGCATGCGTCTTTTAATTTCATGACTGCAGTCACCATCTTCAGTGATTTTGGAGCCCCCCTAAACTAAGTCTGTCACTGTTTCCATTGTTTCCCCATCTATTTCCCATGAAGTGATGGGACAAGATGCCATGATCTTTGTTTTTTGAATGTTGAGTTTTAAGCCAGCATTTTCACTCTCCTCTTTCACTTTCATCAAGAGGCTCTTTAGCTGCTCTTCACTTTCTGCCATAAGGTGGTGTCATCTGCATATCTGAGGTTACTGATATTTCTCCAGGCAATCTTGATTACAGCTTGTGCTTCATCCTGCCTTTTGCCTGATGTATTCCGCATAGAAGTTAAATAAGCAAGGTGACAATATACAGCCTTGACGTACTCCTTTCCCAATTTGGAACCAGTCTGTTGTTCCATGTCCAGTTCTAACTGTTGCTTCTTGACCTGCATACAGATTTCTCAGGAGGCAGGTCAGGTGGTCTGGTATTCCCACCTCTTGAAAAATTATCCAGTTTGTTGTGATCCACACTAGCCATGAATACTTCATTCAAAATGTGAAATTAATTTCAGTCCTCGAATGTGAACTAGGTGTTTCACCTTAAAGCACTAACCAGCATACTATACCATTATGATGTCCAACAGCTATGCCAACACATAGTGTTGCAGAGAAAATCCAATTCTGACTCCACGTTGGAAACTGTTTCTTTGACCTGCTTTTTGTTGCTGTTATTATAATCATATATGTATGATTTCTTGCATCAAAGGACCTTTCCCCTCTGACAATGAAAGTGAAAGTCACTCAGTGGTGTCCAACTCTTTGTGATCCCACGGACTATACAGTCCATAGAATTCTCCAGGCCAGAATTCTGGAGTGGGTATCCATTCCCTTCTCCAGGGGATTCTCCCAACCCAGGGATTGAACCTAAGTCTCCTGTATTGTAGGTGGATTCTTTACTAGCTGAGCCACCAGGGAAGCCCAAGAATACTGAAGTGGGTATCAGATCTTCCCCACACAGGAATCAAATCTGGGTCTCTTGCATTGCAGGTGGATTCTTTACAAGCTGAGCTACCAGGGAAGCCCAACTTGACTGTTTAAACTAAAGCGCCTATTCAGCTCTTAAAGAGATAATCTGACCCTGCCCACCTGTAAATTGCTGCAAAAAAGAGATTAACACATCCCTTCCAAAGACTGGTCCTCCCTGGAGACGTTTTGCAAGACTGAAGAACATTTTTACTTTACTTCCTTACTGCTTCTCCTTCTCCATTCTGCCTTTTGACTTTAATTCCTTGTTCCTTCTCTCTCTTATTCTATAAAAGAACCTTGCTTCCAGACCCCAACAAGATGGTTACTTTGAGACATTAGTCTGCCATCTTCTCTGTTAGCCAGCTTTCCCAATGAAGTTGTATTCCTTGCCTCAACACCTTGTCTCTCAGGTTCATCTACATGCCATGCTGTGAGTACAGTGAGTTTGGAGTTGATAACAGTAGTAGAACATTGACATGACCAGGGACCTCAAGACCATGGGAGAGACTTGCTCTTTTCGATCTAATATTTCAGAGTTTACTAAAAATATCTGGTTTACTTGTCAGTGCCTTAAATCCATTTTATCTAAAATTAAACTTATAATTTTCTCCTATAAGTTTATCTCTTCATTTCTTTATTCAACAAATATTTACAGAATGCTCTAAAAGGAAAGGATTTTCACAACAGTGGATAGAAAATTCCTTTCTTCCAAGGAGCTTACTCAGTATTGGATTCGACTGAAAATAAATTAATATTTAATAGAATGAAAGGCAGCAGTAATAACTTTACAAATTGAATGGTTAGAGAGAGAGATCATGACTGAAGAAAAATATAGACTGGTGGCCAGAGAAGACCTCTGTAATATGACATTTGGTCAGAGATCCCCTGTGTGTGGCACTGAGTATGAGTTATTTTGCCTTGTAATTTGTTTTAGTCATTCATTGAGTATTTGCTATGTGCCTTTTGTTGTAAAGCATGCTGCCTGGTATCATACCTGGATGAAACAGGCACAAGCCATTGCCCTCATGGGCTCACAGTCTAGAATCAGAGATATAACATGTATACATAGTAGTAACTAAAACAAGGCAGATAGTAAATGTGGAAAAGAAATACTGGTAATGTGCCCAGGAGTTCAGAGGATGGAAAGAAAATGAAGACAATGCTCATTTCTACTAATCTTATTTTCCCAAACACATATTAGGGAGGCAGGGAAATATATTTTTTTCTTTGTATTTTAACTTTCTCTATCAGTGCCTTTCCTGTTTGGGCCTTGTTTGTACTATGAAATCTTGCTGTAGATGATAACTATCCTCTGAATAGTTCTTTTTCTATGGGTTAGTAACTGCTGTCCTTAAAATGAAGGACAGAAATGATGAGAATTTTAAGTTTAAAATGAAAAGATTTTAAAAGGATGTACAGCTTGTACTCCATGGTTATTCATAATGGAACAATGGAGCTTTCACTTCAAACAGGTGAAAAAAAATAAAGGAACTAATCATGTTCAACTCTTGGAGACCCCAAGGACTGTAGCCCACCAGGCTCTCTGTCCATGGGATTTCCCAGACAAGACTACTGGAGTGGTTTGCCATTTCCTTCTTCAGGGAATTTTCCTGACCCAGGGATTCAACTTCGTTTCCTGCATGGGCAGGTAGAATCTTAACCATAAGCCAGGAAGAAAGCCCCTCTCTTTTAGCAGGTAAAAAAATAATAATAACAAAGAAACTAAATTAATTATGTGCGTAAAATATGCTGTCTCTGTATTTAAATGCATGCAGGGTTGTCTTCTTTTGTGGTCCCTTTCAAATTCCAAGTGTCTCATTCTAAAAGGAATTCTTTAAGTTCCTCTTTCAGTTAAAAGATTAAACTGTTTTAATTTTCTAAGGGAAGAAGCCCCCAAAGCCACATAGAAGTTTTTAATCCTGCCCTACTGTAAGCAGAATTTCCCAAAATGTCTGCCTCTAAGGTAAACAAAATCCATTAAAAAGTAGTTATTAAGCCCTGTGAACAGAAAACAATATTAGAAGCCTAAAAATGATAGCTCTAGGGCTGTGAAACTCATTGGAAGTAGAGTATAGAAGCAGGCACAGAAAAGGGAAAGGACTCCTTTAGTACAAAAAAAAGAAAAAAAGATTATGATGAAAAATATAACTAATTAGCATTTTCATTGTTTCTTTCAATAAAAATCTCAAGAAACTTTACAAGACAAGTAGGGTGATAAAATGAAGCCTCAGGGTAGACCACCAGATGGAATAATACATACAGGATGGAAATACATACAAGTATGGAAACTTCGCTGATAGTAAAAGCTTTGTAACTGCCTACTCCTGTCGTCTGTATATATTCTCTACAAGATTTAGTACTTTAGAAGGACTTAAAGTTTAAAAGCATTACAATTCTTTTAGAAAGTATTGTTACCTTACAAGTTTAGCTCTAAAGTCAAGGTCAGCTGGATCAAGTCCCGAAAGGCGTTTTGAACTAACACACACATGCACACATACACAATTGGACTTTTATATTCACACTATGCCATTATTGAGAGGGACTATATATACATATTAATGACTATAAATATAAAATCTTAAAATGCATGTATATATACATATATGTTTGTATTATGTATCATATGTATCTATGGTAGAAGAGTTGTAGAGAATTAAAAACTGTAAAACTAAGTCCTATGCAATCAAATGAACAGGGAATTGGAAATGCACAATACTTATTTAGCTGCTCGTATAAATGTAAGTGATGTTCTTACTAAGGTCAGATTCCCCTAACCATTTTAGATTTAATATTCATGAACTGCAATGAAGTTTAAATGTAACCTATGCTAACACAGTTCATATGTTCTGTTCAGAAAAGGCATATTTTCAATAAATGGAGAGAAGGATCAGCCTTGGTCTCAATTCATTAAAACCATCTATTTCACTGACAATTCAACAAAATGCTTCACAAATTAATGATTATATTTCTGATAAAATATATAGATGGAACATTGATTAAACCATATGGACTACTGATTAGTTTCATGAACCCTAAAATAACACTTGCTATACATATTCTTACTCACTTAGAAACAAGCTTGAATCTCCTTTTAAAACATAAGCCTACATTAGTCAACTTAGACTACATTCATATTGCAATCTTTTCTTCAGAAGCTAGTCTTTGTAATAACTTACCATTTTGAAAATGAAAATGAAAAAACTGAAATCACATTTAACAACTGGAGATGATATCCCAAAGACTGACAGACCTCATATCATTTATAGCCTTGATATCTCTGGAAGTGGGAGTTCCTATATTCTATCTTCTGGCTATTCAAATTTCTATAATTTAAAGTAACATTCAGATTACCATTGGATACTTTATATGTACTTGAGTTTTCACCACAGATTATATATGGTCTTAAAAACTCAATAGCAGGTCCACCCCTATCCTTAACTATTTCACAACAACTAGCTGGATAGAGAGTCTTTAGGACTCACAGATGGTCTGTTTCATCATCCTTTCCTGGATCTTACCAGTTCTTGGTTTATTGGCTTATTCTTCCCTGGGACTGATTTCTTCCAAGGTGACTGGCTGCCCTCTGATATCAGACATGTATTAATAAAGGAAGTATATTTCTATTTACTCACAGGTGTTGTCTTGGTAGCATTGTCTCTATTGTCACTAAATATCAAGTCTTGGAAAACATTTTTTATTAGGCCCAGTAGCTGTGATTTCTGCTTTTATTCCATTTCAAACACTGCTATATAGTCACGCTGTGCTCTTAAATCCTGGCAGCCTGATCTTTGTCAGGGCCTGCAAGATAAGAATAGCAGTTTTCCACTTACTTTGATCATGTATTGCTTGATTTTTCCATAGTGATTACCCACTGGATTAACAAAATGCTTATTTAATCAGGACTCAACTAGTTATGACTTCATGATTTCAGTTTGTGTCCTTCAAAAATAGAACAGATTTGATTACTACAGATAAGTCCTCTAAAAGAAGGTTCAGTTCAGTTTTGTTCAGTCAGTCAGTTGTGTCCGACTCTTTGCGATCCCATGGAATGCAGCATGCCAGGATTTCCTGTCTATCACTAAAAGAAGTTACCATTCTTAATTCTAATGTCGATTGTGGTCATCCAGATATACCTTTTCTGCTTTCTATCCTATATCATCAAACAGTTGGTCATTTTGAAATAGTAAGAGACACAGGGAAGTAAATGTTGGAAGAAAACTAGAAAGTAAGTCTGGTTACTGTAGCGAATTTACACACAGTATTTCCCAAGAGAAATGTAAATAATTGATCAGGAATTTGGCTCACTTCTTATCTCATCTTTATATCTTGAAACATGTTTATCTTCAAATGAATCTGATTGTAATATTCAAGACATTATTAAAGAAATATGAGTTTGTGGTCAATGTATTTAGAATTCCTATAATTCCTAATATTTAGAAATGAATGAACCTAGTGTTAAACCAAAGAAGAAAATGCTACAGGTAATTTTACTACTGAGAAAGACTAACAATCCATACAATTTAAAGACATCTAGAAACTAAATCAATGTGTTAAATTCAATGATGCAGAGCTGAGCACAGTGAGACTAAGCGATACCCAAACTGCAATTAAACAAAGTGAAATACATCCAAACTATGTTTCAGATAATGATAAGATTCCATTTAATGGCAAAAAGAGAGGGAAGTTTTTAAACACAAGACTTCACAAAAAAAAAAAAAAGAAAATCGTTTCAACATTGGCAATAAAAAAAGCAACTGGCCAAAAGAATTCAATACAACAACCTCTTATTGAGCATCCCTAACTGCTATGTTGTTTTGGTGCTGAGAATAGAAAAATGAGTAAATGGATGCTACACTCAGATAATCTACAAAGTAGTCAAGGGGACGACAGCTATATAGCTCACTATAATACCATGATAAATTAAATCACTGAGGAATAAGCAAAGCATTATGAGAGCACAGTGACCTTTGAGGCTGTTTTCATTCCTGACATCTACAGTTCCGGCTGCATACACAAAGGTCTGAGATGGAAACAGGTCTGTGGCATATGGGAACTCTCTACGATTCATTCCTATATATATTCCAATATTCCAGAAACTCAAACATACATATGTTGCACGAAAGCATGCAAAAGAAAAACAGTAGCAACTCAAGAAAGACTCATCAGGTTAAAACCTCTAGGAGTTAGCAGGCTTCAGTAGTGTGAACGGAGTTAAAATTCTGTATTGATTCTAATTAACTAGATAGATGAAATGTGATTTGATGAAAGACTTGTAAGAAAAGGAGGAAAGAAATTCAAATTTCCAAAAACAGCTGCAGGTTGGGAAAGTTTTCTTTTTTAGAAATTCTAATCAAGGCTGGAATAAGATCAAGTTAGTAAACAGGCATCGAACTTCGATAAAAATCAAGAAATTGCTTTTGAAAGTGACTATATTGAAGATGCATTTATTTTGAATTTAATTTATTATGAAGATGCACTTTGCTATTTTACTTTTTTGAGAACAGAAAAGCCCTCTTCCCATACATATACCCCTGGTAGAATATAAGTGAACTACACTAATATTATATTTGAGGGCCTTGAGCCTTGTGGGCACATGTGGATGGCCAAGAAACTAGAAGTTTATGCAATTGTAGAACTAGGAAGATACACCAAAAAATTATCTTTAGGATGGGCTGTATTTTTTAATAGGAGAAAGGGAAATTTAATAACTGGCAGGATTAGGTTGTTTATATGAAAATATTTGTCTAAAAAATTCTCAGACACATAAATATAACCAGGTCTACTGATGGTTTTCCCTCAGGAAATTCTAGATAAACTTTAACATGCCTAAATCTACACTCACATACTCATTCCTTAATTTATTATTCTATCAAATTATATTGATTGAACTCATATGAAATCCTAGGAAACAGATTCAAGGTTTTTTCAGACTTTATATCCAGTGCCTTAGATTCGCAGGTAGAGTCTGTTATGGGACAAATATAAATAAAATACTTTTGGATGTCATCAGAGGGACACCTAGATTATGCTGGCCAATGGTAGGTCATTTAAGTGAGGCGTTTTGAATGTGTTATCTGTGTTGACTCTGAAAGAAAAATTAGAGTTAGGCAGGTAAAGAAGGGAAGGCTGTACAAGGGCAGGAGGAAGGATAAAGAAATGTTCAAAAACTCACGCAATTCAGGATGCCTGGAATATAGATTGGGAAATGCAGATGATGTTGGATGTTGTGTCTAGGTCATGGAGGGCATTTTATGCCATTATGAAGACTTGTATTTTATTCTGTAGGCTATCAGGAACATTGAGAGATTTATAGCGAGGGAATGACATCAGATTTGCATCAGATTTGCATTTTGGTAAGCCCATTCCAACCTAGACAGCATATTAAAAAGCAGAGACATTACTTTGCCAACAAAGGTCCATCTAGTCAAACCTATGGTTTTTCCAGCAGTTATGTATGGATGTGAGAGTTGGACTATAAAGAAAGCTGAGTGCTGAAGAATTGATGCTTTTGAACTGTGGTGTTGGAAAAGATTCTTGACAGTCCCTTGGACTGCAAGGAGATCCAACCAGTCCCTTCTAAAGGAAATCAACCCTGAATATTCAATGGAAGGACTGATGCTGAAGCTGAAACTCTAATATTTTGGCCACCTGATGTGAAGAATTGACTCATTTGAAAAGACTCTGATGCTGGGAAAGATTGATGTCAGGAGGAGAAGGGGACGTCAGAGGATGAGATAGTTAGATGGCATCACCAACTCAAGGAACAAGAGTTTGAGTAAGCTCTGGGAAGTTGGTGATGGACAGGGAGGCCTGGCATGTGGAAGTCCATGTGATCGCAAAGAGTCAGACATGACTGAGTAGCTAAACTGAACTGAACTGCAACCCTTTCTGGCTGTGGAGCAAAGAGTTGATTAGAGCAGGGTGAGACATGACAGGGGACTGGTCCAGAGGTTGATGAAGCACTTGATTGTGAAATAATCCTGTGGAGCATGACTTTGAGCTCTGCAGACTTAACACAAATAGAAATAGTGGCTGAAGAAACTCAGCGTACATGATGGCTCTCAGGTTCTAGCTGGGCAACTGGTTAAATGTAGATACTTACCATCAGAATGGAAATAAAACAAGAGAAGATTTTATGGGAAATAAAGTGAATTTAATTTTGAACATGTTGATATTGGGGAAGTTATAAGATATTCAGTTTGAGATAACTGGAATGCTGTATGTTTGTGGATCTGGAGATGAACAAAAGGAGGTTGTATTAGTTTGACTATACCAGACTGATTACTATGGAAAAGGATGGTTCATGAGAATTTTAGTACAGATAAGATCTGAAAGGTTTCTCCCAGTTTCTTATAAGTGTCACGGACTTCACAATTCATGAAAGCCACCTGCACGAAGACTTTGCCTCTGGCAGTTGCTATTTCTATATTCTACAACTAGAAAGGCTCAAAGTTTGGAAAATCATTAAAGTATTTCTTGCCCTTTTAAAGTTAGAGATAGGAAATCAAGACAGCCTTCCAGTGGGTTATCTCTTTGTACCTTCTTACCTATGGAGAAGCTCAGTGACTGAGATATGTAGTCAAATAGTTTCTATTTTCCTGCAGCCAGAGCACCAAGTTAGCAAATGACAAAAATAGTATTTCACCATATCCATTATTTTTCTCTCCTTGTTCTATAAATTTATGTAAATTCCACTGGTGATAACGTTCTAGCAGGTTAGAGAAACTCATAGAGTTACTTCAGACACCAAGTAAATGGAAGCTCTCTATTCCTGTTTGTATGATAATTTGAGTGACCTTAGAGAATGACATGGCTGAAACTCAAAAGATTTATTTGTAGCCTATATAGAATTCTCCTCTTGGAAAATTCATTACTATTACTATCACCTCAGTTTTACACATGGGAGACAATGATGTTAGACTCTCATTATTTTTTTCCTCTAGGAAATAAAGAAAGCTGAGTAACTCTGGTTATTAAATTCTATTTAGTTGGTTCTGCTAAGATCCATTTTGAATGTCTTAATATTTTATAATTATTATGGCTTCCCTAAAAGGAAAGAGCTTTACTAATCTATTTACAGGCTGAACTAGAAAGAATGGACTGCTCAAGTTCTTTGAGAAGAGCTGTTTAGAAACAGGATCATCTATAAAACACTTTTAAAAAGAACTGATCAAATTTTGCAACTGGTCTTAGATAATAAAGAAAAATGCCAATGTAGTGAAAGATAAAAATGAAATGATTTGGTAGCTCTATCATCATAAATATCAATGAGCTCTGTAATTTTAATGTTGCTGAAATTGGCACTAGGGCATTATTGATTTTCTGTATCATCTAATGGTTTCCTGCAAATATCTTTTATAAAAGTACATTATACATCTTCTTAATAATCTTTTCTCGAGTCATATACTATCAAATCCTGCAGAGTGCTATTCATTCAGCAGTAAGTTAAAGTCATCAAACATATTTCTATTAAAATTTTATTAGACTTGAACTAATATCCTGAAACCGATACAATGTAATTTTACTATTCAACCAGGCACCTGATTGCTTTAGGTTAAGAAACATTTTAAAAATCAGAAACACTTTCTAAAAGGACTATTAGAATCCATTAGAAATTTTTTTTGGCATTTTTAAATGCAGAGATAATTATTTTAAAGGCCTATTGAAATAATGACTTTCCTTTCTCAGGAAATCTTTCCTCTTCCCTCCTCTGCCCCCTGCCCCTAGTTCTTTTCCCTTTTGCAAAAAAATATATTCTCAGATCATGACCTATGTGAAATGTATGTTAATTCTGGTTCTAGTCCCAGTGGCTTTACATCTTGACAGAGAAGAATTACTGCATCACACCATGTTAGAAGGAGAAAAGACAGAAGATAATTACTGAACTCTATGTTACTATTGATGTGTGAAATTTTTAAAGGAAGAAAATCCATTCATTTTGATAATATAGGAACACTGGTTAAATGTGCAACTTTGTTCCATGAAAAATTTATTCTTAACACATTTTTCCCCTAGTAAGCCATTATCTAAGAGTGCTTCACTGAATTTTGATTTTATTTTGTGACATATGAGACCCATATTTTAAAATGTATATTCTTCCTCTGAGTCACTTGGGCATAGTTAAAAAAAAAAAAAAAAACTTCCTAGTTACTGACACATTTAAAGGCACTTTCTGCTTCTGTCTGGGGCTGTCGGTGCCCAGTAAGTTGACTTCGACATCACGTATTATCTTTGGTATTCTGTGTCATCATCTCACATCTGAGAAGAATATTTGTGCTTTTTGTCAGGGAAAGAAGCTGAGGTCAAAGTGGAGTGATATGTCTGGTCCAGCTGTTTCTTTGTTCCCTTTTTATTTCTTTCTCCTTTTTCTGAAGTTCAATAAAGAGAAGCTCAGAAATGTTCACATCTGCTGCATGAACATCTGTAGAGACAGGAATTGTGCTTCGTTACCCAGTCCTGTCCGACTCTTTGTGACCCCACAGACTGTAGCCCGCCAGGCTCCTCTGTCCATGGGGATTCTCCAGGCAAGAATACTGGAGTAGGTTGCTATCTTCCCAATCCAGGGACTGAATCCAGGTCTCCTGCATTGCAGGTGGATTCTTTACCAAATAAGTCACCAGGAAAGCCCAGACACAGAAATTGGATGACTGTGAAAAGATATTTAGATTAGAGAGGATTTTAACATTTTACATAAATTGGGAATCATGAGGTAATTCTCATGATCTCCAATTTTGTCTTAACATCACTCTAAGAAACTGAGTATGGGGCTGAAGACCCATTAATCTCATCCAGTATGATGTTTCTTAGGGTTTTTATTATATGCATGCATTCATCTGACCCATATATATATGCATCTATGTATATTACATCTTACAGAAAAACCCAAAGGAAGTTTTTGGCCAACCCAATATCTATTTATCTACCTATTATCTATCTATCCCTCTATCCAAAATAAAGTTCATTTCTTTCTTTCTCATTACTGCAAATTAATTGATTGGAAATGCACTTAAAATTGATAAACTACATTCACTGATGGTTGCAAGAATTCTGAGACCACTTTGAAGATATATAGGATGTGCATCTGCACGTCTCTGGGGGAGATCCACAGCTGTTAGTAGAATCTAGAAGTCCTTCAAAGTTAGGCGTCTTTGTTAATAGACCACATTCCTATAACTAGCTACCATAAAGGCTTTCCTTATCAAGTTAAAAATGAGAAATCAAAGCCTATGGTCTTTGCTATAGCAAGAGTCTTATTTTATTAAGGCAAAAAGAAGCTAAGCTTAAAATTAGCCTGCCACTTTATGCCTAAGTAAAAGATAGTTGATGGGAATTCATCTTGTTATATATTTTCTTCTTATGAAGTCTTCTGCAGGATTTACTTAGTCTTTTTTCTCTTATTTCTTTCTTCCTCCTGTTCTTTCCCCAATTTTTCTTTGTCTCTCCCTCTGTGTAGCTTAAAAGAACAGAATTAGAGAGCTATTGAGTAAATCTGACCCTAAAATTTCTTTCCTGTTAATTTTCTAAGTATTGGTGCTTTTTTGTTGTCTTGAATTGCTAAATACCCAGAGAACTACATATAAGTGGTAAATAAAAACAGACATATTGAAGCATTATCCTTTGTTGGAGCTTGCTCTTAGATAAAGTGGAGGGACCTAGTAGTCAAGAGTTAGACTAACTGCTGACCTAGCTTAGCAAGACTGTGTTGGGCCAGATGGTAGGCATTAGAGATGATTCCACAAGGGCTTACAAATATGTCACACTGGACCACAGCCAGGAAAATGGGGAGATTCTCTCTTGCACATATGCTAATTTAACCTTGAATAAATAGGGAAGTAAAACTCCAATCTGAAATTCCCACTGGTGACCTAAAGTATCATTTACTTTTCAAGGCCCTGTTTTATCAGAATTGCACTGTTCTAGTAAGTACTAGATTGCACATTCATTCCTCAAGCAAAGTAACTGCATCTTTTATCTTAGTACTTTTTAGATTCTAGTTGGGTACCTGGCACATAGCACATATTCAAAATTGACCAACTACAGCTCTCCAGCCTAAATAGTAGGAATTCACATTTTTCTCCTTGTTGATTGTGGTCCTTTTAAATAATTACTGCCTTTTAATGTCACAGGTCACAATGTTCTTTAATGTTTCCTTCCCACATCTTCCCCCAAATGGCATATTTAGATGTATGACTAACAATGATCACATTGATCCAATATAAAAAAATATTTTGTGATGTGATGCTAGACTGGCATTATGCAGTCACTTGTGAATAACTGTCAAACCTGTTTGATCTTTTGAAATACAATCCTTTCCAATTTCTTGTACTCTGTAATAGTTTTCTTAATAATTCTGTCCTCCCCTCCTGTATTATTTTCTGGTTGATATGAAATTTTATTTGTCTAATCAAGAACTTAATATTTAGCATATTCAGTTATTTGTAAAAATATGGACCATATTTAAAATACTATCTGTAATTACTAATAGAGGAATTGCAACTGTATACTTGATTGGGTATGCAAGCTTCTGGATGATTTTCCCATTTTTTATTTGAATAATGGTGCTTATAAAATAAGACACAACCACAGAAACATCTAATCTAGTTTGATCATCTCAGAACTATTTGAAGAAAAAGAGATGGGCTGTGTGAGTCAATTATCGTAAAGAGAATGGAAAGTAAATGACTCCAGTGATTCCTTTTAGATTAGTAAAAGCAGCACAGAAAAGCCTCCCAATCTTCCTTGTTCCTCCTTAACTAATTTTATGTTGGCTTTATTGCTAGCAGGTCCACAGACAAACACAACACCTTTCCTCCATATCCTGAAGGAATAAAAGCTGTTGGCAATATTTGGAAGAAAATAGGGGTCTTGAATCTGTTTTTGTGCTATACAGGCACGCAACTCAGTAAAATGGATAATGAGGAATTAACTCAATTTAAGATAATGGAAAGTGCATTGACGTATCAAGTCAAGCTCTAAGTGTAAAACAAATTGAGTGTGGGTATTGCCTAGGAGAGAGGTAGACGTTGTCACACTCAACCTAAATATCTTTTTTTTTTTAAATGTAGAACTACAGAAAGACAAATAAATATCAACTCATTAAGCAACCAACTTAAAAAAAATTAGATTATTTCAGTAATTACTCAATAAATGATTTTATTATCATGACACACAAAGCTTATTTCTTTCCACTCCATCATACTCTTCAATATTCACTTGTTTGCTCTAAAATCTGAGTGGAGAAAGGATTTAAGTTTATGAAGTGGAGTGTCGCTGCCATTCACACAAAACTCAACTTTTCTGGAAACATCAGCATTTGGGGTCCCTGAGCCTTAAATTTTGACTAATTAAAACATGGCTTCAAGGATCTTTTCAAGAAAAAGCAGTAATCCAGAACAAATGATAATTAAATATAATATTCAGTATCTCTGAAGACAGATATCCTTATATTTTTCCAGAGTATGAGGTATTTAAGATGCTAAATATTTTGCTACTACTTGATTGGAAAGTTATTGCAGAGTTTGCTGCTGTTGCTGTTTAGTCACTTTACTTGTGTCCGACTCTGTGTGACCCTATGGACTGCAGCCTGCGAGGCTCCTCTGTCCATGGGATTCTTTAGGCAAGAGTACTAGAGTGGGTTGCCATGTCCTCCTTCGGGGAATCTTCCTGACCCAGAGATTGAACCTGGATCTCCTGCGTTGCAGGCAGATTCTTTACCGCTGAGCCACTAGAAGCCCACTATGGAGTTTACCTATCTCCAAATATCTCTCCTACTGAGTTCTCTGACTTAGAATAATCACCGAAGCACTAATGTGATAGCCAAGGCTTCTGAGAAGTCATAGATTAAATGGAATCAAAGTTTTAGTGCTAGAATCGGGGGTTCATGAGTTCCATTTTCTCATCAACATAATTGTCCTTGGTACACAATGATTGTGCTACCACTTGAAAACCTATAGAGATGACTTACAAATGCTGATGCTAAGCTTGTATTTTTTTATGACATACAGCGTCCTCTTTCTTCTTGTCTTTTCTTCTCTCCTTCCTTCCCATTTTTCTTCCCTCCCTCCTTCAATAAGTTATTAGAGAAATCGTACCCTGAGTATAGCAGGCCACAGTCCACAGGGTCACAAAGAGTCAGACACAACTTAATGACTGAGGATGCACACACCCTCACTTTAAGCCTCAGGAGCCTGTGGCCATAAGGGTCATGACTAGAATCACCCTTGCATATTTTGTGTTAAAAAAAACCCCACCCTGCTTCTTCATAATCATTTTTCAAATAAATAGAGCTCTTTGTCTCTGCTTCTAGGAGTGGTACAGATCAGTCATTCTGAGAGTTAGAAGGATCAGTCCTCTTTGCTCTCCCCTCCTTCAAAATTATCATTTAGGCTCAGACCTTTTGAGTCCACTTGCTTGATAAACTATTGATTTTAAAAAACCTCATCTAAATATTTGAGAAAGTTTCCCATATAAAATAGGGTTGAAAGATAGTGATACTTAACCATCCTTCTCTTACTTTCTCATTTTCTAGAAAAAAGGTCTCTTGGATGTTTCATTTTTATATGGTGGGTAGAAAAAAGCTATATGGCATGAATGTATTTTTTTTTAAATAAATTCATCATTCAATAGAATCCAAGAATTCTGTATTCTTAACAGAAACTACAAAACCTTTACAAGATATCCTTGGCTATGCTAATACCATTGATACTTTTGTATGCAAGCAAGCCTCAGTTCATATTATAATGATCTGTGTTTGTACATTTGCATATAATGGTTTTTCAAGGCCATGCTGACAGCTCTATCCTAACCAATAATAATGGTATGGTTTGAGTTTCCATAGTAAATGAAGGCTAAGCAAACTTAACATAAAAGTTATTTCTATTGAAATCCAACCAACTAGAAAGAAATAGGAGGTCATGATACACACGGGAAAGAAATGATCCATTCTTAATTGAAGATTCCTTTTCATATCTACTTTTGTTTTATTTAGAGAAAAGACATTCTTCATAGTTAAGAAGCTTTCTTCACATGATCAGTCATTGTTTCTCTTTTAAAATTAAAGGAAAAACATGTATGCATTTTAATCAGAAGACTTTCTGTACAATGCTCACTGCTTTTAATTGGAAGAAAAACTTCAGGGGCAATGAGAGCCAAAACGTGCTTTCCTCTTAGATACCAGTTACCAACTAAAAAAAAAAAATAGTAGAATCTGAATAACATGATTTTAGGTATGCCTTGCCCCTGTGTTGTCGTAGAGGGACATGTCTATAACAAGAAGTTATTTACCTTGTGAACAGACTGTATCAACCACAGCCACTCATAATATCTCACCTACAAGGAACCTACAGAATCTCTAGGGGATGATAATCTTTCCTACAGATCTCCGAAGCAACAAGAAAATCCAACAGTAATCTTTCTTTTGCTATATTTGCCTTGTCAAAATTAGCTTTCTGTTTAAATGACTCATTGGATTGACGTACAAGGACAGTTGCAAATTTTCTTACTATTTTCTCTTCATGGTATGTAATCAACACTACAACATCTTAATCAAAGAAAAGTTTCACAATTGCAATTTAAATGTAGGAGGCAACCATGCATTTGGCAGTCATTTTCTACCCTTGCATAGACAGAATTTAAATATGTCACATAATCCCACACACAAATACTGCTTTGCAGGTGGTGCCTTTATTGCCATGCTTGTTGGATTAAGGTCTCTGATCAGGGAGTCTGTGTGACTGTGTCATCTTACAGCTGTAGTTATAACTCAGAGATGAGTTAGTAAAGCGTTTGAAAGAGAGAGTGGTCTCCCATCAGCTCAGTTATAGGACGTGTGGAGGCTCAGATCCCCTCATCCTAGAGCTAGACACAAACCTTCTGCATACTTTTCCACAAATGAACACAGGGCCAGAGAAGTACTGGGAAGTCTCTCAAGTTTCAATACTCTTCTTTGCTCCCTTCTCTCCAAAAAACATAGTAGAATACCTCTCCGTTTCCACCATTTACCTTTAGGTATCCTGTTTTTGTAAATCCCTAATCTTAGCAAAAATTACCTCTATTGACTGAACGTTTATGTTGGCTCTCTCTTAAAAAAAATTCACATGTTGAAACAATCTCCAATGTAACAGTATTTGGAAATGGGGCTTTGGGGAGGGGGTGATTAGGTCATGCAGACAGAACCCTCATGAATGGGATTAGTGCCTTTATATGAGGTCCCAATGAGCTCCCTTGCCACTTCTGCCATGTGAGGCCACAAGGAAAAGATGGTTATCTATGACCAGGAAGGAGCCCTCATCAGGCACTGCATCTGTTAGTGCCTTGATCTTGGACTTCTCAGCCTCCAGAACTATGAGAAATGCATTTCTCTTGTTTATAGGCCACCCAGTTTATTGTATTTTTATTATAGCAGTCAAAACAGGTGAACTCATTACTCATTCCGTTAGTTATATATTGAGGATTATTTCATACAAAGTCAGGAAGGTTCCAATCCCTGCATTTATTTCACCTCTCTTACTGGTATTTTAAGTTTGAAGGAAGGATTCAGTTTTATTCATCTTTGTATTTTTTCAGTACTCAATACATTCCTGCTGCTGTAGAGCCATCCCACACTGCTTATCATGTATTGCACTGGACAACTGTTGAGTGAATGCGTGCGGAAGGGGCACACCTTCAGTTTAAGCATTTTAATACGTTGTCATATAGCACCTTCCCAAGTGGCACTAGTGGTAAAGAATCTGCCTTCAATGAAGGAGGCCCTGGTTTGATCCCTGGGTTGGGAAGATTCCCTGGAGAAGTGCCCCCTCCAGTATTCTTGCCTGGAGGATCCATGGACAGAGGAACCTAGCAGTCTATAGTACATGGGTCAGACACAACTGAACAACTAACTTTCACTTTCATATAGTACCTTAATGTGAGGCAATGAGAGAATTTAATAATTATTCAGACTGAATCCTGGAACAAAGAAAACACCTTGCTGTTCTGGGGCTAGAACTCTGTCAAGTAATCCCTGATTGTTTGAAGGTCAAAAGTCAGGACCTTTTTCTCTTAAGGTTTGAATGTTGCATGGTGCTGCTGATGTAGATGATGACTTAATTTCACATAATATCAGGGAAGACAGCTGTGGTTGAAAATAAACCTGGGAAAACTGATCAATGAAGGGAGAATAACATAAAAGACAACTGATTTGGTTACTTTAAATAATGCTAACTTTGATCACTTACATGATGTCATTTATGCCTAAATGACAAGTCACCCAGTAGACATTATGTATATCATAAATATTTGCCAGAATAATTTTGATTAAAACAGTGAAATCACTCATATGATTTCATGTTTTGGGGGTGATTTGGCATAGAGGTCTGGCATCTGAACCATGAAAGAATATAAATATTTGAACTGTTTATGACATTGGGGATAGAGTAGGAACCAAGCAGATTCAATTTCTTGCTTATCTAGGACTTACTAATACTAGTAAGTATTAATGTATAAAGTATAATGTCTAGGACTAACTAATACTACTGATAGCACTTCTCCTTGAAAAAAATGCCTTTTGTCTATAATATCACATGAGCTTGAATAGGGGTACTGATCAAATTCTGGTGGAAAATGGATTTGGTATTAGGTTAACCAGTGTCAAGGCCAGTTAGGTTCTCTTGGTTCTATAACAAGCTTAAGCATGAATACTAGCAAGATCCTTCAGGATGTGTTATACTGGTCAAGAGTAAAACCAGGTTATATAAACCTATGTAAGTCTGTCAGATAGTGAAAATCAGTCACAAGGCAAAGCACAGGCATAATGAATATAAACTAACAGTAAAATCCTCCCGTCTACCAAGAATCAGCTATGGGCCCAAGGCCAGTACCATAATATGAAAGAGAAAATTTGATATGTTGTATATCAATGCTTGTTTTCAGATCTGTTACGGGCAAAAACAATCTATCTCTAATAACATATCCTCAAATTATTTTTTACTGTTTTTGACAGTACCCTATTCAATTTTTCAAAATGGCCTTTGTGTATTAGAGATGAAAAATCTTCCTAGAATCAGCAGTAAGAATGCATGGAACTGAATTCCATTTCTATGCATATCTGGTCCACTAAAAATATCTCCTCCTGCCACATGGCTATAGCTGTTTATTTCTCTGACACGACAGACTTCCAGAAAACAGAATGCTTTCCCCTCTGTGAAAGCACTGTTGAAGAGGCATTTCTCTCCGCCTTTTTGTTAAAAAGTTTTCTAGGTATGTGAGTTTGCTGTATTTGCATGTGTGGCCCAGAGGCCTCGTACAGTCTCAGCAGGATAGGTCCCTCGGAAAGGGAAATAGCTAACAGATCACATTTTATGATGAGGCTGCCAGATTGTTACTCCTCTATATACACCTCCTAGTTGTTCTGCATGGGGGACTCCCTAGGATGAATGGGAGAGATATATGAAGTGCTGAGGGGAATAATAATTTTGCACAAGGTAAAGGATAAAGGAAACGTGAAAAACATTCCTGCTTAGCCACAGGATAAGTCATATTAATCAGCCATTGTGCCACACCACTCCACAAGTGGAAGTAAAATTTATGAAAAGTGACTCATACAATGGATACAGCTTATAGATAAATATCACTTGAATGCTACACTTCACAGCTTTTCTCGCAGTGTATCAAATTACTTCATTATTCATGACCTTATTAAAATACATCATAGATACCCTTGGATATGAATTCTAAATACTTAATCTCAGCCCTGTGTATTTAAAAACGTAAGGAAAGCTCCATTTCTACCATTTCAGATTTAGACATTCACTTTACAGTGACAAATGATGAAAGGAAATAGTTTTGTATGGTTCATTTGGTTAAATACCTATGAGTCAAGTCTAGTCCACAGTAATGTAAAGATGCAGTGATGTGCATAATCTAAAAAGCACATATGCACTTTGGCCTCTAGACTATAACAGTAAGTATTTTCCTCATGTTCACCTTCTCAATTCTGTTTGGCTTAGGATATTAATAAAAATTGTATTTATAACATGGGACAAAAACTGGTCATGAAATGTCTCCCAAACATTGGTCAAATTTCAGACCAAGAGGGGAAACTGAGAAACGAAATATTGCTTGCGATATCAGTAAACAAAGGATGTCATAGTTATCAGAAGCTAGAGCCGCCTCCAGCCACCAGGTTAGCTGGTGAGCTCTGAGGGAATTCAGGATGTGAAAATACAGGATACTGGCCCCAGATAGCTAAGGTGAATATCAAAGGAATGATTTCAGTGAGCCCAGACTCTTGAATCTTCCCATATATTGAAAAATGCTAAATATTTTAGCTTGAGATATCTAATTTTCTTTTATTAACGGTAATCTTTTGTTCTTAGTACCCTCCCTTTGTCAGAAAACCCCTTCCCTCCTTGGAGCAATTTTCTCAGGATTACTCGAGATGTTATTTCCCAGTCTTGAAGTTCTCAGTATGTCTGTGGAATTTAAAAATATTCATAGCCTAAAAATTGAGGAAGTTTGAGGACTTTGAGCCCAGAAGGCAGCATCTTTAGTAACCCTGAGAGAACTGCTCCAAGGACATGAAGGTGGGGGGGAGCCCCATCATACATGAAGTTTACAATAAAGGGAAAGTAGTCTGAATGTCAAAAGATTATTATGAATTAAAGGAAAACCAGATATCTCAAGTTAGGGAATTTAGTGCTTTTCTACATACAGGAAGAGGCAAGAGTCTGGGCTCACTGAAATCATTCCTTTGATATGTACCTCAGCTATCTGGGGCCATTATCCTGTGTTCACATCCTGAGCTTCTCAGGGAGTCACTGCAGGGAGTGACCGCAGTCTGATGATTGCTAGACTGCTGCCGCTGCTGCTGCTCAGTCGCTTCAGTCGTGTCCGACTGTGCGACCCCAGAGACGGCAGCCCAGCAGGCTCCCCCGTCCCTGGGATTCTCCAGGCAAGAACACTGGAGTGGGTTGCCATTTCCTTCGCCAATGCATGCAAGTGAAAAGTGAAAGTGAAGTTGATCAGTCGTGTCCAACTCCTAGCGACCCTGAGGACCGCAGCCCACCAGGCTCCTCTGTCCATGGGATTTTCCAGGCAAGAGCACTGGCGTGGGTGTTCTTCACTTCCTGAGTTCTCTCAGGTCTCACCAGCTCACCTTCGGTGGTGGCTGCAGTCCTTGACGACTATGACATCCTTTGTGTCCTGATATGGCAGTATCACACTTTTTCACTGATGCTCCATTTCTCTGCCTGCTGAATAAAACATAACTCTCAACTTAAAAAAATATATTTATAAATATATCCCAACTGATGACCAGGAAAGCCAGACCAATCTTGAAAAGAAATACATGCTAGTATAGAACACCATTTAGTACTAAATGCATGTTATAGATGATCTGTAACTGAATAAAGTAGAGTTGCTGCAATATTAAAATCCCTCCATTTTATTACAATACTTCTGCAAAATTATGAATTAAATGTAATTTTAAACAGCTAAAATCCCAGAAGAGTTGGTGATTTGAATGTGTGCCATCAAGGCAATAGCCTTTCTTTTTTCAGCTTTGCTTTATATAACTAGATTGATTGGATTAGATATATAGACATAGAGATAGAAAATTGCAATTATAATTTTAGGCAAATATTAATGTTTGTGTTTTAGACTTTTTCTAACAAGAATATAAGTATTCATAACAAAGAGGCAAAGTTTTTCTCTCCTTTTCCATTCTTCCAATTTTAAATTAATTTTGGTTTTTAGTATTATATTAAAAAAATAACATAAGTTTTATCATCTTAATGATTTTCAAGTACATGGTTCAATAATGTTTCTTTAACAAATGTCAGTGAGAAAGCTAGTAGGTCATGAATAATTAGAATCTAGTATTAAAATGACTTTATGTACTTTTTCTGGAAAAACTTGAGCACAAGAGTTTACTGAAAACTCAATGCTCCCTTAAGGAATGTGTTTTTTTTTCTGTTAAAATATTGTACATAAATAATTTTATCAACAGACTAGAGTTATAGTTCTTTAAGATGTGCCTATATCAGCATTGTTTCTCTTATGTGATGAAAGCAGTAATCACCACAGTATAATAATTATCTTTTTTTTTTCAAGGAGTAATTAGGAATGCAACCCTGAATAAGTAATTGGTGTGTAAATTACTGCTGGTGTCCCAAGGATCCACTAGCTTACACATTCTTCTTTTCAGAAGTATTTTCCCTTTGATTATTATGCCTCATTTATACTATCAAATATAGGATTCATTCCTTTTTTTATAGCTGATGCTGCTTGTTGTGGAGTAAAGTAATTGAAGTTTATTGACTTCCTGGGGAAGAAAGTAAGCTAGAGAATTTTTAAAATATTCTTCCACTAGAAAAAAGTTCAAACTTCCTTCTACATAAATATAAAAATGAATTAACATCTATAACTCTTACGGATTTACAGAAAAACTTACCTCCATGATGATTTTTATAAATATGGCTGGGAAGACATTCTGTGTTTTATGTATTTCTTTTGTTAACTCATCTAATGCTTTTTGAATTGGTAATAAATACATGTCATGTCCAAAGAGAACAAAGTATATATAATGATACGTGGATACTTCCAGTTTTCTCCCTTTCTATCATTTTAGGGATAGTTATTAATATACAAGAATCTACAAATGTAATGTGTTTATCTGGAGTGATATTCAAAGCTATATCTATAAACATACTTATATCTTTCTGCATTAACTATTTTATACTACACACACTATTATGCACTTCGCATTTTGCTTGACATGGTATCAGTACGTATTGTGTCATCTGACTATTTTTAACCATTGCATCGTATTACATTCTATGTAACTGTTTGAATGTACATTCATACAATGCTAAAATTTATCTAATAATTTAAAAACCCAGTTCACTACCGGTTGAACATTTATGTGATTTCCTATTTTTCTGCTGTTAAAACCACTACAATAAATATCTTTATACATATGTTACTTTGCTGATGGCCAATATGTCTGTATAATACATTTTTAGGATTAGCACTGTTGAATCAAATAGTCTGTGAATTATAAATTATGGTTGATATTTCCAAGTCACTCTGCATATAAACTGTGCCATTTAACATGCCAACCAGCAATGGATACACTATCTATTATTCCTCACATTCATAGGGTATTCTATGTTGAAAGTACTATATCTCTAGTCAACATCTGCTTAATTAAATATGAGTATATTTTTCATTCTGTTAAAAAATTTTTTTCTCATTGCAAGTAGCAAATAACTGCATTCTTTAGTCATCCTAGGATTTGAAGAAAGAATCAAGCATAACTTGCTGTTAAAACTGGCTGTAGAACCATGAGAGAGATTTCACTCACCCCTGCCTCTTCTGTAATAAAACAATACAACTTAATGGAAAAGGGCATTAAAATAATTGCTGATCAGAAACATTTCTGAGCACAAACCATATATGATGCATACATCTCTAAAGTACACAGAACTCGGAACTGGAAAAGCGCTGAATACATTTAAGGCACAGTTTAAAGCTGAATAGACAGAATACACACAAGAACACGCCTTTTTTCAAGTCTCTTGCTTGTTAACTTTCCCCAAGCAAAGTTAATGAATTCTCTTTTCCCACAGACAATTCCCGTAGTGCTCTATTTATACTGTGCCCCTTCTCACTATGCGCCCTTCTCATTGTGTTTATCTACTGACTGCTCAGCAACTTTGTGCTGAGCTGTGAGACCCTCATGTCAGAACTCAAGACTTTGTGTAACCCCAATAGTTACCATAACACTTGCTACATAGTAAATGTGTTAACTATTGCTTGTATTGGGTTGGCCAAAAAGTTCGTTTGTGTTTTCCATAAGATCTTACAGAAAAATCCAAATGAACCTTTTGACCAACCGAGTAAGCTGAGCAACATCTCCTTTCATCCTCACAATAAATATATGATGTAAATAATATTATCGTTATAGATAAACTAATTGATATCTTTAAGAGAAAGCTCATTCTAGGTCACATGGCTAGTTAGTGGTAAAGGCAGAGTTCACGTCTTAAGATGTTCAGATGCCAAATCCAAGGTTTGGATGAAAGACAAGATACTGCTTCTAGGGAACAAATGAACTAAGGAAGACTTCTCTCAGGTCCTACTGGGATCACGGAGTGGCCCTTTATCCAGTTCTGCAGGATTACTGAGATTTGATCTCAAATCTTTCCCTTATTGAGCTTTGACTATTGCACTGTCCCTGGTGGTTCTTCTCCATGAACAATGATTATAGAGAGAGTAAGTTTCTCCAATCATCTCTGTTCTTGCTGTCACCAAAAATATATCTTTCATACACTAAAGTTTTCCTGCTAATCAATAGGAGAAAGATGAGGTAAAAATTATAACAAGATGAGGAAATTTAAAATGTTCTGGCAAACTGCAAAGTTGTTTTTCTTTTGTGGTATGGTATCTTAGTCTTTTTCTCTCTGAAAACTTACGTTATGCCTAGTTTCCTCTTTTAGCAGAAAGAATTGAAATCAGTGTTGAGATGGAAAGGGTTTTGAAGTGGTGAGCCTTCCAAACACCAACCTTAAGAGGTAGCTCATGGAACCACATGGGCTTCCCTTTGGCTCAGCTGGTAAAGAATCTGCCTGCAATGTGGGAGACCTGGGTTTGATCCTTGGGTTGGAAAGATCCCCTGGAGAAGGGAACAGCTACCCACTCAAGTATTCTTACCTGGAGAATTCCATGGACTGTATGATCCACGGGGTCCCAAAGAGTCAGACACAACTGAGCAACTTTCACTTCACTTCACTTTACTTCATGGAACCACATAGAGATAGTAGATCTCCAATTATCCCAAATGTGATTCAATTAAGATCATTTCCAAAAACATCTTCTTAGTTCTTAAGTTCCATTCTCTTGGACTACATGAGGGAATCTGGACTTCTGATTAGTTATCTGTACTATCACAGTCTCTAAACTATGAGTTAACAATGGGTTTTTCCCCCAAAGTTTTTTGGTTTTGTTTCTGTGATCACTGAGAAACACAGACAGCTAAAATCTAGAGGCATGAGGGCATCTGGAACTGAACATTCTTTCTACCCTTTTAGTTCTTTCTTTTTCCTGCTCTGATCCATTTCTCATAGATTACATTATTTGTCATAGGAGGGCTTTGGATAATTTGGGAGATAAAGAGATAATGTATCTTACATTAACACTAACAGGTTTCCAATAGATTTGAAAACTGAATTGAACTATATGATTCACCAGAAATCGGCAGAGTCATTAGAAGATTGATAAAATCAGAAATGTGTAAGGTGCTCATGGGGACCAAGTGTTTTCCTTTTGGAAAGACTCAAAAATGATATTAATGTTAAGGTGGAAGAAAAGGTGTCTTGAATAATTGATTTGTCTTAAAATCTGACCTGTCTCTTGAGAAACCTGTATGCAGGTCAGGAAGCAACAGTTAGAACTGGACATGGAACAACAGGCTGGTTCCAAATAGGAAAAGGAGTACGTCAAGGCTATATATTGTCACCCTGCTTATTTAACTTATATGCAGAGTACATCATGAGAAATGCTGGGCTAGAAGAAGCACAGCTGGAATCAAGATTGCCAGGAGAAATATCAATAACCTCAAATATGCAGATGACACCACCCTTATGGTAGAAAGTGAAGAGGAACTAAAAAGCCTCTTAATGAAAGTGAAAGAGGAGAGTGAAAAATTTGGCTTAAAGCTCAACATTCAGAAAACTAAGATCATGGCATCTGGTCCCATCACTTTATGGGAAGTAGATGGGGAAACAGTGTCAGACTTTTATTTTGGGGGGCTCCAAAATCATTGAAGATGGTGATTGAAGCCGTGAAATTAAAAAACGCTTACTTGTTGGAGAGTAAAAAAAAAAAAAAGCAGAGACATTATTTTGTCAACAAAGGTCCATCTAGTCAAGGCTATGGTTTTTCCAGTAGTCATGTTTGGATATGAGAGTTGGATGATGAAGAAAGCTGAGCACCAAAGAATTGATGCTTTTGAACTGTGGTGTTGGAGAAGACTCTTGAGAGTTCCTTGGATTGCAAGGAGATCTAGCCAGTCCATCTTAAAGAAGATCAATCCTGGGTGTTCTTTGGAAGGACTGATGTTGAAGCTGAAACTCCAACAATTTGGCCACCTCATGTGAAGAGTTGACTCATTGGAAAAGATCCTGATGTTGGGAAGGATTGGGGGCAGGAGAAGAAAGGGACGACAGAGGATGAGATGGCTGGATGGTATCACCGACTCGATGAACATGAGTTTGGGTGAACTCCGGGAGTTGGTGATGGACAGGGAAGCCTGGCTTGCTGCAATTCATGGGGTCGCAAGAGTCGGACACAACTGAGTGACTGAACTGAACTGAAAATTATTTATGACCTCAAACTTAAAATTTAGGAAAAGGAACCAAGATACCAAAGAGAGGCAGAATGATCTAGACTTATCATTAATTCAACATGAACTTTTTGAAGTCCCTCAATGTGCCCAGCATTTTGGTGGAGATATAGCAGTAAATAAATCTTAAAAAAAAATTCCTACCTTCTTGGGGCTCATCTTTTGCTGGATGGAAGAGGTCTAAGCTAGGAATTAAGTGAAACAGAGTCTAACCATAACTTCAAAACAGACTTCCTATATTAATTTCAGTTGAGTTCAGTCGCTCAGTCATGTTCAACTCTTTGCGACCCTATGGACTGCAGCACATCAGGTCTCCCTGTCCATTACTAACTTCCGGAGCTTACTCAAACTCATGTCCATTGAGTCAGTGATGCCATCCAACCACCACATCCTCTGTCATCCCCTTCTCCTCCTGCCTTCACTCTTTCCCAGAATCAGGGTCTTTTCAAATGAGTCAGTTTTTCACATCAGGTGGCCAAAATATTGAAGTTTCAGCTTCAATATCAGTCCTTCTAATGAATATTCAGGACTGATTTTCTTTAGGATGGACCGGTTGGATATCCTTGCAGTCCAAGTGACTCTCAAGAGTCTTCTCCAACACCACAGTTCAAATCAATTCATCTTGGTCTAATCTTATTTTCAAAATAAGATTTTTCCTACTTGTTTTAAACAGTGTTGTTATAAAAGTTTTGAATGTAAAAGCACTATACAAAGCCTAACAAGATGATATTCATTTTGTATTATTCATTGTAAGTGTAAGTCACAGCTCAATGAGATTTTTGAATTAACTGTTAATTCTGAATTTTTACCCACACTAATAAACCATGTTAACACAGTTAATTCACAGTCTCCAGTTGTGTGACCATCAATATAACCAAAAAGCCAACTCCAGTATGAAGTATACTGGTATTCCCCTTTGCCCCATATGAGTATGACACAGTTAGGCAAACTAGACAAGACTATCACAGAAGTCTTGAATAATTTCTATAGACCAGGAAAGTTCTAAAAATATTTACGACCCCCTCCCCAAATTCTGATGGTTTTCATTACTCTTAAAAGTTCACACTCCATATATGACACCTTAGTCAAGTGGAGTTATGATGATCCATTTTTCTTTATTTTATTTTTATGAACACAAATATGAGACAATCCAATCTAACTGCAATGTTGATTGATTTCCTTTATTTCTCAATGAAATACCTTTGCTTTTCTGAGAAAAGATAGTTTATTAGGTCTTTCTCTCCTTCCCAGGCCCTCTCTGTTTCTCTCCAACTATTTACATAAAGTAAACATTCTTGGAATATTCTACTGTTTATCCATTGAACATTATGACTTACTTATCTTAGAAGATTGTTTTCTTCTTTGTAATGAGTTCCAATTTTTTACTGTCTCCATATTACAAAAAAAAATGCCATAGGATTAAAAAAATCTTATCAGTGTTAATGTGTGAGTAATGGTGCATTACTAAGCACCATTATATAGAACTATATAAAAAAATCACAAGACTATGTATCTTGATTATAACAAAGAAAAGTAGTCTAATTTTGAGTTCTTCTCAATCATTCTATGTCTAATTAGTTACATGTCTTTGGGGAGTATCCCTTTAACAACTGTAGCTCACTTTCCTCCAAATTTAAATAAGGGTTAAGATAAGTCTATCTTTAAGACCTTTCCTTCCAGTGTCAACAGGTCTATGAAACTTCTTGTTTTTATGAGTTGCATTTCAATTTTCTAAATAAAACTTCACTAATGTGATTATTACTTTTTAATTACATGAATATTATCTCCAGGAAGAATTTGCTTTTAAGAAATTAAAATACAATTTACAATAACTTTATAGTATTACTAAGAGATGTAAATTAAGTGATTAAAAACACAGTAGCCATAAACAGAAAATGCTATTCCAGTTGAAATACACAGGCAAGTTATGTCTTAGGTTGCTGTAGTGAACTGTATACATAGCACATATGGAAGTCTAATTCTTCAGGGTTTTTAGGCCTCTTAATCTTCATCCATTTTTGTATTTTTAAAGTATGATGAATATACCAAATTTGTAATTTAAAAGCAATCCAAAGTCATAAATACATACTGGAGGCACAAGAGTTAACTCAGCGGCCTAGTTCCTTTCGTCTTATATGGAGCTATCCTTTGCATTTCTGCACTGGCTGAATTCCTCTCTGCTTGTGTCTGCTCACGTGTGTTGCTGGGCCTTCTCTGCTCCTTTCCAGATCCTTCTTTCTCCCTCCATTCTTCAGTAACTGTGCTCTTGCTTTTTCACTTCTTGTCTGTCTTCTTGCTCCTCTCTATTTCCATGTCCTTCTAGAAAAATATGTTCCTTAACATTTTTCTCTTTCTTCCTTCTACTTCTACTCTGCACTTAGTTTTTGCTTCCACTTCCATGGTACTCCATAGTTGAGTACCCATTTCTCTTTATTATCCTTTTACTCCCCCTTTCGATTTTTTGTTATCTGCACTACACAAACTCACCCGAACCTGTGATCATTACTGTGTGTTTGTGAGTGTGTGTGTGTGTGCACACATGGCCAGTCGCATTTGACTCCTTGTGACCTCATGGATATAGCCCGTGAGATTCCTCTGTTCATGGACTTCTCCAAACAAGAATACTGGAGAAGGTTGTCATTCCCTTCTCCAGGGGATCTACCCAACTCAGGGATTGAACCTGCATCTCTGATGTCTCCTGCATTGGCAGGTAGATTCTTTACCTCTGTGCCACTTTGGAATAACTTTACTTCTTCATTATTTCAATTGTAAATATTTATTGAGCCTCTCCTATGGGCCATCAGGTTTTCTCTCTCTCTCTTTGGTGACAAAACATTAGATAAACAGACAGCAATTTAGGTGAGAAGAAAACGATTCTTTAATCATATTTTTTGTTAGAAGTATGAAATCATTCACCCACTTAGGCATTCAATAAAAAGTAAAATGTAACTAATGGCTAATTAGTTTATAAGCCATTGCTAATATGCCTGTACTTATATATGACTGCTTAAGCAAGGCAACATTTCTGTATGCATCTTTATATATATACACAAAAGAACCATAGCCATATTCATGATCATACCTAAGTCTATATGTAGCATATGTATGTGAATAAAAAGCTATATATTCTGGTCAATGTTTCCACTAAATTAATTAAAAGTTGGGATTAGTCTTCCATGCTAGGTGAACATAAAAGTATAAATACACAAATATACACATATAGTCAGAACTGAACATTAAAACTAAAGGAAACTTACAACAAAGTTAATCTGACAAATATTTGATGGAGTATATTAGTAGTATTATACTGAACAACAATTAGGATTTAATGGTAAATAATTCATGTAAATGAATATAATTAACCTTTTTTCCCTCACACCCAAATGTTTCCACAAACACTTGCTTTCTTAACTAGAAATAAAAAGAGCTTTATTTTCAATATGATAACAAACATTTAATTAGATTGCTTTCCTAACAAATCACTAATGTGTTTGTAAAGGGAGTGGGAAAGGTGAGAGAAATTTTGATGTGTAGGACACACAGAAGACAAACAGTTTTATCAGGAGTAAAATAAAAATGATGGCACATGGTCCATGGGTTGTTGAGGAACAGTAGTATAGGCAGGGACTGTCTGTGGTGATAACATCCTCCTGCTTTCCTAAAAGCCATGGAAGGTATGATTTAAGTATTGAAAACTAAAGGTACTCTCCTCACCTTTGTAGCTAGCCACAGAGAGCTCAGTTCAGTGGCAGTCACGGCAGTCAGGCAGCCTAGGGCTGATACACCGAAAGCAAACTCTATGCCCTAAAGCTTGATATGATGTTTAACTGAAGGCAAATTAAGATCAAAAACCTTTGAATTCAGATATGTTCAGCAAAGTGGGCATATCACTGTATAAGGGTAGAGCTAAAAATGGAAAACATATAACTTTTAGGGGAAGTCAAGTTCGAGACCTGGTAGTACAGAGATTATTACTTCAAATGCCTCAGATAAAAGCAATACTCTTGGCCTAATATTTTCAGTGAATACTTTATCATTTAGGCTGTTTCTTAAAACTCTATATATCAGAGAAATGAATCTGCAAGTTTAATAAAAAATGGTTCTGTGAGCTGTCTTTCCATAAGATTGAACACACATGAATAAATAAAATCAAGAGGGAAAGTTCAAAAACCACAGTGAGGCTTATATTTTGATTTGCAAAAAAAAATGCACTTTTCTTACTGTTACCTAAAAGAATATGATGTGCAGTAATTTGGTTTTTAATTTTTTACTGAGATGAAAATAAAATTATTTAATTCTTTTTCACACCGGTAGGATATCTGTATGTTCCCTTGTATTTTGCTTTAAATAGCTTCCTTATTCAGAAACTGAGCTCTAGTTTCTTCCTTCCTCATCCCCCCAATCCCCACTACTCCATAAAAAGGAAGCTATGCAGCCATTCACAGAGTATTGAAGTGAAAAATGTCTGTTATTGTATGTTGGCATGGAGAGAAATCAGAAAGCAAGGTTGATGAAAGATCTGAATTCACACAAATCTAAAGATGAGCAGAGACAGAAAAGAAATCACAATAAGCAAAATGGAGAGTCAAATGTCTAATTTCAAATGACAATCAACAAAGCACTAATAGAGAACTAATTTTTTAAAAGATGTCCTTGGCCATGATTGCATCTCACAGTAAAAAAATCTGAGCTCTTGGGAAATGGGAAAAGCAGGAACTAGGAAGGAGCTCCTTCCTTGGAGAAGGAAATGGAAACCCATTCCAGTATTCTTGCCTGAAGAATTCCATGGGAATTCCATGGTGGGCTATAGTCCATGGGGTTGCAAAAAGTCGGACACGACTGAGCGACCGTAGCTCGCTCACACTCAGGAGCTATAGTGGTGGCAGGCAGGAACAAGGCAGGAGTCAGACCATCAGGAATGCCGGTGTCACAGGGTGGTGGTTGCGGAGTGAATGATTGTTAAGTTTCTTCTCATCATTTGAAAAAAGTCACTTACTGGGCTCTGTTAAATATGTCACATGTGGTTATAGGAAGACAGTCTTGGGTCAGATTGTTATCGGGAAATGTCTGGATTGCAAAATAACTCCAGAAGATCTCAGCTGAATATCATATTGTCACAGAAGTAATCTCATGGTCCAGATCTGCACAAAGATAACAAAGCCACATCCTGGTGGTGAATGCTTACATGATGGGATCTATTTTCTTCTCACTAAGTGTGAGGGCTTCCAGTTCTTCCTAAAAAAGGAGGAAAATGACCTTGCTAAGTGTCCCTTGAGTTTATAGCTTTATACAAATGAATGTAAAATATCCAGCCATGGGACACAAAACCATATATCAGCATGACCTTTTTCACGTGACCAGCTGGCAGGCAGACTTTTTACAGCAAGGGGGCCCAGGGCTACAGTTCCGTTCAATCTGTTCATTTAGTTGTGAGATCTGGAACTACTTCTGAACTTATATTTGTTTTACTAAACCAATTTCCTGAGTCATTTAACAACATATCACAAGTGCCCTCCTGAATGCAGATCATTGCAGTAGGCACAGAGAGAGATTCTAGGCAAATTTAGGACATATACATAGCTTACAGAGAATCAGAACAACTTCACAGGGAAAAAGTAAACTGTTGTTGCTGTTGTTTAGTCTCTAAGTCTCTAGCCCACCAGGCTTCTCTGTCCATGGGATTTCCCAGGCAAGAATACTGGAGTGGGTTGCCATTTCCTCCTCTAGGGGATCTTCCCCACACAGGGATTGAACCCACATCTCTTGCATTGGCAGGTGGGTTCTTTACCACTGAGCCATCAGAGAAGCCCAAAAACGCAGACTAGCAACATCTGGAGAAGGGAATGGCAATCCACTCCAGTATTCTTGCCTACAGAATTCCATGGACAGAGAAGCCTGGCAGGCTGAATCCATGGGGTCACAGAGCTAGACATAACTGAGTGACTAACACACACAGACACAGCAACACATAAACTAGAATAACTGTAAATCCATTCAACAAATATTCATGGTTCCGATACTGTTAACTGTCAAAACAAACATGGCCAAAATAGATTGTGATCCTACTCTATAAACTTAGGATCAAATCCCAGCTAGTAAACACAACCACTAACAGGCAAATTTGGCCTAGGAGTGCAGAATGAAGCAGGGCAGAGGCTAATAGAGTTTTGCCAAGAGAACACACTGGTCATAGCCAACACCCTCTTCCAACAACACAAGAAAAGACTCTACACATGGACATCATCAGATGGCCAACACAAAAATCATACTGATTATATTCTTTGCAGCCAAAGATGGAGAAGTGCTATACAGTCAGAAAAAAACAAGACTGGTTGCTGACTATGGCTCAGATCATGAACTCCTTACTGGCAAATTCAGACTTACATTGAAGAAAGTGGGGAAAACCACGAGGCCATTAACGTATGGCCTAAATCAAATCCCTTATGATTATACAGTAGAAGTGAGAAATAGATTTAAGGGGCTAGATCTAATAGACAGAGTGCCTGATGAACTATGGATGGAGGTATGTGACACAGTACAGGAGACAGGGATCAAGACCATCTCCAAAAAAAGAAATGCAAAAAAGCAAAATGGCTGTCTGAGGAGGCCTTAGAAATAGCTGTGAAAAGAAGAGAAGCAAAAAGCAAACGAGAAAAGGAAAGATATACTCATTTGAATGCAGAGTTCCAAAGAATAGCAAGGAGAGATACGGAAACTTTCCTCAGCAGTCAATGCAAAGAAATAGAGGAAAACAATAGAATGGGATAGAATAGAGATCTCCTCAAAAAGATTAGAGATACCAAGGGAACATTTCATGTAAAGATGGGCTCAATAAAGGACAGAAATGGTATGGACCTAACAGAAGCAGAAGATATTAAGAAGAGGTGGCAAGAATACATAGAAGAACTGTACAAAAAAGATCTTCATGACCCAGATAATAATGATGGTGTGATCACTCACCTAGAGCCAGACATCCTGGAATGTGAAGTTAAGTGGGCCTTAGAAAGCACTGCTATGAACAAAGCTAGTGGAGATAATGTAATTCTAGCTGAACTATTTCAAATCCTAAAAGATGATGCTGTGAAAGTGCTGCACTCAATATGTCAGCAAATTTGGAAAACTCAGCAATGGCCACAGGACTGGAAAGGTCAGTTTTCATTCCAATCTGAAAGAAAGGCAATGCCAAAGAATGCTCAAACTACTACACAAATGTACTCATCTCACACGCTAGCCAAGTAATACTCAAAATTCTCCAAGCCAGGCTTCAGCAATACGTGAACTGTGAACTTTCAGAAGTTCAGGCTGGTTTTAGAAAAGGCAGAGGAAAAAGAGATAAAATGGCCAACATCTGCTAAATCTTCGAAAAATTAAGAGAGTTCCAGAAAAACATCTATTTCTGCTTTACTGACTATGTCAAAGCCTTTGACTGTGTGGATCACAATAAACTGTGGAAAATTCTGAAAGAGATGGGAATACCAGACCACCTGACCTGCCTCCTGAGAAATATGTATTCAGGTCAGAAAGCAACAGTTAGAACTGGACATGGAACAACAGACTGGTTCCAAATAGGAAAGGGAGTACGTCAAGGCTGTATATTGTAACCCTGCTTATTTAACTTATATGCAGAGTACATCATGAGAAATGCTGGGCTGGAGGAAGCACAGCTGGAATCACGATTGCTGGGAGAAATAACAATAATCTCAGATATGCAGATGACACCACCCTTATGGAAGAAAGTAAAGAAGAACTAAAGAGCATCTTGATGAAAGTGAAAGTGGAGAGTGAAAAAGTTGGCTTAAAGCTCAACATTCAGAAAACTAAGATCATGGCACCCAGTCCCATCACTTTATGGCAAATAGATGGGGAAATAATGGAAACAGTGTCAGACTTTATTTCTTGGGTTCCAAAATCACTTCAGATGGTGATTGCAGCCGTGAAATTAAAAGACGCTTCCTCCTTGGAAGGAAAGTTATGACCAATCTAGACAGTATATTAAAAAGCAGAGGCATTACTTTGCCAAAAAAGGTCCGTCTAGTGAAGGCTATGGTTTTTCCAGTAGTCGTGTATGGATATGAGAGTTGGATGGTAAAGAAAGGTGAGCACCAAAGAATTGATGCTATTGAACTGTGGTGTTGGAGAAGACTCTTGAGAGTTTCTTGGACTCCAGGAGATCCACCCAGTCCATCCTAAAGGAGATCAGTCCTGGGTGTTCATTGGAAGGTCTGATGTTGAGGCTGAAACTCCAATACTTGGCCACCTGATGTGAAGAGCTGACTCATTTGAAAAGACCCTGAGGATGGGAATGATTAGGGGCAGGAGAAGAGGGGGGCGAGAGAGGTGAGATAGTTGGATGGCATCGCCAACTCAATGGACATGAGTTTGGGTAAACTCTGGGAGCTGGAGATGGACAGGGAGGCCTGGCGTGCTGCGGTCAATGTGGTCACAAGAGTTGGACACGACTGAGCAACTGAATTGACTGAAGGTGGTTTATAAGAATCCTCAAAGTTATTTGCAGTTTAGTATGTATTAGGAGAGGTGCTATATATTAGACACAGAAGTAATTTCTGTAGTTCTTACTAGTAAGTAAAATTGCTCTTAATTAACTTCAAAGATAGGACCTGGCTTCTAACGCGTGCATTTGCGTGCTAAGTCATGGCAATATGTCTGACTCTTTGCAACCCTCTGGACTGTAGCCCACCAGGTGTCTTTGTCCATGGGCTTCTCCAGGCAGATAGCAGTGAGCATTTACCAGTAAACAAAACCTAAGGCCATCATGGAATTATTAAGTGAGTATTTATGATGTGTATATCTTTATATTTGTGGGAAAGAGAAACATTTTCTGCCTACAAGGAACATTTAATTTAGTTGAGACTAAACTGGATGTTGTCATTTTGACCAGAAATAAAATCTTTGCTAATAATTTCTTTGCTTTGATACGTATTATGCTAACAATATTTAATACTACAGAAATTAAATATGGCCATTTCCTGGCAGTTTATTCTTTTTTTAGGGGTTTGGAAATTGATTTTTAAATCATTTATCTTGGCAGTTTCCTTTGAAAAGCTAACAGGTTTATCATTTACAGCATCTACCATTCTCAAATTATCAAATTTTGTTAATAGAGCCTGGCTGGAATCTCTCGGCCTCAGAAATGGAACTAAGTTCTGTATGTGACTAATATATTTTCCAGGAGAGCTAAAAACAGGAATGTCCCTGAAATGAATGGCTTTCCTGCATATAATAGTCATCAAACACAATATTATCTTTCTCAATATATAATATTCTGAAATTTCTGTCTTAGCCTTTAAATATTACTCTAAACTCTCAAACATCGTAAGTTGTGTCCCTAAGGAGATTTCATTCAGTTTCTTAAAAACTAGGATATGAGTTAGTTAACATTTAAATATGTCTCACTTTAGAAACATATACACTTTCACCAGTTAATTTTGAGATGGTTTTGAGTGAGATAACATGAGGAAATAGCCTAGGTTACTTACTTATGTTTTTCCCAGAAATATGCCCTGAAAATAGCTAATAATATAATAACATAGAAAACTAAGAGTATTATACTAACATTTTATTATAAAATCATTATTTTAAAGATTCTTTGAATTTATATCACTAAAAAATGAATATTCTATGTAAGCTTTCTCCACTTTTGAGAGTAGGTAGTAAATGTTTTGGAAATGGCAATGGCAACCCACTCCAGTACTCCTGCCTGGAGAATCCCATGGACGGAGGAGCCTGGTGGGCTGCCGTCTATGAGGCTGCACAGAGTCGGACACAACTGAAGCAACTCAGCAGCAGCAGCAGCAGTAAATGTCTTTCTGTTTCACTCATGGTTAAAGTTTTTTTTTTGGCCATGTTGTGCAGTTTGCGGGATCTTCGCTTCCTGGCCATGGATTGAATCTGGGATCCAGCAGTGAAAGCACACAGTCCTAACCACTGGCCAACTAGGAAGTTCTTACAAGTATTTAAAATTTTTCTACAAAGTATTTTATACAATTATTTTGTAGTGGCCCCTGTGTGTAATATACAATAGGAAATATATTTGACATCAGTTTTTGAAAAAAAATTGTGATTATTATTATCAGTCTTCCAAATATGTTTGATTTTAAAAAGGACTTTGGTTTCTCATTTGTTGAGAAGCCCAAACCCTGATGTAGTGTTCTATTTCCCTAATAGCCCTCACAGACATTTAAAATAAAACATTGTACAGCTAAAGATATAAATACTACTTTGATCAAGTCATACACACCGAAACAGAGCTTGCTTTTCTAAGTTAATAGTTTTGTCAAATATAGGGAAGTTTAAATACTATATGATGAAGTTAACTTACAAAAATCAGTATATTTCTTATTCTATGCTAATGTTCAGAAATCACAGCCTATCATATGAAGCCTACTTTTACATTTTATTCTTATGTTAATATAATTCATGAGATTAAAACTGCTAATATTTTTAGTTCCTTACTTAGGCACAAAAAAATATAAGTGAAATACAGAAAGGCTTTTGAGGATGATGCCTTATTCAGTAAAAATTCTGATATATACTACTCAACTATTATTCCTTTAATTATTAAACTTTGTTTCACACTTACTGTTCAAATGTTAAGCTAGTTGTGTTTGGAAGGATTTTTATGACAGATACTATGGAATAATGTGCTCTGAAACCTGCAGTGTGCCATATAATGGAAGTTATCATTTTCATAGGGTGAAAGTTTTATTATAGGATTTCTGAGGTATATTATGGAAAAAACATGCAATTTTGGAATAACAAAACATGCTTAAAGTCTTAGCATTTTATTTTCTAGATATATAACCTTGGCGAAACACTCAAACTCTTTGAGAACCAGTTTTCTAATATACAGTCATTTCATACACAGATAGATTTAAAAAGATAATGTGTGTGAAAATACTTTGTAAATTCTGAGGTGGTTTGTAAATGTTCATTATTATAATAAAACATGGTTCCTGACTTAAAGAGGTGGAATATCTAACAGAAAAGAAAAAAGGCTGTTAAAATGCATCAAAATATCTTTATTTCTCTTGAAAGTATTAAATGAAAGCCACATAGTATTTTATATAATAAAATTTATATTAAAAGATATTTTATAAAATACATTTAATATATAAAATAGTGTATATAAATTATGTGTATTTTATGTTGTCGATATTGTTTAGTCACTAAGTCATGCCCAACTCTTTTGTGATCCCATGGACTGTAGCCACCAGGGGCCTCTGTCCATGGGATTTCCCAGGCAAGAATACTGAAGTGGATTGCCATTTCCTTTTCCAGGGAATCTTCCTGACCCAGGGATTGAATCTGTGTCTCCTGCATTGGCCGGCAGGTTGTTTACCCCTGAGACATCCATATATTAAAAATTTTACACAATTAAAATTGCATTGTATTTTTATTAGATGAACGGACAGATCTGGTTGCAGATTTCTCTTTGAGGGAAAGATCAATATGTTTGATCCTGGGATCTTTTTGTGATATAAAGAGGGAAAGGATTAAAAACAACAAAAACACCTGGCAATAGTCAACTGTCACAAAGATATGAAAAAAAAAAATGAAGCCCCTTAGAAAGATGCTTTCCAGAGCAAATATTCAGAAGTACTTTAATTCTGATTCAGTAACATTTGTGTTATATGAAGTTAAATTAGGCATCAAAATCCCAGCAACGTTCAGGACAAGGAACTTCTATAAGTGCTAATCTTCTTAGTGAATGGCAATGGCGGATTTTTCAGGCTACATGTTAGTAGGTGAACACTTTCTTCCCCCCCGCTACCATTATCTTTCATTTTTATACTTCATAATGCAGAACACTGGTCATACTTTTCAGGACATTTTTGCAATTGGATTTTTAAGTATCAAATGGATAAAATAATAAAAATGCTCAGGAAAGTTTTAAGAAAAGCTTTATTTTACAAGGAATATCCAATGCAGTGATACAATAATGACATTATTATTTGCTCAGTTGCTCCGCTGTGTCCAACTCTTTGTGAGCCCATGGACTGTAGTCAGCTAGGCTCCTCTGTCCTTGAAATTCTCCAGGCAAGAATACTGGAGTGGGTTGCCATTTCCTTCTACAGTGCACTTTCCTGACCCAGGGATCAAACCCAGGTCTCCTGCATTGCAGGCAGACTCTTTTTACCTACTGAATCATTGGGCTGGGTGGAGCTTTTATTTTACAAGGAATATCCAATTCAGAGATATAATAATGACATTAATAATGCCTTCTTTCATCTCATGTCATGGATATGAAGCAGTGACACTGATACTTCTATCAGCCCATTGCACCTGGTGGTCCTTTCTCCTGGGATGCCCACTCACAAATCCTATTAAAGTCAGTGGGACTCAGGGACCCAGTGGAAAAGAGGGGCAGATAACATGGAGAAAAATGTCCATTATCAATGTGATTTACACAAGGTCAGAGATTAGTTTGGTCTCTAAAAGGGAAAAGTTTGCTTGGAAATCTTTTCTGCTTGCTCTAAGGAATTGGGAGGGCACAGGGCCTTTTGGAACAGCCATCCCAGAAAGACCATCTTATTTTCCCCATATTTTCTCCTTGGGTTCAACAGTATAGGATTAGCTGGGGGCTGCTAAATGACAGCCCCTAATGAGCTGATGCCAGATCTACAGAGTCAAGGTAATTGGATCTGCCAGGTTAACTAAGCAGTTGGCCTAGAAGAAGCCCTGAGGACTTCAATTAGATTCCATTTTAATTCTCTGGTTAATTAGATATTCTATATTGGTTGTAGAAGGGGCAATTCTCAACTCTCTCTCTTTCCCTTGCCTTCACTCTGTAATCTTCCTATGAGAAATATAGCCCACACAGAAAAAATGCAAATCATATCACCAACCTGGTCCTCAGCTAGATGGCTCCAATGACTGGGTTATATCTTTCAGAGCAAAAAGCCAAATGGAGGATTTATACTGTGAGCTATTAGTAATCAAATTCACAAAGCAGCGAACATAAAACTTTTTCTCGTGTGGGACATGTTTTTATGCATTTGCATTATAACTTGAGACTTTTCTCTATAGAAATAAACATTTATACAAATATAAATCACTTAAATATATGGAACTATAAACTGTTGATTAAGATTTATGATGTCTCTTATGTTTATGATGTATTTTTATGCAACACAACCATTTAATGAAAAGGGTTCAAGGATCCTATTGACATTTACTTTTCTTCTTACCATATATTTATTAAGCCCGAATATAACATTCACATTAACATCAAATACACGTAAAATATGAAATTGCTGGAGAGGAATGATGACATATTTTAGTACTTTGATGGCGGCGCCAACATTTCATTTAGGATATTTATATGTGTCATCTAAAAAGGACAATAAATTCCAGTGAAGGCTCAATATATTACAAGACTTTTCATCAACACACTCCACAGGGTAGGCTAAAACCACAGAGGGAAGGAAGAAATACTGCTGAATAATCAATCTTTGAAAGCATTCAATGTTATTAAAAAAGCTACATTTAAAACATCCATAAGTCTGAAAAATGAATGTGGCAGAAGTGGTGAAATGCATACACATGGGTATGAGAATTCTACAGAACATTTACTTTTCTTTATTTTTAGAATTAAGATTATTAGCTAAACAAAAATTTATTAAATATACAATGGGATATTAATGATGCTAAGCTCCTGAAACAAACTCCACCCAGGAGGTAGGAAAATTTCTTTGTGTGAAGTATTTTTTAGTTTTCAATGCTCACTCTTGCTAACTCAAACACATAAAAGCAGGCAGACACACTGTTCAGTTTTAAGGATGGGTGAGTTGAATTAGATACATTCTTTACTTGTATCTGGGGTCGCACCGAGTCGGACATGACTGAATCGACTTAGCAGCAGCAGCAGAAGCTACTGAAGACTGGAGTGAAGTTTGCTTACATCTCTCCTATCCTGAGTCTGAACTGATTTATGTGTCAAGTATTTCAGCAATACAGACAGGTATCCTTAAAAAGCCACTATGCCCATGCTGTTCTAAATGACCAGCACTCATGAGAAGAATGTGAGAATTAACAGTTTGCACTGTTCCTTGCCAGAGCTGATGGTAGCGTATTTTAAAGCAAAGGGGCAGAGGTCCATAGTCCTGCCTCTTCTTGGAAGGAATAATTTCATCCACTATAAGAAGACCAGCATTACTGTTTTTTAAGCTTTGTTCTCTTTTACTTACAAATGTATCATACTGAAAGGAGAAGTTTCCTAAGACCCCACCACAAAGGCAGGCCTCCTGATTCTGTGCTGTTCCAGAATTACTCTTTTTCACTTGTATTTGTTCTCTGAATAAAGTAAAAAAAAAAAATGATAGAATTTTCTCTGTCCTCTGCTGCAAAGAAGGAGATCTCTTTCGCAAATCAATGCCATTAAAGTTGCTGCCGTATCTCTTTCTCTAGGCCTTATTCAGTAATCCTGTGTGCATGCTAGTATCTGAAGTTCTTTCAAGTATACATGAGGCACCAAAGGATAACTGTTCTATAAAATTCATTCTGGGAAAATGAGCTTAAAAATCATTTGCAGCAGAATATCTCTACAGACGAATCTGACAAGGTGACAACCTGTATATTTTTGTTTTTCATATTCATAAATCAATTTCTCTCTCTCTTCACTCCAGACACTCATGCCCAAGTACAGGCACACACATGAGTACTACATGCCCTCTCTCTCAAGGTGGGGGTGGGGGTGGGGCATGACTGTAAATAATCTATACCTCTTTGGCACTTTTAATGGTATCTTTCATTGCTACACAAGCCTAACGGATGTATGAAGCACCTGTTGGGTGCAAGAACTCTTTTGATTTCCAGACAGCACTTTCCATTTTGAAGTAGAGGGAGGTATATAAGCCTCCTCAGTGTGAAAGTACTGTTTACAAATAGGACCTATTATTCTCAAAATCTCAGGGAGGAAATGATTTGTCATCACACTGAGAACTATACATACATCACTCTTATCCCTCTCCTAAGGACTAATATCATATTCTGGCCAAAGGGCCCTTTTAGGATTTACATGAAATAGAACACTCAAGAGAATGAATTTGAAAGTTTACAAAGTAAATGACTAGTTATTAATTATGCAGAGAATCCACATCTCTCCCCAGATGCCAGGGAAAGTTCTCCTTTTTGCAAATTAGTATTTTAAAATATTTATTTATTTTTGGCTGCATCATCTTACTTGTGGTGTGTGAGCTCTCCAGTTGTGGATTTAGTTGCCTCATGGCATGGGAGATCTTCGTTCCCCAACCAGGGATCGAACACACTTCCCCTGAGTTGGAAGATGAATTCCTATCCACTGGACTACCAGGGAACTCCCTGCAAATTAGTTTTCTAACTGTATCTACTATGGAACTGGCATACTCCTCAGTTCAGTCAGTTCAGTCGCTCAGTCTTGTCCAACTCTTTACGACCTCATGGACTGCAGCACACCAGGCTTCCTTGTCTGTCACCAACTCTTGGAGCTTACTCAAACTCACGTCCATTAAGTCGGTGATACCATCCAACCATCTCATCCTCTGTCGTCCTCTTCTCCTCCCACCCTCAATCTTTCCTAGCATCAGGGTCTTTTCAGATGAGTCAGTTCTTCACATCAGGTGGCCAAAGTATTAGAGTTTCAGCTTCAGCATCAGTCCTTTCAATGACTGTTCAGGAGTGATCTCCTTTAGGATGGACTGGTTGGATCTTCTTGCAGTCCAAGAGACTCTCAAGTGTCTTCTCCAACATCACAGTTCAAAAGCATCAATTCTTTGGTGCTCAGCTTTCTTTTTAGTCCAACTCTCACACCCATATATGACTACTGGAAAAACCAGAGCTTTGATTAGATGGACCTTTGTTGGCAAAGTAATGTTTCTGCTTTTTAATATGTTGTCTAGGTTGGTCATAACTTTTCTTCCAAGGAGGAAGCGTTTTTTAATTTCATGGCTTGCAGTTACCATCTGCAGTGATTTTGGAGCCCCCCAAAATAAAGTCTGTCACTGTTTCCCTTGTTTCCCCATCTATTTGCCATGAAGTGATGGGACTGGATGCCATGATCTTAGTTTTCTGAATGTTGAATTTTAAGTCAACTTTTTCACTCTCCTCTTTCACTTTCATCAAGGGGCTCTATAGGTACACTTAGGAGTCATATTAAATCTACTATCCTGACCATGTCTGTCCCTCATTTGGCTTGTGGTTGAGTGTGTCTTACAGATTCCAAGTCTCTGAAAGCTCAGATAGAGAGGCAATCATGGAGAGTCCACACTGTAGATGTTTTATAGCTCCTCATTGCTTTGTTTTGGACTTAATCAGCAAAATAAGAGAGCTTGAGAGAATGTAGGCTCTTCAGCAGCACACAACCAAGAAATTCTGAGGGAAGGCCCTAATCCAAAATGAACCTGTCAAAATTTTGCTCTGACCTTAACTTCACTGCAGCCACTTATTTCTCCTCTGTCACTTAAGCCAATATGACCTAATATCTCAGTGTTACTGTTTCCTATATCAGTGGTGTTTAATTTTTAAAGAATGGTTATCTTCCGATGTCTGTCTCTTTATACTTATTTTAGCTTTGAGGAAGGCAGGCATTCCACTGGGTCTTCATTTTCAAACTTTCAGCAAAAGCCACCCAGGAGCTAATCTCTTCCAGACAGATTCCACGACTCTGTGCTGGCTATCAAACTCTCCAGACTATTGATAGTTATAAAGACACTTTAAGCATTTTAATTATCTTAAGAAATTTGGAAGACACATTTTCTAACTGTGACTTAGTAAAAAGTCACCATGAGCATGTGCTATGTGTGCTAAATCGCTTCAGCTGTGTCCTTGGCACACGTCCTTCGGTATAACTTTTTGTGACCCTATGGACTATAGCCTGCCAGCCTCCTCTGTCTATGGGATTCTGCAGGCGAGAATACTGGAGTGGGTTGCTACGCCCTCATCCAAGGGATCTTGCTAATCCAGGGATCGAACCTGAGTCTCTTATGTCTCCTGCATTGGCAGGTGGATTCTTTACCACTAGCACCATCTTGAAAGCCCCAAGTTAGCAAAAGTAAAGAGTTTTCACCTAAGTAGTGATTACATCAAGTTAATCCACTTATCTATATTATAAAATAGACATTGAAACAGCTAGATAAATTGTAGTTCTGGGTTAATTCTTACATCAGAAATGGACAGAAACAAAATCTTTTCTGTGTTTGTATACTATTGTTGATGCCCAATGAAAGAATCAAACCAGAGTTGCTTCTTACTCCTTTAGTGGAGAGTTGCCTAGAAATAGTTGAGAAATGCAAAAATCTTAAAGAAAAGCTTTGAATAAGAATAATACTTTTCAAGAAAGAGACCTAGGTGAAGATAATTAAGAGGTAAAAACTTTCATTTACAAAATAAATAAGTCACAGGTATGAAATTTACAGTGTGAGTTTTGAAGAGGCAGAAGAACCAGATATAAAACTGCTAACATTCGTTGGATTGTAGAGAAATCCAGGGGTTCCTGAAAAACATCTACTTCTGCTTCACTGACTATGCTAAAGCCTTGAGTGTGGATCACAACAAACTGTGGAAAATTCTTAAAGAAATGGGAATACCAGACCTCCTTACCTGTTTCCTCAGAAACCTGTACATGGGTCAAGAAGCAACAGTTAGAACAAGGCATGGAACAATGGACTGATTCAAATATGGGAAAGGAGTACTTCCAGGCTGTATATTGTTACCCAGTTTGCATGTACAATACAGCATGAAAAATGCCAGCCTGTATGACTCAGAAGTTGGAATCCAGATTACTGGCAGAAATATCCAGGAACCTCAGGTATGCAGATGATATTACTCTAATGGCAGAAAGAAAATAAGAACTAAAGAGCCTCTTGATGAGGGTGAAAGAGGAGAGCGAAAAAACTGGTTTAAAATTCAACATTCAAAAAACTAAAATTATGGCATCTGGTCCCATTGTGTGTGTGTGTGCTTAATCGCTCAGTCATGTTCAACTCTTTGTGACCCCATGCACTGTAGCCTGCCAGGCTCCTCTGTCTATGTGGATTCTCCAGGCAAGAATAATGGAGTGGGTCACATGCCTTGCTCCAGAGAGCCTTCCCACTCCAGGGCTCAAACCCTAAGTTGCCTGCACTGTAGGCAGATTCTTAACCATCCGAGCCACCAGGGGATCCCAAGAATACTGGAGTAGGTAGCCTATCCTTTCTCCAGGGGATCTCTGTGACCTAGGATTTGAACCAGGGTTTTCTGCATTGCAGGTGTAATCTTTACAGCTGAGCTACAAGGGAAGCCCCAGTCCCATTACTTTATGGAAAATAGAAGAGGAAAAAGTGGAAGCAGTGACAGATTTTGTTTTCTTGGGCTCCAAAATCACTGTGGACAGTAATTGCAGTCATGAAATTAAAAGATGCTTGCTCCTTGGAAGAAAAGCTATGACAAGCCTAGACAGCATATTAAAAAGCAAATACATCACTTTGCCAACAAAGGTCCATATAGTCAAAGCTATGGTTTTTCCAGTAGTTATGTTACAGATATGAGAGTTGGACCATAGAGAAGGCTGAGTGTTGAAGCACTGATGCTTTAGAATTGTGGTGTTGGAGAAGACCGTTGAGAGTCCTTTGCACAGTAAGGAGATCAAACCAGTCAATCCTAAAGGAAATCAACTCTGAATATTCACTGGAAGGACTGTTGCTAGCTGAAGCTCCAATACTTGACCACCTGATGCAGAGATGATTCAATGGAATAGACTCTGATGTTGGGGAAGATTGAGGGCATCCTCAACAGAGGATGAGATGGTTAGATAGCATCACTGACTCAGTGGACATAAATTTGAGCAAACTCGGAGATAGTGGAGAACAGAGGAGACTGGCATGTTACAGTCTATGGGGTAGCAGAGTGGGACATGACTTAGCAACTGAACAACAACAACCTTTTTATGGTGATGGATGACAACTAGATTTATCATGATGATCATTCTGAAATGTATAAAAATATTAATTCACTATATTGTATACCAGGAACTATCATAGTATTGTAGGTCAATTATACTGCAAAAATAGACAAGTGAAAGTCTCTCAGTCATGTTGACTCTTTGAGACCCGATGGACTATATAGTCCATGGAATTCTACAGGCCAGAAAACTGGAGTGGGGAGCCTTTCTCTTCTCCTGGGGATCTTCCCAACTCAGAGATCAAACCCAGGTCTCCCGCACTGCGGGCAGATTCTTTACCAGCTGAGCCACAAGGAAAAGGCAAGAATACAGGAGTGGGCAGCCTATCCCTTCTCGAGGGGATCTCACTGACCCAGGAATCGAACCGGGGTTTCCTGCATTGCAGGTGGATTCTTTACCAACTGAGCTATGAGGGAAGCACTCTGAAACAAGCAAAATCACAGAAAGAGATCAGACATGTGGTTATCATAGGCTGGGTTTGGGGGAAGGGGAATTAGATGAAGATAATTGAATAGTACAAACTTCCAATTTTAAAATAAATAAGTACAAGTCATGAATGTTCAATGTGATAATTACCAGTGCTACATGTTATACATGAAAGTTATTGAGAGCAAATTCTAAGAGTTCTCATCACAAGGGAAAGTAATTTATTTCTTTAAAATTATATCTATATGAGATGATGGATATTCACCTCTTGTGGTCATCATTTCATGATGTATATGAGTTGAATAAGTATGTTGTACACCTTAAACTTCTATAGGGCTCTATGTCAATTATAGGGTTTCCCTGATGGCTCAATTGGTAAAGAATCTGCCTGCTATGCAGGAGACCCCGGTTTGATTCTGGGTTTGGGAAGATCTGCTGAGAAAGGGATAGGCTACTCACTCCAGCATTCTTGGGCTTCCCTTGTGACTCAACTGGTAAAGAATCCTGCAATATGGGAGACCTGGGTTCGATCCCTGGGTTGGGAAGATCCTCTGGAGACGGGCAAATCTACCCACCAGTATTCTGGCCTGGAGAATTCCATGGACTGCATAGTCCGTGGGGTTGCAAAGAGTCAGACACGACTGAATGACTTTCACTCACTCAGTCATATCAATTATATCTCAATAAAACTAGAAGAAAAACAGTATCCATTTAAAATTCTTTATCTATTTTGAGTTTGGTTACAAACCGCTGTACTTTGGCAGCACAGTTAGTATTGTCATCCATGTATTTTGGACTCAATGAAGTTTTGGATTAATCCAACAACCAAGAAGCAGAGGAGGAGCTTGATTGTCAGGCTTCATGTCTGAATTCTTTATATTATCCTTTCCAAGTTCATCTTTAATTCAACTCTTCTTTTGCAGTCTATGGAAAGAAAAAAGAAGCCAGATGGCAAGTTATGGAGACTCAATTCAAGAACTGTTGGTGCTGTTGTTCAGTTGCACAATCTTGTCCAGTAATCCCATGGACTGCAGCATGCCAGACTTCCTGTCCTTCATCATCTCCTGGAGTTCGCTCAAACTCATGTTCGTTGAGTCAGTGATGCCATCCAACCAACAATTCGAAAACTGAGACTCATCAAAATTTAGCAAACATGTTTTGGCACGTGTTTTGAAACATGACTTAACTCTGAAGCAAATCTAATTACTTCCTTTGCCTAGACTGTATGTTCTTCAAGGGCAGATACAACTTCTTACTAATCTTTGGCTCAGAGAGTAAAGTGCTTGCATGGAATGGCTCATAAGGAATGACCATTGAATGAAATTATAGGGCAGACCTTGAATCTGGATAAACTGTGTTCTCTTTCCAGATAGTTTATATAAAGGAGCCACAAAAATAGAATTTGTAAGTACCAGGTTTCCTGTTCATACTTTGGCAAGTTCTTCAGTTCAGTTCAGTTTAGTTGCTCAGTCGTGTCTGACTCTTTGCAACCCCACGGACTGCAGCATGCCAGGCCTCCTGTCTTTCACAAACTCCCGGAGTTTACCCAGACTCATGTCCATTGAATTGGTGATGCCATCCAACCATCTCATCCTCTTTCATCTCCTTCTTCTCCCGCCTTCAATCTTTCCCAGCATCAGGGTCTTTTCAAATGAGTTAGCTCTTTGCATCAGGTGGCCAAAGTACTGGAGTTTCAGCTTCAACATCAGTCCTTCCAATGAATACTCAGGGCTAATCTCCTTTAGGATGGATTGATTGGGTCTCCAAGGGATGTCCAAGGGACGCTCAAGAGTCTTCTCCAACACCACAGTTCAAAAGCATCAATTCTTCTGTGCTCTTCTAGCTTTCTTTATAGTCTAAATCTCATATCCATACATGACCACTGGAAAAACCATAGCCTTGACTAGACGGACCTTTTTTGGAAAGGTAATGCCTCTGCTTTTTAATATGCTGTCTGGGTTGGTCATAACTTTCCTGCAAAGGAATAAGCATCTTTTTTAATTTCATGGCTGCAGTCACCATCTGAAGGGATTTTGGAGCCCCTCAAAATAAAGTCAGCCACTGTTTCTACTCTTTCCCCATCTATTTGCCATGAAGTGATGGGACAAGATGCCATGATCTTTGTTTTCTGAATGTTGAGTTTTAAGCCAACTTTTTCACTCTCCTCTTTCACTTTCATCAAGAGGTTCTTTAGTTCTTCTTTACTTTCTGCCATAAGGGCGGTGTCATCTGCATATCTGAGGTTAGTGATATTCCTCCTGGCAATATTGATTCCAGCTTGTCCTTCATCCAGCCCAGCATTTCTCATGATGTATTCTGCATATATTTTAAATAAGCAGGTGACAATATACAGCCTTGAAGTATTCCTTTTCCTATTTGGAACCAGTCTGCTGTTCCCTGTCCAATTCTAAATTTTGCTTTCTGAGCTGCATATAGATTTCTCGAGAGGCAGGGCAGGTGGTCTGGTTTTCCCATTTCTTTCAGTATTTTCCACAGTTAGTTGTGATCCACACAGTCAAAGGCTTTGGCATAGTTAATAAAGCAGAAATAGATGTTTTTCTGGAACTCTCTTGTGTTTTTGATGATCCAGCGGATGCTGGCCATTTGATCTCTGATTCCTCTGCCTTTTCTAAAGTCCTTAACAGTAGAGTATTTGGTTGCCAACTTACCAGAGGGTGTTTAGGCATCATGTAAAAGAAATGAAGAACTGTGTTACTACCAGGTGGATTATAGAGGAGTCAGCCACCAATTGAGCTATCTTGCGAAATGCTTATGTTATTTCTTTTTTAACCTAAATGATGTTCTTAGTATTTTCCTTCACAGATGTTCAGACAGCTCTTTCATATTCTCTTTCATGTCATCAAGACATTTTGCTAAATCTCATCTAGCTGCATTTTTATCCAGGCAAAGCTTCAACTGTGTGGGAACTCAGTCTCTTCACAGTGAGAAAAGTGCAGCTTCATTTGATAAGAAGGAGGATATTGGCAAACACAGCAAAAAAATCCAGTTAATCACAAATTTTAACCACTATCTAGTTGACATGTGCCTGCTGTGCTAATTGCTTCATTACTTAATTATGCAAAAAATAATAGCATCTGCAGCAAACATAGCCCATGAAGCATTATTAAAATACAAAGAAACATAGTCTAGACTCTTTAGCACAAGCATAAATATTTCATAATGAGGAAGAGTGCTTATTATATAACAGTAATGAAGATTTTGCAGCTAGCTTGAGTTCTTCCTTTCACTAAACCTCCATAATGATATTATGTGCCTTGACTTCTGTTGTCTGTGGTTATAATCTTGGACCTTGTCCTAATTCCCACTACCCAAAGTAAGATTTCTTTTTTAGGGCATTGTTGCATATCCCTTCTCTAACAGATAATTTCTGATCACTATGTTTGCTAAATATACCAGCAAATAAATAAACCCATCAATCAAGAGAATAGCTGTAGAATTAGAAGTGAGGCCCAGAAACCACTTTACTCAAACAGAAGATAGTAACTTCTGAAATAGAAAGACCACAGCTGTGTTTTCAAGCTTAATAATAAATGCCTTTCGTCCAGAAATTGATTTTTAAATAAACATACCCATCCCTGGGCAAGAAAACAAATATTGCCATTTGAAGCCTTCCTGTTCCATTGTTTTAAATTCTAAGAATTGTTCTTGGAGAGTCTAGTTTAAGACTCATCCAAGAAATTCAGTTTCATTATTTTTCTTTTTTCCTTAAACTCAAAAACAATATTTTACCCTTGCAATTATACTCACCATTAACAGCTCTTAAATTTGCATGATTTAAAGATTCAAAGATATAATTGAAGCTTAAATACTTGCAATTGTTGAAGATACTATGAAGATAATTTTTATTAACCCAAATATAATAAAAAAAACATCTCAAGTATCATAAAAATGGAGGGATCCCTGGAATAAGCATATATGCTCCAAGGTGTCTATTCTGAGGGAAGTAAAAACACTCATCTAATTATGTAATCTCTGTTGCATTTTCATTCTTTGACATTCTAACAAAGAAGCTCACCTCATCCCTTACCTCTATGAATGTTTCTGTAGTTCTTATAATGTTCCTAACATTTTTCTGGCTCTCAGGATAAAAAGACTAAGATCCTATCTTTGCCCTCAAACTTTATAATGAGACACTAATAATCTCGACAAGTCAAGGTAACACCCACAGCCAGCACTTAGTCCTTCCAATAAGTCTCAAGATGAGATATGCTGATTCTTATCCTAGTCAACTGAATGTCTAGTGTTATTTTATTCATTCATTTCTCTGTTATGTCACACAGTTTTTGAATATTAATATATTTATGAATGATTTTCTCTAGACTCTAGGCTACAGATGCGAACAAGACAGGCAAGCTTATGAAACAAGAAACTTAAATGTCATGAGTATTTCTAGCAGGGAAGTAGAAGGTATTAGAGTCCAGCTAGCAGGAAGGTCTAACCTGGTTTAAGGGGTTGGGAAATTCCCTGTTAAAGAATGATGTCAATAAATAGATTCTCAAAGATAGTACAAGTAAAGAAGAAGTAAGTCTATTTCTGGGTAAGACAGTTGCATCATGTGGCCAAGATGTGAGGAAGAGGTGCTATGAGGTACCGTTGCAGCAAATTCCAAAATTGCTGACATTTTGGAGATTGGGGCACAGCCTGAGGTGAGGATGGACTGGGGTGGGGGGGCGGTGTAGAGAGTTGTGAGATCGCAACATGGACAGACTTCACCCTATGGCTGGTGGGAAGCTATTACAGGGTTTTAGGTAGGGTGGTAACATGGTCACTTTTGTAACTTTAAAGTCTCACTTTGGCTGTAAAGTGAAAAGACAGGAGGCAAGCAAGAGGAAAATGTAAGGAGTCTCTTAGGAGTTACCAGAAGTGTCAGATGAGGAATGATGGTGGCGGTAAGTTATGGTGGATAGCTCTGGGAGCTCTCTGGGGTTCATTTAACAGACTAGGTGAAGAACAGGATGTGGCAAATAAGCTGAGGTCTATCATGAGCATAGCACCCAGGGTTCTGGACTTAGTAGCCACTGTATATAGTACCAATTCCTGTGTCAGGAAACATGGTGAATGGAGCAGTTCAGTGTTGGTCTTACTAAGTAAGAAATGTGTTTGAGACACTAGAGTAGGGATAGAATTGAAAAGCAATACTATCCAATCCTCAGATCAACTTTTAGTGTGTTTACAGCATGTTTTCTCACTTAAACTTATAAACAAAATCTTGATATAAAAAGGCATTATAATAAGTATTGTTATTCAATTAATGTTTGCTATGGCTTGTGTAATACCCATGTTTTATGAACAAAGAAACCGAGGCTCAAAGAGTTGAAGAGCATTTCTTACCGAAGGCTGGATTACAAGTCTAGAATTTGTAGCTTTAAATTTTGTAGGCTATCTATTAGATCAATATTACATTGTCTAAAATAAAAAGTTTCTACAAATGTCAAGGATCATGGCAATATTAGGTACTATTTAGAAAGCTGACTTTATCTTTATAACTATATATTTTCATGCACCTATGATAATTCATTTTCCTTATGTTAAATAGCTTCAAAATGCATGCCCAATGCTCACATTTGAAATCCCTGCTACGTTACTCAGTATAAAACCTCACATATTCTCTAGAGAATATAAGGTTGATATAAGTTCAGGCTACAGATTTTCTTGACCATAATGTGAAAGTTGCCATTTTGTCAGAAGAGACTACTTAGTTTTCTCATTTATACCATACAATAAATTCAGAGTAGTAAAATGGTTGAGAACATAGACTATAGAATTAAATTCTCTGGGTTCCAGTCTTGGGCCCACAGTCTTCAGAAGGCAATTTTGATAAAGCACTTAAATTTTCTTAACTTCAATTTCTTCATCTGTAAAAGGAGAAATAATAACCCTTATGAGTTCTAGGGGAGAATTAAATGATATAATTCCAATAAACTTGTGCTTACTTAAGTTTGACTCTAATATTACAGCATTGCCATAGGAAACAACATGTTTACTGCTCTTTCTTGACCATCCATTAAATTCCAGCATTAGAGCTGGTCTCTCTTTATATAAGGACATTGCAGATTCAGGTTGGGCTTTAATGGGCTTGAAAAATGATTTTCTCTGCATCGATAAATAGCTTCCTCTAACAGAGCAGTCTAGTCTAGTTAAACAGATTAACAGACTAGTCTCCTCAGATCTACCTGCCAAGTTTGTCAAAAAACAGAAATTTTATAATCCTTCTTTCCACAGCTCCAGTGAAAGAGTAACTAGTTCTAAGAGCAAACTGCCAATTAATTTAAAATGAAAGAGAGACATCCTTAACCCTACTACATCTCAATTTCTCTTTTCTCTGTGAAGGAAAAAAGACATTTCTCTCAATACATGAAATGACAATAAATCAAAATTTTATCTGTGTGATTTACATTGGATAATCAAGCCTGTAAGTGTGCTGTTACAAATGGAATTATTTTTCTTGTAGCTTGACTAACAGTTTAAGATTCTCTGCAGGTTTTAAAGTCTCTCCTTATACAAAGATTGGAGATTCACATTAATGTAGTGAAAGAAAGTGAGTCCTGGTCAGTGATGGGAGAATCCTGATGTCTCTTTGCCAAGCAGTAGATGGCAGCCAAGCAGCAGACTCCCAGAAGGAGAGTCCTTCTTAGTTCAAAGGCTACCTCTAAAGGTAGCAGAGTAGAATTTTAACCCCAGATCCTCACTGTGTGATCATGGCATGCTACCTAAATTTCCACACCCATTTCCTTATCTGTGAGATAGTAAACAACAACACTTAGTGTTGGGGTACTGACTTAGTGGGTTAACTTATGTAGACATATATTATAAAGAAGGTAATAAATAAGTCATGGCTATTAGTATTTAGTAAAATCAAATAAATAAAACAGGGGTGGTATGGAAAATTTTGGTCAAATATTATTTTTTCTCACCTTGTAATGAAAGGGAAACACCTCCATAGTTCAGTAATAAATATGTGTGTGTGTTAGCGGCTCAGTCATGTCTGACTCTTTGCGACCCCATGGACTATAGCCCAACAGACTTCTCTGTCCATGGGATTCTCCAGGCAAGAATACTAGAGTGGGTTTCCATTCCCTTCTCAAGGGGATCTTCTGGATTGAACCCATCTCCTGCGTTGTAGGCAGATTCTTTACTGATTGAGCTTCCAGGGGTATATATATATATATATTCAGAATGTTCAACTCACTCTTCAAATAATTCCAGACAGAGCCAGTTACTTGTTCTATATGTGATGTACTTCACCTCTTTAAAGAAAGCAGTAACTGTAAGTTACAGTTGTTATCTCTGGCTTTAAATTTGCATTTATTTTAACTACTTTCAGTTTCTTAGATGCAAGGTATATACAAATGCAAGACAGAATTATTTGTTTTCTGGAAGTATGCCCTTGTTTCTCACTGTTCAGCATGTGTGCATATATATTGCTAAAATTACATCCTAATGATAGCAAATTGCAGAATTATGAGATATTCTGTATCCTTTTTTTTTTTTTTAGAAATAGAAAATTGGGAGACTTTAATAGCAGATGCTGCATCATGAATACCATTTACTGGAACTGCTTTTCTTGAATCATATAGAAATCACGTTATGTCCCAGAGAGGCTTCAAAAATATATAGGAATCCATTTATCCTCCAAGATAATGGAGGTCTTAGAGTAATGACAAGAACCTGCAATCGAACTGGAAGCCCTGACGTCATGAATTGAGATAATGCCCTAATGGCTTGATTTTGCGAATTCACAACATAGTGAAGACACAAATAAAATGAGGACAATACTGAACACAAAGGGTATCTATCATTTTCATCTTTCTCTGTTCTTTTGTAAGAATTTTTCAAAAGAGAATTTATACATTTGTATAATGAAGGATTTATAATCTCCATTTCTAGGTTAAATTTTTTGGTACTTGATGCTTTTATTAGAAACTGATAAAATGAATTATGCACACATAAAGTTACATTTTCATATTTTCTACTTATACCTATAAAAGGTAATCTATGTCCAAACAATAGTCATTTCTTTCAAATATTGTCCAGAATTCCAACTCTAAAAATAGTTAAATATGTGTTTTAGAGAGCATTGTATCCAGTAGACTATGCAATTTTATTTCCTGCCAGAGGAAAACTCTAATGTTGATTTCTCTGTGTATCTTCCTAAAAAGTGAAAAAAATATAAAAGCTTACATTTTTAGTGTGGTCTTTCACATTTACATTATTTTAAGCCTTTGCAAAGTAATGAGTTTCAATAGCTTTAGACTCTAGTTTTGATTTAAAAAAATCACTGGGCCTCAAATGGAAATGTTAAAACTTTCTAAATGCAAGGCTACTTTTTAGTATATTCATGGTTTTAGTTCTAGACAAGTATGTCAGCATCTCAGGAAAAAAAAGGGTTGGATAGATAATGATTCAGTTGATAGATTGTAAGAATATATTATTTAAGCTTGCAAAAGTAATATTTTATGATACCCTATGTTTGATTCAATGTCATCCAAATGAAAAAAGGATCAAAATATTACCATGAAAAAATTTTCAGACATTTTTCAAGATAATAGGCATTCATTTCCTTTTCTATCAACAGCTTTGGAAGCAGTTGTTAGAAATACATCTAATCTCTTTTAAACTGCAGATCCTTAAGGCTGCTGTGATCACTAAACCAAAGATTTTCTAATTTGCAGATGTAGTTAGCACTATTCTCATAGCATTAGCAGGCACATATACCTCATTTCAATTTCTTCCTTAAAATATCATTGTAACTTGCTTCTGGCAAGAATAATTTTCATATTAACAGAACAACAAATGAAAATGCAAAAGTTTAACCTAAATATTTAAAAACTCATGTCATTTATCCTAGAAGACCATATTGTGAAAAGTACATATGATTCAATAGCCTTTAAGAGAGATACCGTAATTCTCATTCTTTTAAGTGGTTTGAGATTTCCCTAATGAATCTTATTGCAATAAGATATAAGCAATGATATAAGCAGTAAGAAACAATCTGACTAGTATTATATGGATATTTTTATTTACTATGCTTCCTAACAGTGCCTTTATAAAAATATTTAAAACAAGTTGTTGGGAAACAAAATGAGCTGAACTTTCGGTATAACAGTTTCTCTGCCACTCATGTCTGAATAAATAGACTTGCTTGAATAGTACAGTAATATCCATTTCTATAACTAGAGCAATGGAAACTGACATCTAAAATTTTGGATAGCATGAAAAAAAGAAAACTTTTTGCACATTAAACAAATGCAACAGAAACTGTGATTCTTTACATTACTGTCTATATCACCAAGATTCTGAACCATGCTTCTTTTTATGAGACACTACACTGCCTTGATCATCTCCCAAATGTTAATGAATTTGTACTGGCCAAAGAGTAACTGTCTCAGTGTACTGGGATCAATAATGTGTAGGTCTGTCCCATCATAATGAAAGTGACTTGCTAATTGCCTATCTACATGCCTATCTACCAATGCTGAACACAGCAAAAAAACTGGTTTATTGTTTTTTGAGAACTTCTCCTTCAATGAGGGAAATACCAAGATTGTACGTTCATTGGCTTATTGTCCTACCTTCTTTAATTGTCAGTGCTGGCACGTCTTTCCTTTGGTGTACTCCCTCTTTGTTAATTATTTTGTGTACACTGATGACTCCCACATTTATAACTTCAGCCCCAGCTTCTCCTCTGAACTCCAGACTCCTATATCCAACAGCCTCATTAACATTTCCATTTAGATGCTCAGTTGACATCTCAAACTCTCTACATTGAAAATCAAACTTAGTTTCCACCCATCTATTCCAACATAGTTCCATTATCCCAGTTGTTCAGAATAAAAATTTTAGAATCATTCTTTAGTCCTTCTGTCACACACACACCACAGTTCATTCAACAGCCTTCAAATATATCTAGAATCTTGCTTAGTCTAACCACGTCAGCTACCATACCAATTGAAGCCATCGGCTCTCACCTGTTCTATTTATTGTAATAGTCTTTCAACTAACCCATAACTTCTATCTTGACTCCTTATATACTGTTTATCATTCAATGAGTAGAGTAATTCATTTAAAATATACATCTGATTAATTCCGACCTTGCTTAAAGTAAAATCAAAAGTTCTGTGCATGGTTTTTACAAGTTCTTCATTATTTACTTTGCATTGTCTTCTCCAATCCCAATTCATCCTGTTCTCTCTTCTTTCTCAAGATCAACCTGAGCCTTCTTTCTCATATTCATATAGGTTGAGTAGTTTCTTGCTCCTGGCCCTTGAACAACTTCCATTCTAAAAATTCTTCTTACAGATATGCACATGGCTCTTTCTTTTAGTTAATTTAAATTAATCCTGAAATAACACTTTATCAGACACTCTTCCATGAGCTCCTATATCATTTGTTCTCTTACCCCGCCTATTTTTCTTAATAGTTTCATCATATTCATCCCATAATCCTCACCCATTATCTAGAATATAAGTCCCTGAATTCTGAGACTTTGGTTTATCACTGTAGTTTTATCAGCACATAAGAACAATGCCTGGCACAAAGTAGGAGCACAAAAAAAATTTATTGAATTAATTCAGAAAAGTTCCATGGAGTGGTGGTGTAGAGACAGTGGTAAATACATATTTAATTACAGAAGTTCTTTGAGGTGATATCCATTTATGTAGTGGCTGGAACTGGGTACTTGAGCTTGTGGAATATGCTCCTTATACAGCCTCTAGAATTCCTAGGAATATTAGGGAAACATTTTTCCCCAACAGGGACATTGTAGGTTCTGATCTCATTAGTGTATGCTTATTTATGACAGGTACGTGCCAAGGGAAATGGCCTTTTTAGTCCTTTCCATTACAAGCATGTAGGTGTACCTTGCTTCAAAGTCTGACTTATTCACCTGGAAAAACAGTCATTAAAAACTTGAAATTACCTAAGAAGAGATTTCCTGTGAGGACAGTCACAGTTGTTTGGCAGCACCATAGCTAACATTGCCTCAGTGTCTGGTAATGTGCATATTCCCTTGAGCTTGGGGAATGTCTGCACTGATTTTCTCTCTTTGTGTTTGATGCAGTAACTCTAAGAGTGCCCGGGCTCCACTCTGTGTTCAGAAAATAGCATGGATTTTTGGCTTGCACATTTGTTTGGTTTTACACATTTACCTTCCCCACCTTGTTCTCAACTCATGAGAAGAAGCGATTGAAACCTCTGTCTTAATAATTTGAGGTAGTTACTGCTTTATAATGGATTGATGTCTCATAATCTGGTTTTTCTCCTTTCCATATATCTGAACATTTGTTGCCATCAGTGCTTCTTAGATTAAAATATCTATATCTACATAGAGATAAAATGGTTTTATGTTATTGTAGCTTGGTCATGTCTGACTCTTTGCTATCCAATGGACTGTAGCCTGCCAGGCTCCTCTGTCCATGGGACTTCAGGCAAGAATATTGGACTGGGCTGCCATTTCCTTCTCCAGGGGATCTTCCTGACCCAGGGATCAAACATGTCTCCTGTATTTCCTGCACTGCAAGCATATTGTTTACCTGTGGAGCCATCGGGGAAGCACATGTATGTATACATGCATGTATGTGTATATGCCATTATATCTACAGGGTCAAAGATTTCTGGAACCAGTGTATATTTTGTATATCAAAATTTCAGGACTAACAAATATTTTTCTTTAATTTCTCAAATTTCTAATTGTAGATTCAGGTTTTGACTTTGGATTCCTTTAAGACTTCTCCACCAAAGGCATAAAGAAAACAGCAATTATTAGGTATCTGTAATAGATGTCTGTTTCCTCACCTATTTATAATACATTTACAGGTGGTTTTAATATTATATGTAATTGGTTATAAATGTACATGCACACTGGGTATATATAATTCTATATGCATGAAAATCTTTGATTAAACTATTTGGGACATTGCCATAAATGTCCTACCTTAAACTACAGCATAGACCAACCATATTACCTTAATTCAATAGAAGAGTTAAGCTCTCTGAAAAGCTTATTAATGTGACTGATAGAAGATTATAGTCAAGTGAATCAAATTAAAGAACAATTCTTTTACAGCTGAAATAAACTATAGTGGGTAATATTTAATAGGAATTTTACTTCTAAAATGGACATTTTTTGAAAAACTGACATAAATCAGCCTCATGAGTCCTACTATAACCTTTTAAATCAAATACCTTTTGCTAAAATATATAAATATTTCTTTTTTAGTCATTTTTTAAATAATCATATTTAAAATAGGATGTTAACCTATGTTCATTTGCTTTTCTCTTCAACTAGTTGAAAAGACCCAGAAAGACAGGCATAGTCTTTTCTGTGTCCCCATGACAAGTGCGAAGCTGGACACACTGCAGAGACTTAATAAGGATTCTTGGAAACAGTCGATTCAATTTCCAGTTCTGTTAGGTCTCTACTGTACCAAATGCTTACTCAAAGTTATATCAGAGTATAATAGCTTTGCGGTATATATGATGAAAATTGTTCTGTGCACAGATGGGCGTCAATGTTGACCAGCTCTAGATAAAATATTAGACAAACTCAAAGAGACACAGGCTTTGTTTAACATGTATCACAGAACCAGATGGGAACTTGGGGATCATGAACAAATAAGCATGAGGTTTTCCGCAAGAGATTCTTACAGTGATATATTTCTTTTGTGTACCACACTTTTAAAAACATATTTACTGTGAACTTCATTTGCACTTGCAAAGAGCATTATGGGTTGCACAGGGCAAAAGTTATAATTTCCTTTTGAAAAATGGGAAGAAAATCTCACGAACAGAAAGGCAAAGATTTGCCCAACGTCACACAATTAATCAGCTTTTGAATCTTAATGACAGTTACATATTAATGTACAGAGGAAGCTACAGTAACATTTATTTTTAAATAAACTCCAGTATTCAAAAAAAGTGATGCCATTAAATATGCACTGATTTAGAGATATGCCAGTTTTTGATAGTATCATTGGAAATAAATAGTGTTGATTGACAATGTACTCATACTACAACTATCCATCCATGAACTCTTCACAAAACTCATTAACCTCAGGATCACCTTGGTTAGTACCACCAAACTATGATTACTCTTTTAACCTACATCTTATTAGAAATACACAGAATTATAATTGGCATTTATTTTTATGAATCCTTGTTACATCTCAAAAGGATTGAAGGATAGTTGAAAAAAAGAGGTCATGCCCTTTTTGTATGGATTCCCCACTATCATGCTTAATGGCAAAGAAGGTTTCAACAAATTTTTCATTATATATCTAGCACACAAACCTTCTTCTTAGAGTTTGTTTTTTTATGTAGAAATAAAAGTGGATCAGACAAATTTACGAACTATTTATAAGGCAATAAAACTGAAAATGCAAGAAAAGTAAAGAATAAATATTAGTGTAGAATACACATTCTTAATAGTGATAGTAAACTTAAAGCAAAGCTATAAGTATAAGCATTATTACAAAAATTGAAAATAAGTTCCTGATTTAGATTAAAAATTCACAAAATTTGAAGTGTATCTTTGTCCCTTAGTATATCCTTTTTCCAAATTTATTTTTAGTCACTCAGTCATGTCTGACTCTTTGCAACCCCATGGATTGCAGCCTGCCAGGCTCCACTGTCCATTGAATTCTCCAGGCAAGAATATTGGAGTGGGTTGCCATTTCCTTCATGTTTAAAATTACGTTCTCCCAGAGAAATTTTATAAAGGTAGTTTAAAACATCTCTTTTTCAATCTGCAGTTAGGACAAAACATTGAGGATTTATCATAATCAGAGATAAAATGCAAAAGTGCTCAGTAGCGAATCCAAAATTTTCGTTTCTTTATTTGTTCTTGCTTTTGTCTAACACATTCACAGTTCCCCCAACTTTCTCAGAAGAAAGTAATTAACATGAATTTCTCGGTCAGATTTCACAGTTTGTAAAGCATAGATATGCTTCTGGATATGTCCCATTCCAATAATCTTTGCATTTCTTCATGACTGCTATTGAGTTCTCCATAAGTAAAATAAATTTTTCTCCCTCATATAGTGTATGAATTAATAGATTCTTACCTTGAGACTTTTCTAATTGAATTAAGTGAATGATTCTATCTCAGATTAGGAAAGAGGGGAGCAAGAAATCAATCGAAATATTGATACTGTATATGGAACACTGCAACATAAATAAGAAACCTATAATAAAGCTCTAGAATATATTCTTATTTTACATTTACATTAAGTTAAAAATTATGTGATAGTACATAGTGTCTTTGCAAAGCTTAAGCAAAAATCCAGAGATTTGAAAATTGGAATGGAGACTGCACGCATTGTCTTTAATGAGATCATAACATTTTTCTGTTAATGGTAGCAGTCCTGCTTCACTATTTTACTATGTTTTAAAATTTTTTTTCTGCCAATTACTTACTCTGCTTCATTGGTTCTAAGTAATGCAAGATGCTAAATCACTTGATCTTAGACGTTACTTATGAGGGCTACTTTTCGGTTAATTTTATGGCAGCTATATACTATAGTTAGATGTTAAAACAATACAATATAGGCCAAGTTTCATTTTAGCTCCCCCCCAGGGAAATGAATCACATAATGGGCAAAATTGAAATTAGATGCTTTTAGATATACATTAGTGAGTGATTTTCTCAACTGTGAACTTTATAAATTTGATCAACACTTGAGTTGATTCTTTTACAATATAATAAAGCTGCTATCCCAAACATGACTAATCCTTTCATTAAATATACTATTAGACAATGCCATGTTCTATTTTTATGTTTTAATTTTTTATGGAAAATATCTGACTGGCTTACTCTCCCATGGATTATTAGTAATTCTATGTATTAGCCATTTAATAACATTATTAAATACAAGAGAATAATAACAATATGTGCCAAAATATGAGTCTCCCAATCAAATGCCATAAGTTATTTTTGTAGTTTTTCTTCTTGGTGCTAAAGTTGTTGAAGATCTCAAAAGTCTGCAGGTGTTCCAATTCAGGAAAGTTGCATCATAATTAATGTGTTCTATTTGGTAGAGGGATCCATGAAACAATTTTATCTTGAGACTGAAAATATACTGATTCTTTTATTTTTGTTCAGGGTTAATTAAAATGTGTTTTAACATAGCAAAAGGAATGTTATGTAAGGATGTCTTATTTGATGTCAAATTTAAATCTTAGAAGCTTAATTGAATTTTACAGATAGAAGCTAGAGTTAAGAACTGTTGAACCTCCCATCTCCCATTTTCTCTTGAACCATTTTACACACCACCATGAAGAATAACATTCCTAAAAACATAATGATCACTTTACAGGCAGCTCAAAAACTCTACATTTGTTCATTGCTTATTAATCAAACATTTGCATCAACTGACAAGCTCCAACTTATTTTCATTCTAAACTAAACCCCACACTTTGGGCACAATGGCGGTACTAATCTAGGAACCCTCTTTGTGCTTTGCTCGCTCCACAATTTGGCTCATGTTCTTCAAGACAAGAACTGCTTGCTCTTCACTCTGACCATTCATATTTCTGTAATTCTTTACAATCTGGGCAAATACTTATAAAATTTCCTGCAGTTCCTTCCTCTGAACATCTTCAGAATGATTGTTTCTGTAATTAATTTAACAATTTAAATTGTGTGTTTCCAAGTATCTTTTTATTTCAAGAAACATTACTGAATATCTTCCATATACAAAGTAGTGGTATAAGTGCTGTAGGGTCACGATACTCAAAGAGAGGTCACAGGAACCAGAAGCATTGCTGACAATGCAGAATCTCAGAATCCCACCTTGACCTACTGGGCCAGGATTGAGTCATCATAGCAAGATTAATTAGATTTCTCACTAGATTAAAGTTCGAGGAACTCCACAGTGGAGGATGCAAACATGAGCAAATCATACCTGCCCTCATACAGATCACTGACAAATTCTGGAGCATTTAATAATCAAGGCAGAGTGAACATAAGGGTCACAAGAGAAGTTAAACAAGTGTCCAGAGTAGGGGTAGGTTGAAGGGAGAAAGATCACAACCAAATACAAATATAACTCTTTATGCTATGAAGTGGGCTTCCCAGGTAGCTCAGCTGGTAAAGAATCTGCCTGCAATGAAGGAGACTCTGGTTTAATGATGCCTGGGTTGGGAAGATACCCTAGAGAAGGGATAGGCTACCCACTTCAGTATCTTTAGGCTTCCGTGGTGGCTCAGTTAGTAATCTGCTTGCAACGTGGGAGACCTGAGTTTGATCCCTGTGTTGGGAAGATGTCCTGAGGGAGGGCATGGCAACCCACTCCAGTATTCTTGCCTGGAGAATCCTCATGGACAGAAGAGCCTGGTGAGTCTTTGGGATTGTAAAAGAGTCAGACACAACTGAGCCACTAAGCACACACATTCTTAGAAGTATCATTACTAATAATAAACACTTATTTGCTGACTCTAGTGCATATGCTTGGTCAAGTGCTAGACATTTAAGGTGACTTGTTTCCAATCACCATAATGATCATTTCATACATGAAAAAAAAGGAGGGATTTAAAAAGATTAAATACTAGCTATTGTCCAGGTCAGGATTTAAATCCATATCTATTTTCTCTACTCTTTCCTTTTGACATTCCCCTCCCTAAACTTGTCATTTATATCATTACTCACACACTACTTTACTGTTGAATATTCTATTTTTCTTAAACTTGATTTCAAAGACTTTTAAAGTTTTTACATTTATTTCTCTTTGATTCTGCTCTAGGACTGATTGCAGGTATAAAATAAATATTACATTAGTATCTGAAAATTAACAATGTCCAAAGGAGATTATTTTTTCAATTTTGACAACATAGGCATATATTGGTTTGGTTTAACCACAAATGTCTCAATAGAAAGAAAGGGGGCCTAAAGTATGTGTGCATGTGTGTGTGTGTGTGTGTACACATGGAAATAGAAGAGTTAAGTTAGTTAAGATAAGTTGAAATCCTGAGAGAATAAAATAATAAAATTAGCCTGAGTATTATATGATTCCACTATAATCTCCTGAATACAGTGGGAAGTAGAATATATTTTATTAATGCATTTGCTTACTAATTAAAGGAAATGATAAGACTATACATAATGATTTTACATGAATTAATTAATTAATTAAATTACCTAATAATCCTTAGTAAATAACCTTTGGGTAAAAACTCCCATCCAATTATCCCATAGGAAAATTGTCATATCTATTTTGAAGTAGCATCAGGCTCCCTCTCTTAAAAATAATCCTGTAACTGTAAATTTATTAGTTTTCATGAACTCTAAACTTTTAAGTTGATGTCTTGTTAAACCATTCTTCTAGAGAGGCTTAACATATGTTGAGTGCTCTTAAAACAAACTCAGACACATCAGTTCTAAGTTGCTTAAAATCCAATATAAGATGGCAATAAGCCCTTGACTTAAATAGAGGATTATTTATTTTGGAATAAGTGGTATTTTCTTTTTCTTATAGTCTAGTAGAGCATATAGAGTATACTATAAGATATTTTTCTTTATAACTTGGTCAGGTCTAAATGGATTAATCAAACAAAGAAACAAGCATTTGAGGAAGAAGGCTAGTTTCATTCTCCAAAATAAATTCCTTCATTTTCTTATATAGTTGAATTCCATTCATAACTGAAGTATCAGAGACAGCAGGACTTTTAGAAAAGATGAACAAAAAAGGAAATAACTGCATTCATAGCACTTCTAGACCTTCTCCCTTCAACAGTCAATGACAGTTTTAATTGGAGATACTGAAATTCACCCCTTTAATCTTATGTCCTTCTTGCATTAAACTATGTAACATTTTCTCTTTTTTTTCTTTTTATTCAGTCTCAGAATGTGCTTTTCTATTGAATATTACCAGCTGCCTACATGTTTTGAGTTATTTGTGCTTGGTGACAACAAATTTTTCCAACTTCATTAATTTTTTTTTTTAGTGAAAAACCTAACATTTAATATCACCATTATTTTATAAATGGTTTCCCTGATAGCTCAGTTGGTAAAAAAATCTGCCTGCAATGTAGGAGACCCCAGTTTGATTCTTGGGTTGGGAAGATCCCCTGGAGAAGGGATAGGCTACCCACTCCAGTATTCTTGGTATTTTATAAAAGAAACTGTATTTTGTAATAAACAGCAGACCTTAAAATCGAAAAAATACTTTAATGAAAAGCTTATTTACTGTCCGTGTTGTTTAATTTTGCTACTATGATGACTAAAAATATTTATCACAGACTTCAGAATGTATTAACCTGTATTTGAGAGTCTCTGGGTTAAGCAATACAGGCAGGGGCGCTGTCTTCAGAATCACTGCAAACATTGGCGCTTCATCCTTCTGTGTTTAACAGAAGCACAAGTGAAAGATTACGGATGACAAGGCAGAATTAGAGAGGCTCAAGGGGACAAGATACCATTGTTGTTATTGTTTAGTCACTAAGTTGTGTCGGACTCTTTTGAAACCTTCTGGACTGTAGCCTGCCAGGCTCCTCTGTCCATGGGATTTCCCAGGCAAACATACTGGAGTGGGCTGCCATTTCCTTCTTCAGCACATCTTCCCAACCCAGGGATTGAACCCAGGTCTCCTGCATTGCAGGCAGATTCTTTACCACTGAGGTGAAACTCATACATGTATGTTAAAATTCCTTTTTTAATTTTACCCAAGATGAGCCTGGTTTTACCCAGGATCTAGACCTTTGCAAAGATGGTGTTTTCTTGCTCAATATTGGTTAATTTATTTGGATCAAGACCATATGATTTAGGATATCAATTATCCCTTTTCCTATCAGAGGAGAGAATAAGCCGAATTCTTAAAATCATGAGTTTTTACAAATTCCTGGACTAAAATTGATACAAATTCACTTAGTTTTCCCAAGAAACTGTCTTTTGTAATAGAAGTTTTGGGGAAAAATACTGAGGAGAAATGTTTTTGTTCATGTTCAGTTTTCCTAAAGTTAGTATTTTTCTTTCATTTATTCAAAATACAGGAATAAAATATATTAACTGAAGCAACTACTAGGAACTGTGCTAGAGACACAGCAGTGAGCAAGATAAACATGGTCCCAGCTCTCAAAGTTGAGTCTAATCTTCAGATTATATTCTTTCATGGATGAGGGCTTATAGATTGTAAAGAAATGGAAATGTCTGAATCTCTCTTAACAGTAAAAGTTTTTTTTGCAGTTAGAATTCTGCAAGTTTTTCATATGAGAGGATGAATGATAGTATTTAAGTGAAAAACTCAAGATACTAATTTTTAAAGGCTACTTAATTATAATTTTCTTTTCCTAATTCACATTACTATTTTTGTTCTGAAAAAATATTCTCAAGAATCTCATCATTTGAGGTGACTTAATAATTTTCTTCATATAATTAGAAAGATATTAGAAGAAGGATAGTTATGTGGCCTAAATATTAGTTTTATGAATAAATCCACAGCTTGAGATTATTTATTTGCAAAACAAATCCTTTTTAGCTTCCTGGCTCCCACACACGATCTTGAATAGGACCGATATGAATCCTGCTTTTGTATTTCTGTTCCACAAATTCATAATTTGATGTTCAGTTTTCAAAAGATTACAACAAGCCAAGAATCATCATGACAATAAGAAAAATACAATTAAGGCTTCCTGACTGTTGAGTTAATGCTCTTTAAGGAACCATCTCATGTGACTATATTCTGGTTGTTTAGTTTCTGTTGCCATTGTTACAAATTCTATTTCATGCCTGTAAATTATATTTTCTAAGTTTGCATGCACAAAATAATATTTATTACACCAGTGGTTGGTTTTCCGATTTCTTGAATTCATGTATGAACAGGCAGCTGTTTTATTTCAACTATTCATATAGTGTATTAATATATGAAGTCACACATCTGGAACATTAACACTTTGAAGCTTACTGAAGATGTTTACCCTCAAGACACATCCATATCCTTAGTACAAAGGGCGGGTGATGTTAGAGTACAAAGTTTAGTCATGTTTTCATTTCATCATATGACACCCATTTCATTCTTTAGTCATAGGAAAAACATCTAAGATAAGAGACAGTCAATAAATAATGACCTTCAACTTCTGGAATTCTTTTGGCAAATCTTCCTAAAATCTTCAATGTGAGCACACAGGATATCAGAAAGAAATACTTTATGTGTTTTTTAACTGATGTCTCTAGCCTGAAACACAGTAAAATGTTGCTGACTGAAGTTCATTTAGACTAAATTAAACTGTAACTAAAAAGGCCAATCCTAGTTTACTATAAATCAATGACTAATGTGATAATTAGAGAAAATATAGGCTAAGGAGGAAGACATAAAAGCTTGCATTTTCTTCTGAAATATTTTTATGTCTTTCCTTATGAAACAATGACATTCTTACAAATACTAAATGTTATATGTTAATAATTGATAAACTTCTGTACCAAATAATGCATGTTTATAATTAAGGATCATAAAGTTAATGTAGCTATAATTCAGTTTAGACTCAGCAAGAAACTATCCTCTTTCATGAGGTAATTTTTTAGGAAGAAGACAATTAGATTAATGATCACTGAGACAAAGAGTCTAGATGATGTTTACATCATCTACAAAATTTTAAGGCTTCTATGATTATCTAAAATTTAAACAGAAAATATTTTAAATGTAGAAATGGAATTACATTTTACAGAAGAGTCGCTTGACTCATAGTTTGATTCTGGTTCCAAGATTGGAAAGTGGACAAATCAGCTTAAAGCAATTTCATTACAAACATCTAGAGCTCACATTCATTACACTTTCATTATAAGGCATCGGGCCATAGCAAAGTTTGACTGTAACATGTCAAGCTGTGCAATATAATTGGTGATTTCGATGTTATCTAGAAGAACTTAGTTGCTAGAAGCATCTTGTTATAACTTGCTCCCAGGTCAAAGCCTAAGTGTAGTATTACAGTGAAACTCTAGAATAAGTCATCTACGTGGCACTCCTGGAATTTACACCATACATCTTATCTTCTGAACATGACATTTATGCTGCTGATGGAGTTAATATACAATGATCATTGCAGTTAGTTAATTCATTTTTTAAATGATTAACGCTCTGGTCACTTGCATGTGCATAGTGCACTCAAATATTTGCAAAGAGACAAGGTAGAATGAAAAACAGAAAGGGCTGAGAATCAAGGACACTGGGAGAAGCTAAGAACCGGAGGGCTAAGAAGATACTCAGGCATTAGAATCTGAAGGATGCTCAAACGTAACCCACCTTGAAAAATGCAAGTTATAGAAAAACCTAACACACACACACATACCTGAAACAAAGTTTCATGAAGCTTTTACCTTTGTTTTCCCTATTTAAATAAGATGTAAGATACATCCTATTTTATATTTTATTCTATTCTCCTCCTTAAAAATGTGACTGGTCCTTATAAACTAGGTAGATTTTACTTTACTGAGTCATGATGTGGAGCTGAAAAAAGTAACTAAATTTTAATGAACAGTTCTTACACATGAACAGGTTTGAAGAGCTTGTTAAGGTCAGAAAATTATTTGAGGAGATGGTCCATATCCATCAGATTCTGGAATGAATTCATAATATTCCCTCAAGATAAAAGATAAAATATATAGAACTATTTTCGGTTATAATGGCACACAGCTTTATACTAACAGGGCTTCCCTGGTGGCTCAGCTGGTAAAGAATACTCTCCTGCAATGAGGGAGACCTGGGTTTGATCCCTGGGTTGGGAAGATCCCCTGAAGGAGGGCATGTCAACCCACTCCACTATTCTTGCCTGGAGAATCCCTATGGACACAGGACCCTGGCGGGCTTCAGTCCATGGGGTCGCAGAGTTGGACACAACTGAGCAACTAAGCACAGCACATTATACTAACAACTCTATGTGCGTTATCTCATTTAATCCTTACAACAGCCTTTATTGATTGGTACAAATTATATTCAAAAATTTTAATTGCAGAAATTAGTGTGTAATGAGAGAAAATAACTTTTTTCCCTTAGATTACTTAGTTTTTAAATGGCAAATAGGATTTTTAATACAGGCCTTTTGATTCCAGGCCACAATTTTTTCATGCCTCTGAAATCTGGTAAACTTAACTTCCTCCCCTGCTCCCTTTCTCCCTCCCACAAAAATGTTTATTCATAATCTGCCCTCTACCATACACTGAGAATATAAATGTAACAAAGACTGCCCTGATACTCTATATAATCCAGTGAAGGATAAATGAAGTCAAGGCTGTGGGAAATTTCACAGAGTCAGAAAAGCAAAAATAGATATAAATGACCTTGAAACTTAGGCAACTTCTTTAGACAGTAAGTCTTTTGTAAATTTCATCACTGAGCAGGAAACAACCTAGATTTGACAGGTTCAAAACCTGGAACCTGGGAATCTGCCACACTGACCATATCTTGAATTCTTAGAAGTGGACTGGTACACTACACACTGGGTCACCCTGGAGGATCCTTGATTGGAACTAAGATGTATTCCCTTGAATGTTCACATGTTAACTCTAGGGTGCTGTTTGCTCCAACCCATTGAGAAATCTGCACAGTCATTAATAGTTTCTCCATTGTGGGAAAAAGGCTCAGGTGGTACAGAGCAGCAAATCTTTACCATAAAACTAATTTTATTAAAGGTCAAATTCTCCAGGTCTGGGTGTAATTCATGAAATTCACAATGTGTCTGTCAACTTCCCTGACAATATGTATGAAAAGGATTCAGAATTACAGCAAAACAGAGAACTCTTTACAAAGAGTCACTCAAGGCTAAATTGCTTTTTTACAATGGCTAACAGAACTCAACCTATTAGCTAAGGTTTATATTCCTTGGCTTCCCTGATAGCTCAGTTGGTAAAGAATCTGCCTACAATTCAGGAAACCCCAGTTTGATTCCTGGATTGGGAAGATCCCCTGGAGAAGGGATAGGCTACCCACTCTAGTAGTTTTGAGCTTCCCTTGTGGCTCAGCTGGAGACCTGGATTCGATCCCTGGGTTGGGAAGATCCCCTGAAGAAGGAATGGCTACCCACTCCAGTATTCTGGCCTGGAGAATTCCAAGGACTGTATAGTCCATGGGGTCACAATGAGTCTGACACGACTGAGCGACTTTCATTTACGTTCCTCTTTCCATTTCATATAAATTTAAATAGAAGCATCTTTGCAATACATGGTGACTAATGCTGGTTGTAATTATTAGGAATATATGGAATGAAGGTGAAGCATCTCACAGGAATAGACTCTAGTTAGTGTTATCTGTTGAAATGTTTGGTATGATTTTGAAGTATTAAGGTTTCAATAAAATCTTAAACAATTACATAGAAACCAAGAGTCAATATGGGAAGCTACAACTACTTTCAATTATTTTGTAATTCTTCTTTTGTAGAATAATTTTGTCTCCTTTTGTCTTCTTCAGTCAGTTATTAGCCACGTGGGAAAATACGTCTATTTAATTTATAGTCTCTTTATAACCTTTGTCTAATTTTGATCCTCAATTTATATACCATACTTTGCTCATCGAAATGTTGGTTGTTTCTGAAAATTAATCTTTAGAGAAGAAAACTTGTTGTTATTTAAAAGTATTCTTTCCTTTTGAGGCAAGTTCAAAGGAAGTTTCCAGAAATAATGTCATGCAGCCTCCTAAAGGGGTTGCTTTGAAGGGAAAGAACTTGTTTGGTATGTAAGTTCTGATAATGTTGATAAAATTTCTTCTGTGACAACAATGCATTGTAAAGCATTTAACAGTAGGCAAAGGAGACAAAAAAGCCCTTCATCTCCATTGGGATATACTCTTAATGCTGCTGTAATGTTCATTTCAGCATAGTTGATATGACTTTTAAAAGAGTGTCTCAGCTTCCTCAGGGGTCTCCATGTGAGTGTTTCTGTCCTACAAACGGGGGGACAAAGAGAACGGTTTGAGTGTAGGGTTTGATGAGGCTCTATAACCTCTGAAATTGGGATGACATCTTCTGTCCCTTGGCCATCACATGAGTGATGATACTCCTCTCATTCTGAGGATGTTTCCAAATATCTCAAGCTTAATACAACCAAAATATAATCTTCAACTCATCTTTCCCATTTTTCTCAATAATTATATTCAGTTGCTGAAGCCAGATATCTGGTATTACTTCCTTCTTCTAAACATACAACTCTGAATCATCAGCAATTTATCCACAAAATACAATCTCAAATCCAACAACTTCTTTTCCTGTCTATTTTTATTAAGCCTCCTTCACATCATTGCAACAGTTACCACCTCACCTCTTCTATTCTACCTCCTTTCCACAAACCAGTATTAAAACAGCAGCAAAGGGATCCTTTTAACCAAGTAAATCTTAAATCTAAGCATGAGATTCTCTTGAAGTTATCCTTTCAATCGCAGCTTTTTTCACTTAGAATGAAATCCTGTCTTTGCCACGTCCTCAGAGGCTCTTTTATTTTTTTTTTTTCCTCAGTGGCTCTTAATGATTACTTCCCTCCTGTCCTTGTTTGTCTCTCCAGAATCATTAAAGTTTCAATTGCCCTGATCCTCTCTGGGTACTCTGGACAAGCAAAACTTTTTCCTCATTCCTCTGAGTATCTTCTTTGCATTGGTTGTGTTGAGATTCCCACTGATCATATTAGCTGACATACCAACTTCTTAGAAACTCCATTCTTCAGCATATTATAGTCTATTGTCCTAGGTTATCTTATATTTTGTGTATTTGTTTATTTTCCCCAGCATTAATTAGATTTTCTTTTTGTCTATTCCTGGATGCTGGAAAGTAAACTCCATAAATAAAATAGTTATATTAGTCTATTTTACCATCATAGTACCAAAACACAGAATCTGGAACATGAAAATACTCACCTATTTGTTGAATGAGTATCATTGTTTCTTATCTATATTATTGCAAAGGGTAAATGCCTCCCTGGGCTTTCTCAGGTGGTAAAGAATTCTTTACCTGCTAATGTAGGAGATATAAGAGACGCAGACTTGATCCCTGGGTCAGGAAGATCTCCTGGAGTAGGAAATCACATCCCACTCCAATATTCTTGCCTGGGAAATTGATGGACAGAGGAGCCTGGCGGGCAACAATCCATGGGGTTACAAGGAGTCAGACACAACCGAGAGACTGAGCACAAACACAAATGCCCCCCTACTCTGGGTTACTGCTACCTTCATACCTTCTTTCTGTTACCAGGTTTATCTTCCCAAAGCTGACTAGAGCATATTATCATTTTATTTCTTCCAAACTGTTTATGTTTCCCTTAATCTACTGAATAAAGTCAGAGGGACTCAGATGAGAATAACACTCAAAATCTTCCAAAATTACACAGGAATATCTGTGTTCTGTCACAACTCTTCAACAATAATGTTTATTGTACTTCAGTCATGCTGATCTATTGAACTGATTTGCTATCCTGTGTAATAAGATCTCAGGTATTTCTCACCATTAGCTCTGAAAATTTATTTACTTTAACTCACTGAAAAATTCAACCTACATGAGTGGTGTGGAACCAAATTTCCCATAGTAAGAATTCCCTGAACTTGCAAGTCTATTCCAGTCATTTTAAAATGTCATCCTGGAACATCAAGTAGCTTCAAAGGAAATGGTCCTTTGGAAAAGGAGCGCATGTAGTCTGATGCAACTTCAAATCATGCTCTGAGGCTATGATTCTAGGAAACCCAGGCCATGGAGAAGCAATTATTTGCTACATTTTACTGTTTCCTATTTTCTACTACAATAGCAGAGCAGTTAAAAAGGTGATTTATATAGAACTAAATTCTGGTAACCACAGGCAGGATTTACAGGAGAAATGCTAAAGCAACAACAACAAACAACATTGAGAAGATTTTGGCTATTGGGAAGAAACAGCAGCACTTTAGCATTCTGTCACCCTGAGATGCAGTTACCCCTTATCAGATAAGGATGCATCTAGGAAAGCGACAAGTGTCAGCCCCCAGGAAGACAATGGGCGGACTGCTTTGAAAGGGAGACTATTTCTCCTTTAGACAATAAAACATTCATTGGCCTTCTTCACTATTATTATTTCCCCAGGCTAGCCTAGCAAATACTTTCTACAAGAGAATATCTTGGCCATTAGAATAATTAGACCACTGGCCCTCAGAAATGGAGCTCCTCCAAATGGAGTTTACAAACTTATCTGCCAATACAAATTCTGTTTATAAATTATCCTGAAGTCAGATTTCAGTGAAGGACTTCAAGGCCAAATTTCTGTCACGGATGACTTGGTCAAGTCATCCTTCCTTCTTTTCTGGGTTTCTGAAGCAATAGCAGAGTGTACATGTCTGTGAAGCATTATGGAGTAGTTGGGAAAACGTGAGCTAGGGTCAGGGTTATAAATCCTTAAGTGGTTATTGTAGATATCTAGTTGTATGAATTTGATTTAAAAGATCATTCAAGTTTTCAGGGACTTCATTTCTTCATCTGTCCACGAAGGCTTATTAAAATGATTTTACTTATCTCTTCTTACTGTGAATTATATAATAAACTCTATGAGAAGTGCAGTTAAATTGTTAGCGTATATTGTTTGAAAAGGAAAGGTCAAGGTATAATGTGGTATTCTTAGTAGTGTACTTATTAAACTTTTCTATCACATTTTCTCATAGGCATAAAATGGTAAATATCTCCCTTTGGAAGTTTCTTTAGAGTATCTTGTTTTATTTTAAAAACTATGCCAATGTTTTTTAAAACATTTTCTCCAAAAGGTATTCTTGTGCATTTTAGTACAAAGTGCTGAATATAATTACTTAACTTTAGAAAAAAACCAATACACTAAAAACATTTTTACCATACTTATCCTGTGATGTTGACTATCTCCTGGTACAAATTAGCTTACTAAATGAAGTTTTAATCCAATGTTCATCACATTTTAATTGAGTTTAGCTGGGGAACATATAAATATAAGTGGGAAAGAATATGTGTGTATGGGGAAAGGATGTTGGGAGGTAAAATCTGGAAGAGTTCTGGCAAAGGAATTGAATGAAACAGCAGAGTCTACAACTGCAAATAAAACTAGATGAGGTGGATTTTTACTTCTATAGACTTTATTATAGATGAAAGGGCCCTGAGGTTCAAATCAAGCAAAGCTAAAAGTCTCCATTGGAACAGTTTGTGCCAGCTGTTTGAGGCACTGAGCTTTGAATACAATCTTTAAAAAAAATTACTCCAACAAAGGTTAAAATGCTTTATTAGATATTTGTTTACCTAAAAAACATGTTATATGCAAATACTTTTTGACTACAACAATAGGAGTATACATAATTTAAATGTATTGGGGTATGAAATATGGAATTCAACTTTGGTTACTATCTTTGTAGTGAAGTAGGAGCTGCCTTTTAGGAATTTTAACAATCAAGAAGATATAGAAATGACTGTAATTCTACTCCTGAAAATGACAAACATCTCATAAGAAAAATGAAGTACCTGCCTCCCTAGCCAGAATTTCCGCTCCTACATCATGGTATAATATAAGGAGCAATTCAAGGAAAAGGAATTTGTTCATTATGGAGGGAAAATAAAAAGCAACAAATGCCAAATCATGACTGTCTTTAGTTGTGTAAATGGTTGCAAGTTTCCTTTCTTGAGATTTTCATTTGCGTGGAGTAGACCAATTAACCTTTGGTGGTACTGTGGTGTGCCATTTTTTTTTTTTTTGAATCATTGTGTAATAGCTCATATACGTCCACCAAAGCCAGATTATGGCCTCCCAAAAGGAACTGAAAATTAAGGTAAACATTCAGTCTTCCACTATATAAAGAACTGAATTTCCTCTCAATTTCTATGGCTGTCTTTGTGCTTTTCCTAGACTCATATGCATACTATTCTGTAAAGAACAGTTTGTTTGAAATTTCATTTATTTTATAATTTGAATTTATGAAATGATTTGTGAAACAAGGTCTGAGAGTAACATATAGCCCTCTTCCAATTTATCAGCGGAAAGTCAATTTTAACATCCTTCTTCAAATGCCTAAAGAAGTAACTGAAGGAGACACATATGATTACAGTGTTCATGAGTTTATCAAGTTTCTGATAGATTAAAAAATTATAAAGGCTAGTAACCAAAACTCACTACACATCCAATAAGGGGCTCATTCTTTCTAGAACTAATCTCCATGATTGAAATGCATGTTCTTAGAACTTACATTTTACTCAGTGAGTCATGAGGACCTTGGATCTTAATGTGTGCATGCAATAACTGAGTATTCAATGAAACATTCAAAAAGGGGTAAAATTTAATTATTTGAGGAATAGTATGAAATACTGTGTAAAATAAATAGGTGCGTCTCACATACAATGCAGTAAAACAGACAGGGCTGTTTAACTTTTCTACATATTCCTTCATAATTCAGTACCTTAGCAGCACATCTTATGTATTTCCTTCACTGCTGAATGACTCTTAATTACTTTATTTAATGGGAAACACTAGTGTACACAAAATGAGTGTCGTGAGGAGACAGGGCGATGGAACTAAAGTGTAAATTACCTCTTTATTTCATGAACTATAAGCTTAAGTGTTTGGGCAGAGGGGATTTGAAAGATGAATTGAGGTGTTTTGTTCTGATATAGTTGCTTGTTTAAATTCAGCCTGAGCTGTTTATCAATTCTTTATATCCTAATTCAGGAACAAATCAGCAGTGGCACAACAGCTCTCTATCTGCTCATTAGTTGGCAGCAATTCACAAAAGACATATCTCGTGTACAGTGAGCTCTCGGCTAAATGTTCTATAGTGTGGATTGGGAAAGCTTTAAGAACCAACTTGCTGCATTCATTTTGGATCAGGCGCATCTCAGTGTTTGGAGACTCCAGATTGGTTGTATGCTGTCTTTTTGGTAACAGAAAATTCAACAGAGCTGTTAGTACACAGCCCCACCTGTATGGTCTAAGTACCATGGGCCAGGACTTCCCTGGGAGTCCAGCTGAGACTTCACCTTCCGAGGCAGGGGGTGTGGGTTCAATTACTGCTTGGGGAGCTAAGATCCCACATGCCTTGTGGCCAAAAAAAAAAAAAAAAAACCCCAAAACATAAAACAGAAACAATATTGTAACAAATTTATAAAATATTTAAAAATATTTTAAAAGAGGAAAAAACAAAACCAGTATGGGCCAAAGATTTCTTCCTATGAAATATCCTTTTCTCTTCTAACTTATGTTAGTAGTTTTCTCAAGCAAGCATAGGCAAGAGCCCTGTGATGAGTCCAGGGTTTTGTAACCTGTGGGGATGTTTTGAATATCATTAAAAGGAAGTCTTACAAGGTCATCTTATCAGGTGACTCATCTTGGAACAAAGTCTGTTTTTCACTTTATTGTGGAGAACAGAAAATTATTATTTTTTTTTATATTCTCTCTCTGATGTTTTAAGCTCTGCATCTTTATTCATCTGTTCCTTTCTAATGTGAACAATTCAACGATGGTCTTCTGGACACAGACCGGAGTTTTGAGAATAATTCTCTCCACTGCCTTTCGCCCCAACTCTAACCAAATAAATATCCCAAACCCATTCACATCCTCTTGGTAAAAACTCATTTCAATGCTAACTGACATCCCCTGAAAATATAGGGTGAAGTGAAGTCTCTCAGTCATGTAGGACTCCTTGCAACCCCGTGGACTGTAGCTCATCAGGCTCCTCTGTCCATGGGATTCTCCAGGCAAGAATACTGGAGTCGGTTGTCATTTCCTTCTCCAGGGGATCTTCCCAACCCAGGGATCAAACCCTAGTCTCCTGCATTGCAGGCAGACGCTTTAACCTCTGAGCCACTAAGGAAGCACCAAGTTACAAATCTTCCAGGACTTGGCCAGAGGAGGTCTATGAACTGTTGCAAATGGCCTTGAAAGGTCATGGTTGACCATCCTTGTTTTCTTTAAGATTCTTTTTTTTTTAATTGTAACAAATTCAAGAAAGACTTTTTTCTTTACAATATTGTGTTGGTTTTGCTGTACATTGACATGAACCTGCCATGGGTATACATGTGTTCCCCTTCCAGAACCCCTCCGAATTGATAAAAACTCTTTGTAGCCTCATGTTGTAGAAATGCACAGAAAGGTACAATGGAAAATTATGTGTATAATCATGAAACATCCTCTGAAAACTGTCTGAAATTCATTAAGTAACAAAGCACATGTGTGTGTGCTTAGTTGGTCAGTCATTTTCGACTCTGCAACCCTATGGACTGTAGCCTCCTCTGTCCATGGGATTCTCCAGGCAAGGATACTGGAGTGGGTCACCATTTCCTCCTCCAGGGCATCTTTCTGACCCAGGGGGCGAACCACATCTCTTGCATCTTCTGCATTGGCAGGCAGATTCTTTACCACTGCATCACCTGGGAAATCAACAAAGCATAGTGGAGCCCAGATATTCATCATCAGAGCAATCTTGTCTCCCACTGGCTTTCATTTAATGGCATCTTTCCCTACTTCCAGGTGGCTGCAGGACCTTATCCTCCCTTAAGGACAGAACTGGGCTTTCCTGGTGGCTCAGTGGTAATGAATCCACCTGCCATGCAGGAGATGCAGTTCAATCTCTGGGTCGAGAAGATGCCCTGGAGAAAGAAATAGACATTCCATTATTCTTGCCATGGAAAATCCCATGGACAGGGGAGTCTGGAGGGCTACTATCTATGGGGTTGCAGAGAGTAGGACACAACTTAGTGACGAAACAACAACAGTGATAGAACTAAAACTCAAACTAAAGCATACAAATCTTGTGTGATTTCTTTGGGGTAGCAAGATGGGAGATTTTCAGAAACTGATATTGGAAGCGGCTTTTGATAGATGGGAGCTTAGAGTTCTAAGAACAAGAGCTGAGTCGGTGAAAAGGATAAAAGGGCAGGCTGTTCACAATTCTGAAAACACACATGTATCTACATAAAAAAAGCAATAAAAACAAGATGAGCAGATGAAGAGCATCCTATTATGTTCCCCTTTATTATGAATAACATATTTTTTTTAATAAAAGAGAGAAGCAGCTTCCTTAAAAATGATATAACCACAGAATGACTATACAAAGCTCTGAAAGTAGTTTCCTCATGAAGAGTGACTGCATAGTGGTACAGCTGTCCTGGGTTTATTTCTGGGCAGGTGATTGTTTGATTCCTCCAGGGCCCTGCCTTTCAAGTATAGTCTGCAGAGCAGAAGGATGGGCATCTCTGGACACCTGGTAGGAAATTCAGAACCTTGGGTCGTCCTTCACCATAACTCAGACTCTGTGTTTTATCAATATCCCCAGTGATTCACATGCATATTAGAATGGAACAACCACTAGTCCAGGAAATTCCTTTCTGTTGCTTTTGGGGATGGAAGTTGTTAAACCCAGCTGCCCTGCATGAAACAGCTGGTTCTAGTGCTGTGATAGTTTCAGTTTCTAAGGAGGGATCTGGCTTCTTATTCTTGAAATGTTTCAAAGATGGTTCCATAATTCTCAGGGAGACCAAGAAGTATAGCTGATTCAGTTAAGAGGTGCTATCGAAACCTGCCTCATACTTTCATTATCTTTTCTGTAATACAGTTGGACATCTTCAGCAGTTTAGTCACATTCCACTGAGTATCTGGGGTTATGTATAAAATAAGTATGATAACATATCTGTGTGTGCTCAGTTGCTCAGTAATGTCTGACTCTTTGTGACCCCATAGGCTGTAGGCTGCCAGGCTCCTCTGTCCATGGGATTATCCAGGCAAGAATACTGGAGTGGATTGCCATTTCCTCCTAAAGGGGATCTTCCTGACCCAGCAATCGAATCTACATCTCTTGTGTCATGTGTATTGGCAGGCGGATTCTTTACCACTGAGCCACCTGAAACATAGGCACTCAAATAGCTGTGTGTTAGTTGTGGGATAATTACTATACTCTTTCCAAACTGCTGCAAAACAGCACTATATATTTAAATATTCAGCATTTCTATGAGTAGGATGTGAACTTAAGTCCAAGGTAGAATGTTTTTAGATTGTTCTTCATTCATAGTCAAAAGGAGGAAGGGCAGTTCTGGGAGCATGTTACCTGTGCCATCATACAGGGTCCTGAAATTAGAACAGCCCTACGTGCTCCAGTATTCTTGCCTGAAAATTGCATGGGCAGAGGAGCCTGGTGGGCTACAGTCTATGGGGTCGTAAGAATTAGACATGACTTAGCAACTAAATCACCACCACTACCACACTTGTTTTAAAGTTCAGATAAATGTCTTGAAATTAAAAAACAATTTCTATACAAGAGGCTTGGCATTTTTATTTTGAAAATTACTTAGCTGGACCTCTATGGAAGAGTACTAGTGGTAAGGAGATTCCTTAAAATTTAATCAGAAGTCCTGGCCTTTTCCCATTGTAAACAGATTGGAGGATTCTTCAGAAATGGCTTGTGCTACAAAATCCTCACTGACTTTAAGCTTCAGAAGTTCACAAAACTCAAACTCAATTTTTCTTTTTGCACAGCAATTATAGAAAAATAGTGGAGACATCAAGATATACATACTACCGGTACACCATATAGGCATTAGTCTTCCCAGTGTTGGTTTGGCCACATTGGTGCGTCAGATTTTGGCAAAGTCTAGTAAATCTGACTGCCAAGAAATATTTAGTAAGTTCCCAAAGCTACTCCAAATCGTGTGCACAGTTATGTCAGTGCTGACCGAGTGCTGAGTGCTGTTCAATCCTCTCCTTCTCATCAATGAAAGTGAAAAATATTGGCTAGCAATTTCAGTCAATCTAATATGCTCCAAAACATCATGAGGGAAATGGAAGCTTTATTACAGAATCTGTTTCCCTATGGACATTATCACAGTCCTTAGGACCGTGATTCAGTAGCTTTTGTGCTACTGCAGTCTTAACTGAGTAAGAAAAATATTCAAAATATTATGAATTGCTTTGCATGACCAGCATAGTGTTTTGGGATGATTAAAACCTATTGAAAACCAAGGTCATAAGTGAGTCTACATAGGGAAATTTTCAATCAGTTCAGTTCAGTCACTCAGTCGTGTTTGACTCTTTGCGACCCCATGAACCACAGCATGTCAGGCCTCTGTGACAATCACCAACTCCTGGAGTCTACCCAAACCCATGGCCATTGAGTAGGTGATGCCATCTAACTATCTCATCCTCTGTCATCCCCTTCTCCTCCTGCCCTCAATCGTTCCCAGAATCAGGGTCTTTTCCAATGAGTCAGCTCTTCTCATCAGGTGGCCAAAGTACTGCAGTTTCAGCTTCAACATCAGTCCTTCCAATGAACACCCAGAACTGATCTCCTGTAGGATGGGCTGGTTGGATCTCCTTGCAGTCCAAGGGACTCTCAAGAGTCTTCTCCAACACCACAGTTCAAGGGCATCAGTTCTTCGGCACTCAGCTTTCTTTATAGTCCTACTCTCACATCCATAAGTGACTCCTGGAAAAACCATAGCCTTGACTAGATGGACCTTTTTTGGAAAAGTAATGGCTCTGCTTTTTAATATGCTGTCTAGGTTGGTCATAACTTTCCTTCCAAAGAGTAAGTGTCTTTTAATTTCATTGCTGCAATCATGATCTGCAGTGATTTTGGAGCCCAAAAAATAAAGTCAGCCACTGTTTCCACTGTTTCCCCATCTATTTCCTATGAAGTGATGGGACCAGATGCCATGATCTTAGTTTTCTGAATGTTGAGCCTTAAGCAAACGTTTTCACTCTCATCAAGAGACTTTTTAGTTCTTCTTCACTTTCTGCCATAAGGGTGGTGTCATCTGCATATCTGAAGTTACTGATATTTCTCCCGGCAATCTTGATCCCAGCTTGTGCTTCATCAAGCCCAGCATTTGTCATGATGAACTCTGCATATAAGTTAAATAAGCAGGGTGATAATATACAGCCTTGACGTACTCCTTTTCCTTTTTGGAACCAGTCTGTTGTTCCATGTCCAGTTCTAACTGTTGCTTCTTGACCTGCATACAAGTTTCTCAAGAGGCAAGTCAGGTGGTCTGATATACCCATCTCTTTCAGAATTTTCCACAGTTTATTGTGATCCACACAGTCAAACACCTTGGCATAGTCAATAAGGAAGAAATAGATGTTTTTCTGGAATGCTCTTTCGATGATCCATCGGATGTTGGCAACTTGATCTCTTGTTCCTCTGCCTTTTCTAAGACCAGCTTGAACATCTGGAAGTTCGCGGTTCACATACTGCTGAAAACTAGCTTGGAGAATTTTAAGAATTACTTTACTAGCGTGTGAGATTAGAGCAATTGTGTGGTAGTCTGAGCATTCTTTGCATTACCTTTCTTTGGAATTGGAGTGAAAAATGACCTTTTCCAGTCCTGTGGCCAGTGCTGAGTTTTCCAAATTTGATGGCATATTGAGTGAAGCACTTTCACAGAATCATCTTTCAGGATTTGAAATAGCTCAGCTGGAATTCCATCACCTCCTCTAGCTTTGTTCGTAGTGATGCTTCCTAAGACCCACTTGACTTCACATTCCAGGATGTCTGGCTCCTAGAATGATCACATCATCATGATTATCTGGGTTGTGAAGATCTTTTTTGTACAGTTCTTCTGTGTATTCTTGCCACCTCTTCTTAATATCGTCTGCTTCTGCTAGTTCCATACCATTTCTGTCCTTTATTGAGTCCATCTTTGTGTGAAATGTTCCCTTGGTATCTCTAATCTTCATGAAGAGATCTCTAGTCTTTCCCATTCTATCGTTTTCCTCTGTTTCTTTGCACTGATCACTGTGGAAGGCTTTCTCATCTCTCCTTGCTATTCTTTGGAACTCTGCATTCAGATGAGTATATCATTCCTTTTTTCCTTTGCTTTTTGCTCCCTGTCTTTTCGCAGCTATTTCTAAGGCCTCATCAGACAGCCATTTTGCTTTTTTGCATTTCTTTTTCTTGGGGATGGTCTTAATTCCTTAATTCTCCTGTACAATGTCATGAACCTCCATCCATAGTTCATCAGGCATTCTGTCTATCAGATCTAGTCCTTTACATCTATTTCTCACTTTCACTGTATATTCATAAGGGATTTGATTTAGGTCATACCTGAATGTCTAGTGGTTTTCTCCAATAAAGAGTAAAATTTTCTTTGTGTAATAGACAACTAGTCTATGTACAGGTAAATTGTCAGAGGGCACACTATATAATTAGTCAGTTACTTGTTTTTATTGTTTTTACAAAGGAATTTAATCATGAAAGCTGACTAGGCCTTTGGAAGTCTGCAATATTTATGGTATCAGCTATTATTAGCTCAAACAGTGAAGAAACTTTTCAATTTAGGCATTTGGAGGAGTTGCTGGCCATACTTGACATTAACTGTTACAAGACTACTAGTCTTCTTGATGATGTAGCTGACTGAATAAACTACTGGAAACCATCCCAGGGCTGGGAGTAAAGAATAGAAAATTGCTGGAAGCCCAAGCAGCAGAAGTGAAATGACAGAAGAAAATTTAAAAAGGGACTTTGAAGACTATACTGGAGCTCAGTTTTGAACTCTAGCAAACAAAAGATGATCGGCAAATAATCTGTTGTGCTGGGATCAGATGTTCCATAAATTAGGCTGGAAAAACTAGAAGTGAATAGAAAATGTGGCAATGCCATTTAAAACCTTTCCACATACTTGCAAATGGAAAGAATGCCTGGATAACATTATTTGTATGTGGTATCCTGTTTCTGGGACTTTCAGTTGTGCTTATACATGTAATGAAAGATTATTGGTTCTAAGAATCTCTGTAAAGCAAACAGATCTAAAACAAGTAAGTGATAAAATAATCAGGAAGCTGGCATTTCCATCCCCTCTTTATCCTGCATTCTATGCTATTTAAGATTTTATTTTTTACAATTTTCCACCTTTCTAGACTGCTTTTATCTTGATGCTAAATTATATTTGATCATAGTGTATCCTTCAGTTAAATTCCTCAACTATTACAGATGTATAAATAATAAGTTTTCTGGAGTACATATCTAATCATGTAATCTTTAACAGCACTATGCTTCCTACAGAAAAAAGAATCCACATTCCTTAGACTGATTAAATGCACTCCTTAGTTAGTCTAGACTTAATCTTTCTTTAACCTTGATTGTCACTACTTTCTTTCAGACTCTAAGCAACACTCAAGCAGACCTACTTCCGTTTTCCTGGCTGGGGCTAGTGTTTCCTTAAAGTCCAATCCATTGTTTCTGCTGCTTCTTTTGTCTGAAATCATCTTCCCCCATCTTGCACATTTCACCTCTACTCATACACTGTCCAAAACAAGCAGTACAGCCTCTGCAGAACTACTCCTATTTATTCTCCAAGGTGAGAGCAGTATCTTTTCAACCTTATTTTAAATCCTATTACCTGTGTCCCTTTAAAAAAATTATGTTTGGCTTATATTTTAGTTACACATGTCTTATTTATCACATTAAGAATAATCTTGTATACACTAAACAGTCTATCACAGTGCCTTACACATAGAATTTATTGAATAAATAATGAAAGAATGAATATAATGGATGAATGTTTACCTGGGATAAAGGGACTAACAGAGATAAGTAATAACATGGTTTATGAGAGAGTAGATAGAACCAGAAAGTAAAATTGAGAATCTGTAAGTGTCTTACCCTACAGATATTTTAAATGCAATATTCAGAAATGTTCAATGCTATCCTTAAGATTACATTAATATCTCAATAAAACTGGAAGAAAAAATTTTTCTGAAAAAGACTGCATCAGTGGAGTGATGGAAGTGGGAATGATAAGGTAGAACCTCTGAAAACCTCACTTTCATAAAAACAATAACAATGCTGACAAAAATTGCCAAAATAGACTTTTACAAAAGTCTGGAAAATAACCAAAGGCTTGTAACAACCTAGAAAGCATTTATTCTAAGAGAAGAATGGCTGAATCTCCATAGGTGAGCTTTACATGTTTTAAATTCACATATTTCCAGTCTGTTCTTCCCAGCTTCATAGCAGTCTTTAAAACCGTTAGCCTTATAATTACAGTGAAAGCCAGCAGTTTGACAAGAATGCATGGTTAGCTTCACATTTGAAAATTAATCACTGTAATACAAAGCATCAATAACTAAGGGAGCAGAACACATGACTATCTCAATAGAGGAGGAAAGCTATGTAACAAAATCCAACACTCTTTCATGATAAAAATACGCCTGAAACTAGGACTAGAAGGGAACTTGTTCAACCTAATAATGAGGATCTATGAAGAAGCTACATCTAACATTGTCTTTAATGGTGAAATACTGAATGCTTCTCCCCAAGATTAAGAAAAAGACATTTTACTGGAGTTTATAATCAGGACAATTAGATAAGAAAAAAAAAGATATCTAAATTGGAAAGAAAGAAGTAAATCTACCTCTGTTTGCAGATGACATGATCCTATATATAGAAAACCATAAGGAATGCACACAGCCATGCACACAGGCATGCATACCCAGACACACACATAAACAAAGAGCCAAAAAATGAGTTCTGATGACTGAAGGAAATAAAATTAATATGTGAAAGTCAATTGTATTTCTATACACTAGCAATAAACAAACCAAAGACAAAATTAGGAAAACAATTTCATTAAAAGAGGCTTCAAAAAAATAAAATGTTTAGGAACAGATCTAACAAAAGAAGCATAAGACTTATACACTGAAAATTCCAAAACATCATAGAAAGAAATTGAACACCTAGTGGATGGAAAGACATCCTGTGTTTTCATGGCTAAAATGGCAAAATTCTCCAAATTAATCTACAGATTCAACACAATCCCTATCAGAATCCCAGCAGGCTGCTTTGCAGAAATTGACAATCTGTCCTAAGATTCATACAGAAATGCAAGAGACCTAAGATAATCAAAACAATCTTGAAAATGAGGAACAAATTGTAAGACTCACACTTTCTGATTTTAAAGCTTACTACAAATCTACAGTTATCAAGACAGTGAGTGACAGGCATAAAAATAGATAGATGCAGATCAATGGAACAGAATTAAAAGTCCAGAAATAAACTCTCACATTTATAGTCAATTGATTTTTCCACAAGAATGCCATGTCAATTCAACTAGGAAATTATGATCTTTTCAGTGAGTAGTGGGATGGCCGTATATCCAGGTGCAGATGAAGAATGAAGCTGGACTTCTATAAAAAATTAATGTGGATCAAATATCTAAATAGATGAGTTAAAATAGTACAAGTCACTGAAGAAAATATAGGAGAAAATCTTCACAATCTTTGATCAAGCAATGGTTTCTTAGATATATCACCAAAATCATAGACAACAGAAGAAAAAAATAGATATATTGGATTAAATCAAATTAAAAATTTTGCGCTTCAAAAGACCCTATCAAGGAAGTGAAAAGAGAGTCTATGGAATGGAAGAAAATATTTGCAAATCATATATCTAATAAGGAACTTGTATATAAAATGTGTAAATAATGCTCACAATGCAGTAATGTAAAGACCAAAAAAAAAACTCAATTAAAATTAGGCAAAGGATTTGAATAGTCATTTTTCCAAAGAAGATATACAAATGGCCAATAAATACAGGAAAAGATGCTTAATATCATTAACCATAAAGAAAATTAAAATCAACAACACTTCACAGCTAGTATGATGGCTCTAAAAAATACCAAATAATGTGTTGATGGAGTTTGTGGAACTGGGACCCTTATACATACTAGTAGAAATGTAAAATGTTGCAAACAGTTTGAAAAACAATTTGGCAGTCTCTCAAAATTTTGACACTGAGTTACTATATGACACATCAATTCCACTCTTAACTATATACCCAGGAGAACAGAAAAGATATGCCCACAGAAAATCCTGTATATGAATGTTAATACTAGAATTCATCATAAAATCCAAAAAGTGGAAGCAAGCCAAATGTCTCTCAATTGATGAATGGATAAACAAAATGTGGTATAACCATATAATGAAATATTGTTCAGCCATAAAACTGAATGATGTACCAATATATGTTGCAACATGGATAAATCTTGAAAACATTACATTAGGTGAGAGGTGCTAGATACAAAAGGCCACGTACGGTATGACTCCATTTACATGAAATATCCAGAAGAGGCAAATCCATAGAGACAAAATAAAATAGATGAGTGGTTGATTTGACAGAGGGCCTCAGTGACGATTAATGGGTATAGTTTCCTTTGGGATGAAAAAGATGTTCTGGAATTAGCTGATAGTTGTGCAACTGTTTCAGCCATTGACCACTGTCACTCAGAGGTCAAAGTTGCCCTTCTGAGACCACTGATGTACATCTATACATATCGATGTGGTGAGATCAACAATTATAAGAGTGAAAAACAGAATCAAGATTTGCACTGATGCCATTTCAAAAATTGCCTGAAATTCAGGAGAGGAGTAAATTTCAAATGGATAGAGTAGGAAAAATATGCAAAATAATTTTCTTATATGTATGATAAGTAATGTTCTACCTACATCAAAGGTATGCTGGAATGATTAAGAGGTCACATTTATCAATGTTATTCTTTTCATAATCCTTAGATGAAAAATGATGCACCATAAAGGATATTCTTTCTGTTACATTCCATACTTAATACAGTACTGAAAAGTATGCAGTCTGTTTTCCACAATGATTAGAGCATAATTATATAAATAAAAATAAATCAAACTTCTGCATATTCCAGACAAGAGAATGCAAGGAGCACCTGCTTCTACTTTAATTGCCAGGGAGAACACTGAATCTAAATTGGATCCTCTGAAAGAAGAGATTACCACCTTAGTTTAAAAATACCAAAGTTAAAAAGACAGAAAATGTAAACCATCCTTGTCAAGGCTCACTTAATAAGAATAACAGCAATCACTAACAGAATAATAGTACATAATACTTAAAGAATAATAGTAATTGTTTACATTTTAAAATTCATTAAATGCAGCAGGTCTCCACTGCCCATTTTTAAATTGCATTTAACTACATGATCCTACTAGGTATGGCTCAAGGGATCACTCCTATTTTATAGCTATGAAAAATTATGTTTATTAAGATTCAGGACAAATGGGTAAAAAATGATAAGATGGGGTCCTGAATTCAGGCTTACTTAATTACAAAGCCCATATAATATACCACCTCCCACTAAATTTTTAAAAAAGTTCTTAAATCTTAAGATTCATTGTGTTTCTTATTATAGGCAGGTGAATATGCAACTCCAACTTTGCCACCAGAGATAAAATTCACTATGATGAACATTTTGCAAATAAGTTTTCACATGACAAGGAACAGAGAAACTTTGAACACTGGGATTTGTGGTGGGTCTGGAGAAGGTCAGGATATGATGTCTGGCTCTACCCAAAACGTCAGGATAGGAGGTGAAAGCCACAGAGGGTTAATAGGTGTGGGGTCATGAGTGGACCTATGCTTGTCTCACTAATGACCACCTGATCTTTCTATAGTATTGTGCCACTTATCACAATCCTGCAAAACAGATAACATATATCAAATGCAGGACTGGACACCAGCCCAAAATCTTAACTGTGTACTCAGAGTATGTTAATGAACTCAGAATCACATTCACCCTCAGAAAAGAAGACAACCTGATTTCTGGGAATTGTCTGGTCTGGGGTCTGACACACTTGGGATATTTGAGAATTTGTTTTTAGAAGGAACACCAGGACTTTCCTGGTTGTCCAGTGGTTAAGATTCTGTTTTCCAATGAAGGAGATGCAGGTTTGATCCCTGGTTGGGGAAATAAGGTCCCATGTGCTATGGGGTGTAGCCAAAAAGTTTTTAAAAAGGAACACCTATCATAGGCTCCTTCTGAGTTGAGAAGCTGTAAATGGTGTTTCCACATTTGCTATTATATTTGAACTTCATATGAACCCACTAAGTAGTAATCCATAGTCTATTATGCTCTAATTTTACAAATGAAGAGATGGTGATTCAAAGAATTTACAAAAAGTCAAGCTGGTCACATGTTAATGAGTGGGAAAGTGTAGGTCTTCGAGTTCCATGTGTAGGGAATGTTCTATTACATCAAACTTATATGTAGACTACATAATTTTTTTTTCCAGGAATTGTTTTGCTCTATTAAGTACTTCTTTAAGGTTAATAATAATTGAATGCCTCACATAATTTGTGTTGAGTTTCTGCTCATCTTCCTCTCAGGGGTAGAAGGGAGCATTTCAATAGTTTTCTAGAGTAATACTCGCACAAACTGTTTAAGAATCTGAGTCTTTATTTTGATCTGCTCTACTTTATTTCAAGAATTCCTCTGAACTGTTTCCATAGAAACAACTGGAGAAGAAAATGATGAGCTATGTAACATTCTCATTCTTTCTGAATTTTGGACACTCATTCCTCAGAAGATTTGCGATGGTTGTTTTTTGGGGCAGGACGAATTTCTAAAGGGGATTCTCCTCACATATCACCTGAGAATTTTAGGTTAGAAATTCATAATCTATCACATAATAAAACAGTTCAAAGACAGCCAAAGAATTCAAGTTCCATTACCGTAGTTTAAGAGGGGCACCCTACTCTATGTTACCCGCATCAATTCTTTTCTCTGCTCAGAATCTCCATAACTTCCTAATGTTGAAGTTGGGTCATGGGGTCTGAGCATACTGGGTAGATGACATGCAGCTTAAGTGGGAGGACCAAGAAGAAAACAAACAGGAAAAATGTGCATGAAAGCTTAGTGGTGTATTTGAAGGAATAAACAGTGGACAGATGAATTCCAGCACCAGGAATTTTGACCCATTTAGAGGATCATTGAGGTTGAATCTTTTCCCATGATAAGCCATTTAACATCCATGAATTCTCTACAGTGAGGAAATTTTAAAAATGTAGAGGATGTTAAAATTTTCCCTTATTGCTATTTATATGACTTCATTATTTACATCTGTACCACAGAAAGCTTGAAGTGGAGGCCATAATTCTTTCAGTAGGAAGAGAGCTCTGCAGCCTTTGTTTAATGCACAGGGAACAGCAATAACTAACACTGTCTGTGTCCTAAATTATATGCTCTTATCTTCACTAGACAGTTTTATATTGGAAAATTTCCTTATTTACTTCTTCAAGGTGATCAAATTGCAAAAATCACCAAATGGATTTCTATAGTGCCCTTACATGTGAACAGATGAACCTGTAAATTAGCTAAGTGAGAAGGGGTTATGTGTTCCAAGGGATACTGTGGTTCACTGTTGGTGAGGAGTTTTAATGTTTTAATAGTGATCTATCACAGGGGTTTTTTGAGAGAAGGAGGCAGAAAGGATGGATCAGGGTGGCTTTGCAGTGCTAAGAATCTGTTGTAATAAACAACTCTTGAATCATATGTTGCTAACTTAATATGTCCTATAATGCACAACTTAATATATAGCTAGATTTCTTTAGCTGCCATTTGTATTTCCTGCAGAGAAGTGGATCCTAAGCAAAAAGACTAAATCTCTGTCTTTAGTCCACAGGTTAGCTGTGTTAAAAGCCAGTTTCTGCAACCACTTACATGGTAGAGTCAGCTGAGTCTTGGACACTACTTTAGTAGCATGAAGAGACCTTTGCTTATGCCATTCTACTATTCAACTTTCTTTCTTTCTCCCACTCATGAGATTCGGTTCAAATGTCATCTCCTCTAAACAGATTGTTTATTTAGAGAAGAATTGGTCATTAGAGCCTCTGCGTCTCCTCCATATTTTTGTAGAGTTCTACTCTTGCAGCATCAGGCATGTGAGTGCATGCAATGCAGCACACATTGTTTTAGCACAATAGCTACAAACATGTATAAATATAATGCATCCCCTACTCTGAAAGTATTTACAATATTGTAACTATTATTTATGAATCTGATTCACTCAGTAGAATAGCACATAAATTCATTCCAAGAAGGTACATGCTAAGCTTCATTTATCTTTGCGTTTGTAGCACCTAGCAGAAGAATTTGCATAGGAAAAATTAATCTATTTAAGTACTTACTGATTGACTATGTGGTACTAAAAAAATAGATTTACCAGATAAAGGGTGACTCAAAAATATACAAATACAAAAATTTAAAACTAAAATTGAACAGGGATTATGGAATTACTCATAATGGAATATTTACATTTTTCAGCAAAATGATACATGATTCATTGATTTATATAACTGTTCAATTTAACAAACTTTCATTGAAATAATTCATAAACCACATTAAGATATTTCCCATTTCTGCTTATTATGCTAAACTTGAAAACCATACATAAAATTCCTTAGAATTAGGAGTAAAGAAAATTTACAATCAATTTTCCCAAATCTCTAATAAGTAATGGCAGATGATGTCTTAATATAAGCAATGATGCTCATCTGGTAATTAGACACATCATTGTTAGTACCCTCTATTTTGAAAAATCAATTTACAATTTACTTTCACAGTCTGCTAGTTTTCTTTTGAATGAACAGTTAGTAGATTATCTGAAATTAAAAGCTAATGAAGTTTGAGATCCATTTGGAAACGCTGACATTCTTAAATATCTATACTCTGTTAATAGAAGGTTTCAATAGAACTCACTCCAATGAGATAAATTTGAATATGTTGCACATCCAATAAAACTCTGAGTTAATAGAATTTAACTTAAAAAAGAACTGAATTATTAAAAATTAATATTTGGATAATTTCTTTAGGATTTAATGAGACAAACCAAAAAGGCTTTTCAGTATCTATCTGTTCAGTGTATATAGAAGGGTGAAGTGGCATTGAATGTCTGAAGTCTGATTTATTATCACAAATATGCACTATGTAAACTTCAGGAAAGAAATTCCATCCTCTGACATAATGCTTTCATCTTGTGATTAGTCAATGTGGATCCTTACAAAGTCCTTTAAGTAAAGAAGCACAGTATTAGTAGACTAAAGAAGAAAAATGAAAACCATATGATAATCTCAATGGATGTAGGAAAAAAAGCTGACACAATTCACATCATTCCATAATAAAAATTCTTAATGTATAAATAGAAGATAATTTTCTAAACCTAGGAAAAGGATTCTACTGAAAATCTAGGTGAAACACTATACTTAATTGGGAAAGACTGTATGCTTTTCTACTATAATGAAAAACAGGGTAAAAATGTCTGCTCCTATCATTCCAATTCATCATTTTGTAGAAGACCAGTGAATGAAGCAAGCAAAAATGGCACACAGATCAGAGACAAAGAGATAAAATTTCTATTCACAGGGTTATGATTATCTATATAGATAATATGATAATATTAACGAATCTTCATAAAACCTACTAGAACTAATATGTGAGTTTGGCAGTGTGGTCAGATGCACAGTCAACATACAAAAATTAATTTCATTTCTATATATTAGCAAATGGAAACTGAAATAAAGCACCATTTATTTCAAAAGCATGAAGTATATAATTGCAAATTTCACATAATGTGCAAGATTTGTATGCTAATAACCAAAAAATACTGATGAAAGAAATCAAGACCTAAGTAAGTGGGGAAATACACTGAGGAAGATACAATATTAACTAATACTGTTAAAATGTTAGTTCTTCTCAGAACTTGTCTGGAGATTCAGTGTAATCCTGGCAACATTTCTGCAGAATATTTTTATGGAAAGGCATAAGTGTATTACAAAATTTACGTGGATATGCAAAGAATCCAGAATAGTCAAAATAATTTTGAAGAAGAAAAGCAACTTTAGGGGACTCACTATCTGATTTTAAGACCTACTATGAAGCTACAATAATCAAGACTGTGTGGTATTTGCAAAAGGATAGACAAATATATCAATAAAACCAAATAGTGAGTTTAGAAATGGACTTACACATACATTGTCAATTTATCTTTTATGGAGATTCAAAGGCAATTTAATGGAAAAATAACAGTCTTCTGAACAAACTGCTGGAACAATGACACTCAGATTTAAAAAAATTATCCTTGATCTGTACCTCATGTCATATAAAAAATTAACTCAAATGGGTCAGAAACCCAAAATTTAAAACATAAAACAACAAAATATGTAAAACAAAACAAAGGGAAAACACAAAACCTTCATAACCTTGGCTAAATGAAAGATTTCATCACTTTGACATGATCATAAATGGAATAAAAACACATACACTAGTGTTCATAAAAATTAAAAGCTCTCCTCTTTAAAAGACATTTAAGAAAAGAAAGAGGGAAGCAACAGCCTTGGAGAAAATATTTCCAGGAAAATAATACCACAGAGGAATTTTATCCAGAACATATAGAAGACTCTCAATTCTTAATAATTAGAAAACACCCAAGCCAACTGTAAAAAACGAGCAAAAGTTCTGAACAACTATTTGACTAACATGAAAATAAAATTAAGATGAAAATAACCTCCACCTCCTCCCCACCCATGTGAAAGACACCTGACAATACAAAGTACTGACAGAGAGTGAATCAACTGGAACACTCATCCATGATTTGTCAGCATGGGACAAATTTTGGAAAAGTTCGTCAGATTCTTAAACATACAACTGCCACATAACTTAGCAATCCCATATAAAAAACTACATAAACCCTGTGTCTTCCCTGTATGATATGGTAATTTAACAATAAATATGGAGCTACCACATAAATGCATTAAACTTATCAAGCACAAAGATAACTATTCAGTAATGAAAGGAACTACTGATATATTTTAGGGTTAGAGTTAATAAGTATTTCCATCAATGTTCCTGAGTATTTACACAAAATTCAATCATATTAAAATTTAAGTCATAAAGGAAAGAGTAACCTTTTTTTCCCCCTCCTCAATGAAAATACTTCATTTAGATAGTTATGAAGAAAAAAGAAATATAAATAAAACCTTTTACTGCAAAACCAGAAGTGTCAGTGGTTTGGGATTGAAGCACTCTCTCTGGAGAAAAATACATGTTGTTCCCAGGAGACCAAATGCTTTGGGGAGGCAGTTTTTAGTATCTGCAAACAAATCTCCAATACCAATCCCAGATGGTCCTCTTGACTGAAAGAAGAATCCCAGAGGGACAGAGGATGATGCTCTATACCTAAATCACAGCTTTTGGCAGTTTATTACAGGCTGTCTTCTAAGAAAAACACAGTAACTCATGAAACTAGACTGACCAGCTCAGCTCTCATCACACTGACAAGTATTTATAGTTCCCAAATAATCTTTAGCCTGAGAATTTAAAATAAAAACAATGGTTAAGAGTGGGGATACTCTCCCAGGATCTTCAGGGTAGAAATGTTTTAGTTTATCTCACTTTCCCAAAAGACAGTCCCCAGGAAGGACTGATGCTGAAGCTGAAACTCCCTTTGGCCACCTGGTGCAAAGAACCAACTCACTGGAAAAGACCCTGATGCTGAAAAAGACTGAAGGCAGGAGGAGAAGGGGATGACAGAAGATGAGATGATTGAATGGCATCACCGACTCGACGGACATGAGTTTGAGCAAGCTCCAGGAGTTGGTGATGGACAGGGAAGCCTGGCGTGCTGCAGTCCGTGGGGTCACAAAGAGTTGGACACAACGGAGGTTCTTGTCAGGCATCATGCAATGAGGCTTGCAGAGACTGTTAAGGTTCAGGAAGTGCTGTACCCCCCAGAAGTGTAAGACTCCAATGAGGAATACCCTTTATTTGGTGGTGGAGTTTCATTAAACAAAGCTAAACAATGTGTGTGCCCTTACATATGTGATAGATAGCGTCTTTTAAAAACTTTTTAATTGGAGGAAAATTACGTTACAATGTTGTGCTGGTTTCTGCCATACAACATTGCAAATCAGTCATAATTATACATATGTCGCCTCCCTTTTGGGTGTCCCTCCCTTCCCCCATCCCACTACTTTAGGTCATCACAGAGAGCCAGGCTGTCCTCCCTGTGTTATATAGCAACTTCTCACCAGCTACCTATTTTATACATGTTGGGGTATATATGTAGATGTTACTTTCTCTGTCCATCCCACTCTTTCCCTCCCCCACTGTGTCCACAAATCCTTTCTCTATATCTGCATCTCCATTCCTTCGCTGCAAATAGGATAGATAGCAGATCTTTAACAGCAGACTTTCCTGCTCAATCTATACTTGTGATCATTTTTGTTTCTATGTCTTAAGAGATTAGAAATCTCACTGCATCTAGGAAAATTTTTTATTTAAATATTTTAAATTTAAATATGTCAAAACTTAAATCCAGAGAAAGACAGATACTGTATATCACTTGCTTGTGGAATCTACTACATACAACAAACTAGTGAATGAAATGAAAAAGAAGCAGACTTACAGATGCAGAGAACAAACTAGTGGTTACCTGAGGGGAGAAGGAAGGGAGGAAGGGCAATATAGGGGTAAGAGATTAGGGGGTTAAAAAAAAAAGGTTATTATGGGATTATATGAAATTGTGTGTGTGAAACTTCTTAAAATTGTGAAGCAGGACAGAACTTAAAGAATCATTCCAAAAAAGTTTTTAAATGTTAAACCCATTTCTCCTCCCTACAAATCTCTCTTGATCCTTTATTTTCTATTTTTGTTAAGGACTTACCATTCTTCTCTTCATCTGGTCTAATGCCCTTTATCCGTGACTCCTCCCTGTCTCTTATCAATACCTCTCATTGCCTCTCCCACATCCAATTAGGCATCAAGTGCTCTCATTCTTTTCTCTCAAGTGTCTCTCGCCCAATTCCTTTCCAATTCCACTGCTGCCATTCTGGCTCTGGTCTTCATCATCTTTCATGTGGATTATTGCAGTAACCTAACTGATCTCTCTTATTTCAGTCTCTCTTTACTTTCTAACCTGGAAAGAAATACAGTAGTTAAGGGCAAGAGGACCAGAAATAGACTAAGTTTGAACTTCAGTCTTGGATAAATTACTTCCTGTCTCTAAATCTCAGTTTTCTGAGTTTCCTATGAGGCTGACGTAGAGTCATCAGTACAGTGCCTGGCACACAGAATTTCTAAATATATTTTAACTGTGATTATTTACTTCCTTCTCAGGGCTTAACAAAATGTAGGTTAGTCACATGACCATCATTGTATCCTTCTGTGGAGACTGTAGAATTCCTTAGGGTAGACATAGAATCTAACTGTTTTTTGATTAGGTAGCAATTACACATAGCAAACAGTGCGTGATGCAATAAATATTTATTGGGTAGCATTATTTGAAGTTTCAATCCTCATCCAGATTCCTAATATTTACCTCCAAAGAACATAGGCTTTGAACTCAAGCACACTGAGTTCAAAATAGGGTTTTGACACATGTGATTGGTGGGTGGGACTTGATGGAGATTCTGACCCTTTCTGTGCCTTTCTTTACCTGAAAAACTTGCATGGCGGTATCTACAACACAGCATTTGTGTAATTTTTGCTAACATAAAGTGTTAGTTTCTCCATTAACATAAAACTTCCTACTGCAAATATGCATACTGATCCTTTATATTTTTGGAACCAGTTTATCTCTGCTTTGTTACTTTCTAAGCACATATTGGCTGATTCCATACTTTTCATACATGAATAACAATTTGGTAATAGTTTGGCTAATATTTAAATCATTAAAAAGCCTCAAAGTTAACATAATTATAAAAGAATTCTTCAGGGAAAATTAGACCCAGCCTGCCTTAAGTTGTTGAGAAATATAATGAAGCTAAATCAATAGAGACAAGGTCGCACTTATCAAAGGCTATCTGGAAAAAGTCACTTAATGTCATTATAATGAAGAGGGTGAGAATCTTTATCTTCTGATTTCATAAGGATGACCAAAAAGGCCGACATAAGGTCAGTATTAACAAGTCATTCATTCATTCACTCAGTGATCCCTCACTCTGTCCCTTAGTTTCTCTACCTTTCTCTCTTGCTCCCTTTCTTTTTTCTGCTTCCTCCCTTCCTCCCTCCCTTCCTCCCTTTAAGATCATATTATTTCAGTGCCTTATATCTGCTGGGTGCTACAGGTACAAGGGCTTTCCTTGTGGCTCAGCTGGTAAAGGATCCTCCTGCAATGTGGAAGACCTGGATTTGATCCCTGGGTTGGGAAGATCCCCTGGAGAAGGAAAAGGCTGACCACTCCAGTATTCTGGTCTGTATAGTCCATGGGGTTGCAAAGAGTCTGACAGGACTAAGTGACTTTCACTTTCACAGGTACAAACTCTACCTTTTGAGATATTCACAGTGTAGTTTCAAGGGAAGTTCACTTGATCATTTTAAAGTTCAGTTCAGTTCAGTCGCTCAGTCGTGTTTCACTCTTTGCGACCCCATGAACTGCAGCACGCCAGGCCTCCCTGTCCATCACTGACTCCCGGAGTCCATCCAAACCCATGTCCATTGAGTCAGTGATGCCATCCAACCATCTCATCCTCTGTTATCCCCTTCTCCTCCTGGCCTCAATCATTCCCAGCATCAGGGTCTTTTCAAATGAGTCAGCTCTTCATATCAGGTGGTCAAAGTATTGGAGTTTCAGCTTTAACATCATCCTTCCAATGAATACCCAGGACTGATCTCCTTTCTGATGGACTGGTTGGATCTCCTTGCAGTCCAAGGGACTCTCAAGAGTCTTCTCCAACACCACAGTTCAAAAGCATCAACTCTTCATCTCTCAGCTTTGTTTAGAGTCCAATTCTCACATCCATACATGACCACTGCAAAAACCATAGCCTTGACTAGACAGACCGTCGTTGACAAAGTAATGTCTGTGCTTTTCGATATGTTATCTAGATTGGTTATAATGTTCCTTCCAAGGAATAAGCATGTTTTAATTTCATGGCTGCAATCACCATCTGCAGTGATTTTGGAGCCCAGTAAAATAAAGTCAGCCATTGTTTCCACTCTTTCCCCATCTATTTGCCATGAAGTGACAGGACCGGATGACATGATCTTAGTTTTCTGAATGTTGAGCCTTAAGCCAATTTTTTCACTCTCCTCTTTCACTTTCATCAAGAGGCTCTTTAGTTCTTCTTCACTTTCTGCCATAAGAGTGGTGTCATCTGCATATCTGAGGTTATTGATATTTCTCCCGGCAACCTTGAGTCCAGCTTGTGCTTCCTCCAGCCCAACTTTTCTCATGATGTACTCTGCATATAAGTTAAATAAACAGGGTGACAATATACAGCCTTGACATAATCCCTTTCCTATTTGGAACCAGTCTGTTGTTCCATGTCCAATTCTAACTGTTGCTTCCTGACCTGCATACAGGTTTCTCAAGAGGCAGGTCAGGTGGTCTGGTATTCCCATCTCTTTCAGAATTTTCCAGTTTATTGTGATCCACACAGTCAATGGCCTTGGCCTAGTCAATAAAGAAGTATATGTTTTTCTGGAACTCTATTTCTTTTTTTAATAATCCATCAGATGTTGACAATTTGATCTCTGGTTCCTCTGCCTTTTCTAAAACCAGCTTGAACATCTGGAAGTTCACAGTTCATGTATTGCTGAAGCCTGGCTTGGAGAATTTTAAGCATTACTTTACCAGTGTGTGAGATGAGTGCAACTGTGTGGTAGTTTAAGCATTGTTTGGTATTGCTTTTCTTTGGGATTGTAATGAAAACTGACCTTTTCCAGTCCTGTGGCCATTGCTGAGTTTTCCAAATTTGCTGGCATATTGAGTGTAGCACTTTCACAGCATCATCTTTCAAAATTCAATTGTTTTTATTCTATGGCCTCTAAAGAAGGGGATTAAACAATATCACTGAGATTGTTTTGACTTGGAAATCTCTAAGTCCTAATGTATCTTTGAGGTATTAGCAATGACATAACAATTTCTTTAAAGGGGATTTTTCAATTACTGATTTCTACCATAGGTTTCATAGGAACAGAAGTGAGATTAGTCTGCTTGGTATTTGGGAGTCTTAGGCAACATCTCTCTCCAGAGGTAGAGCATGGACTTCTGATGCACCAACCACCAGATGTTTATTAAACATTTGTGGACTTCTTTAACTTTCCCTGTATGTTTGGGGCTTTGAAGTAGGCATTGCACTGCAGAAAGAAAACAGGCTGTGGTAGAAACTGTGAATTTCCAAAAGCCAATATGTACACTGAGGTTGTACTATCTGCCTATTAATCAACAACTATTTTTTGCACCCTGACTAAATGCCTTTATTGTGGGGAACTTGTTCCAAATTCCGTTGTCATGAGATCTACTTCTAGAGTTTCATGTCAGGTTGGTTGGGGATGAGATTCCCAAATCCATTTTTAAAAGCATATATAAGATGATTCTGATGTTCAGTGAGGCTTAGAGTCCCCTGGGAATATACCTCATGTATTACTGTTCCAAAATCTCTGCCCTTTGAATTACTTGGTTATGAAAAGTGGCAGACCCCCATGAGTTACAGAGATGAGTAACAAAGCTGGTCATTTGGTGGAGGCTGGTTCTGGTGTGGGCAGCTGTCCAGAGGCAGCAAGCAACAGTGATCTGTGGGCATTCAAGCAGAGATGCTACTCTGTGAAATGTGAGAAAACCTCCCTTTGCCCTCCTCGTAGAATAATTGGGTGGAGAGGAAGACTGCGGGCAAAAGTCTTGATTACCCTTCTAATGAAGTGGGAAAAGAACTGAAGAAGAAATGTTTGGTTCCTGTGGTGTCACATTTGTACTTTGGGTGTAGGTAATGGTTTGGTTACATCTTTTGTTTATTTATGTCTGGCTTAAAAGGAAAAAAAAAATATATGTATATATATTACAATGTCCTTCCATTTTGTGATTTAGTAGATCACTTGTCATAGAACATCAGTAATAGGTCCTGTGGTAGGTAAGTTCCTAGCTGATGAAATTGTTTGGATGAGTTTTTCATACCTGGTTACTATTGTTGAGGATATTTGTGGCTAGGAAGTGGTTTTCCTATCACAATTAACCATTTGACCTGGTCTTAATAACAGTGGGAAGTGACAGGGAGTCTATATTTGAAAGACTTCTGTGACATTCTCCTCCAGTATATAAAAGGACAATGCCTATGGACCTCATCCAGTAAGAAATTTACTTAGCTACTTGTTTGTGCATTTTGAAGTTAACTCTGTTTGGAGAATCAATCAAGATGCTCTTCTATTCCAAATCAAGAATTCTTTAGCAATAATGAAGAGATAAATTAGCTTGTGATTGGATCAGCTGTCACATATCGTGTCTTATTTGGGTTCCAATGCCTGCTCTGGGAAGCAATATTTGAAAGGTAGGAGCTTTTCCTTTCATCTTGCTGCTTAGCTAAACTAAACAAGGTTTGCACAAAATGTTTTTGAAAGCATTTTATATTTATTCCTATATAGACTAACTATTTTTGCCGGTATTTGAAATAGCGGTTTCTTGTGAACACTTTAACAAAAAATGTTTGCTTGTAATATTTGATATTTCTTAATGAATACTGACGACAGGCAACTCATTGGCCTCCCAGAAAATATTAGTATCAAGAATGTTTGTCAAGATCATGTTGCAATTCCACTAGTCATTCCCATTTCCTTTTAAAATTCATAAATATCTTCATTAAATACTATGAAGAAATTTTGAGTTGTATTAGAAGCACTTTAATGCTATGCATCTTAATTTTCTTCAGATCAAAATGAAATTACTTTTATTAGACCTAGACACACTAATATTTTCTAGTCTTTACAATTTATATGATTGTTTCCAACTATATTACAGCTGCAATAAGGAGACTGTGAAAAAAGGCTGTGGCATGCATACTGAAGATGATAATTTGTGATTTTACAAGAAACTTGGTTTACTTTCTCTAAAACTGTGTATGTAATTAAAACTACAATAAAGCCTTCCCCTCCATTGGCTTTGTTATGGAGGAAGGAGACCATGGCTCTGTTGTTACACGACTGTGTTTTGTTGGAGTTGTGTGTATACCTGGACTGTGTACCTGGTGAATGAACACACCTGACATCATAAATACCTAACAACTGCATTGTTAAAGACTCTCAGCTGTATCCACTGCCGTTAAAATAAAATTGCATGACTAGGACATTTTGAACAGCAATTTTTAAATTAAAGCTTTTTTCCATTAAATTTAATCAATGCCTAGGATCTCATTAATTATTGTTTATAAAATCTTGTCAGCCACCAGTTGCTAGCATAGGCAACCATTTAACTATAGTGTATATATTGTATTTCAGCTTAATGAAATGGGCTCTCATTTTGGAATGCTTATTAACTCTAAGGACAAGGCAAAGGAATTACGTATTAATAACAACTGCTACTTATCAAACTTCACCACAAAGGAAAATACTACACAGAGGGTGTTCCATTTATTACGGGGGCATTATCTCATTTATTCCTCTCAAAAAGCTGTGAGAAGATTGAGGGACAGATAGGCTCAGAAAACTGCCCAAGATCTGATAAATAAGAGATGATGAAGGCAGACTAAATGAAAGACTGACTAAATTTATATTGTTTGAGAGTTCTTTAACCACAGGTTCAAAGATAAGGTTGAGGAATTTGCCTGGTGGTCCAGTGGCGGTGCAGGTTCAATCCCTGACTGGGGAGCTGAGACCCCCACAAGCCTCAGGGCCAAAAAACCAAAACATAAAAGAGAACAAATATTGTAACCAATTCAATAAAGACTTTAAAAACGGTCCATATTAAAAATAAAATCTTAAAATAGAGATAAGGTGGAGCGTGGCTGTGATTCTTTCTTTAGTAAGAAAGTTGGATAAATCTACCTCCTCAAATTATAGTTTGTGTCAGTACTTTGTATTTCTATACAAAGTATAGAAATTTCTTTTTTCTATTTTCTGTAAATTTTCTATTTTCCACAACCGGTTCTGCTGTATTATTTTATTTATCTTAACACAATCTCATGAGGTGTATAGATGTAGTGGTAATGTCTTCTACTCCTGGAGAGGATAAACTTTTGCCTAAATTCCTAGAGCCTAGACTAGAATCAGTTTTCCAACTCCAGGAGTGGGGCCCTGCCCACTGAACCACACTGTCTTCCTTTGTAGGCCAATCCATTCTTTTGCTACTTTGATATTCACCTAGCAATAATTCAGAATAAAGCAAACTACAAAAGAGTATACTTTAATATTGTGACATGTTTTTAACCTAAAATCCCCAAATATCTTCTGAACAGTCACTGAATTTGTAAAGAAGGGGTTCATTTATAATCACAACTGTATGGGTGGAAATCTGAGGCATAACTTTACTGAAAGGCCTCGAACGTGGTTGGTGATATATACTGGGAAAAGGGCTACTCATTTTTTACCTTTTCAAAGAAAATGAGTGGGAAAGTCAGAGGAAGCAGAATAATGACAGGTAAATAATCAATTCATGATTAATTTAACATGGGAAACCTGTGTACAAATTGCAGTAGAGATTTTCTAACAGTCCAAGGAAAAAAGTATTGACTTTTCTTGTAAGATAAACACAGACAGCTTCTCAGAATTTTTTCTGACACTGAGACATAAGTGATATTTCTCTTATCAAGTCCTCATAACAAGATTATTGTGAAGGTTATTATAAAGGTCAAACAAAATGAAGATCTACAGAATAAATGTCATTGAAACCAGATGACAATGACATAACACCAAAATCTAATTCAGTAAAAAGTTCTATGAAAGACCAAACCATTAATTTTATAGTCTATATATATAATGTTATAAGGACCTGCATTGATACAAAGTTAGAATCAGAATATTCAGAAAATCTCACAAAAATTATGTCTTTGAGACCACCTATCCTTTTGAGAATCAGATTAAAGCTTTGATTGGAATGTCTCCCTCCAAAAATGTAAACACAAAATACAGTTGCAATATATGTAATGAAAAATCTATATAAAATTAAAGATGTAGTGGCATCTTATATTCCTTACATTCAGAATCCCTCCAATAAAGGAACAGATAGCTTTAATGTCCCATTTATAGTCACCACAATCAGGCTTTTGATAAGAATTAACAGCAAGGATTTGAAGGCTGAAATCTCTGACAAGAATCTGTATATTTTTGGTGACTGATCCAAGAGAGAAACAATCCATTGTAAAGAGAATGAAGTTAAGAACCTTTATGAAAACTAAGGAATACAACCAACAGGTAAACTTCAGAGGCCTCTCTCTGACTAGAGGTAATATATAAAGTGGCAATAATAATAGTAGTAATAATAATAAAACTAAATATATTGAGTACTTAGATCTTTCCACTCAAGCTTTCAGGCAACTCTTGGAAGTTACTACTATTACAATTTCCATTCTATACAGGAATAAACTGAGGTACAATGAGATCAAGTAATTTGCCCAAGTTCTGACTCCAGAAAAGACAGCTGAATTAATAGAATTCACTTATAAAGTTTCCAGTTCTCCACTGAGGGGAGAAATGGTGGCTTTTGTTTTTCCAAGAGAATAAGTTATTTTAAAAGAAATTGAACTCATATAAGGCAAGCTTTTTGTATTAAAATGGGTGCTAAAATACAAAAGTAACAATCATAAACTTTATTTTATTGCCTGCTACCTTGTCCTAGCATTTGAGGATTTTAGGCTTAGTGAGCTGGAAAGCACTTCAATAGTCACTGTCCTCTTGTAAATGCTTTCGCTTGTAGAAAATGGTTGTTAAATGTTATTGGTTCTATGGCTTAAAAAGTCTACAGTGTCACCTCCCAAAATAGTACACTAAATTCGTCAATATGTTTATGTGTTCAGTTCCGTTCAGTCGCTCAGTCATGTCCAGCTCTGTGCGACCCCATGGACTGCAGCACGCCAGGCCTCCCCGTCCATCACCAACTCCCAGAGTTTACTCAAACGCATGTCCATTGAGTCAGTGATGCCATCTAACCATCTCATCCTCTGTTATCTCCTTCTCCTCCTGCCTTCAATCTTTCCCAACATCAGGGTCTTTTCAAACGAGTCAGCTCTTCGCATTGGTGGCCAAAATACTGGAGTTTCAGTTTCAACATCAGTCCTTCCAAAGAACACTCCGGACTGACCTCCTTTAGGATGGACTGGTTGGAACTCCTTGCAGTCCAAGGGACTCTCAAGAGTCTTCTCTGACACCACAGTTCAAAGCATGTTTATGTGTATTATAAATTAAACATATGTTTTGGTAAGAGTGTTAACAGTTAAGTTTTAAGGTCGAAATTTCTATTCATTCTTGTGTTACACATAGTCATCATTCACCTTAGCTATTCATTTCGCACCACCAATTTACCACATCCTAGTCCAGAGTCTAATGTACACTGAAAATCTGTTATCCATCATTTATGTTAACTTCTCATTTTAGAAGGAAAGAAGACTCTCAAGCTATTGCATGCCTGAATTCAACATTGTGCAAATAAATAGGGCCTAGGAATGTGAGCTACATAATAGGCCCAAATAAATTAGGGCCTAGCTCCTAATTGTAGGGTTAAATATTTGCTGGTTTCGCCCTGTGTCCTCTGAAGGATGCTTCTGGGCTGGTTGATAAGAAGGTGTTTTTGATAAACGTGTTGTGGCCTTGCTTTATGAGCACACACACTTTATTTTGTTTTATAACAATTTAATTTAGGTCTTTCAAACTTGCTGCAAGAGATAATACTGTGAAACCCCATAATATTGCTACGTGAAACATCATTGAAAAAAATATTTCCAGATAGGCACATGGATAACTAGGTTCCAAATCTAAAGAAATTAGATAAGGATAACTTAAAAATATACATTAGATGATGGTATAAAATTAATTCAGTCTTCTTCCTGCTTCTATTTTGCTATGCCATCCTACAACCCCTTTTAAAGTTTTCATGGTAATTGGTGAGTGAATGTAGTGTTTCCGAAGCCCACAGATGTCAAGAGGAGGGTGGTGAGTGACTGCAGCTGTGAAAGAGAATCATCCTCTCCAGTAAATAGGGGGGTGAACAGTGTTCTGCTTTGCTTTCTATTGGAACTTCCTATTAGATTCAGTTTTAAGATGATGGGTCCAAACTAACTGTTCTCTGAGGTTCTGATCCTAGATTCTAGCCTAAGGGACCCAGATTCTATTTTGAGGGACCCATTCAGGAACAACATGCTCATTACTGTTTCCTCAAGAGCCTTAGGTACAAATCCTGAGATAGCCTAGAATTAAACCTGCTCCTGAGGGCCTTTGCTTCTGATGGCAGAGCTCAGTCTCCCACCAATGGCTTCATCTGGACCACTTCACTTTTGACATATCTGATAGAGTTAAGGAGTCCTCTGTGTGTATGTGTATTTATTACCTACATATGTATACCTATAAATTATATATATTAAGGTTTATATCTATTTATACATTATATACACATAAATTTTTACATACTTACTTTCCTCTATTATTTCTGTCAATGATTACTGTCTACGCCCTTCAAAGGGACACCCTATCATTTCCATCACTTTAATTCTAGAATCAGGATTACAAAATGCAAGTTATAGTGAGATAGGGACTTCTAAATTACCTTCCATACACCTTACAATATATAATGAAATGATAAGAAAAGCACTTAAAATCAGAAATGTCACTAATTCCTTACTATGATAAAATCTCATTAAATTTCATGTGAGTTTTTATTACATTAAGGACCACAGAACCATGTCCTACAAATCATAACTACAAACATTTAGCTAAGGAGAGGAGCACACGTTAAAATAAAAGCAGATTTGTTATATATTAGACAAAGAGAACATCCTTTCTTTGATATTTTACTACTCAGAAATGAATATGAATACAAACATGTTTTTAAAGTACATGTGAAAGAAAGAGAAAGTGAAGTCTCTCAGTTGTGTCTGACTCTTTGTGACCCCATGGACTGGAGCCTATCAGGCTCCTCCATCCATGGAATTTTCCAGGCAAGAGTACTGGAGTGGGTTGCCATTTAAATACTGCTAATATGTGAAATCTAAAAAACTGGTACAAATGAACTTATTTACAAAACAGAAATAGAATTACAGATGTAGAAAACAATCTTATGGTTACCAGGGAGGAAAGGAAAGGAGGGATAAATTGGGAGATTAAAACTGACATATACATATGGACATGACTGAGCGATTAACACGACTACTATAAATAAAATAGGGGGCTTCCCAGGTGGCTCAGTGGTAAAGAATCCACTTGCCAAGCAGAAGATATGGGTTCAATCCCTGGGTTGGGAAGATCCCTTGGAGAAGGAAATGACAACCCACTCCAGTATTCTTGCCTGGGGAACCTCATGGACAGAGGAGCTTAGAGGGCTACAGTTGATGGGGTTGCAAACAGCTGGATGCAACTGAGCAACTAAGCATGCATATTCCCATAAAAATTAATTATAAACAAAGTACAATAAAGTCCATGTGAAATACCCTTAGCTTCTAAACACAGGTCTCAGACTTTAGGGAACCTTTGAATCTACTGAAAAATCTATCGGAGCTGCCTATAGATTAGCATTTATGATACTACTAAATTATTTTTTAATCTGTTTGAAACACTAAAAAGTTAAAGTTACAAGAAGAAATGCGACAGCACACAGGAGGAGCTGTAATATGGACCTCATGCACTATTATAAAGGCAGAGTAATACTTCATGAGACTGAGATAGCAAGAAGATAGGAGATTTTATAAACCTGAAAGTGGTTGTTCTTCATCATTATATGGAGAGAAAAGAGTGACTGATGTTACAAAAGAAACGTTGACGAGACAGGTTATATCACCTATGATTCACTTGATTTTTTTTTTCTTTCCCCAAAGATAGATATATCTGTTAGAAGTTCTTTTCACCTGGAAAAAAAAAATCCTGTAACTCATTATGATATGCATTCTCCTGTCACTTATGACCACATGAATAAACCATTCTTACTGATTGTAAAACCTAGATCAAGAAGAATAGCGTATAACTGTCTTGAGGCTAAAATTTTGAAAACTCAATGCACCTTTCAAATAAATTGTATTCTTGGTGTCTGGCTAGGTTAGAAATAGAATTTGGGAAAGATTTCTATTTCCCGCTTTCCATTTTGAATCTGTGATTCAACAAATGTCTCTGCTAGATTTGGTAATTATCTTGAGTATTAAAAGCAAACACCTGAAGGTTCTTTGCCCTGTGTCACAATGCTAATAAATACAAATCTTTAATACAAAAAAAGAGAAATAATTCTGGGGTGAATTAGAGGTGTTGGGAGCTTTAAAAAAAATATGCCACATGCATCACTAGCATTTTAGAAAACGTTTGACTTAAATTGCAAAACAAGATACCAGAACTGTTTGCCTTTACAGAAAAATGTTTACAACATTGGGGCATCAAGTGTATTTGATTTATAGAGCTAAAATAGTGAACATATTAAAAATATATATTCAGAGACTGTACTCTTCTAGCCTTAAGAGAAAAAAAAAACTAAAAAGTCATGATGGATTTCAAGTAGAAATTTGAAATTAATCTAATAATGTGGTATAGTATTGGATCTATTTCAAAATCAAAGAAGTCATCTATATTTATTTGGGGGGCTTGTTAGGAAGCTGTGCTTGATTGTTGAATGAAAACAAAGTGTTATTTCATCATGATAAAGATCTTGAGGAGACTTGAAAAGTAAGGGTAGTCTTAGCCTAAATGAAACCATTCAAGCAGGGCTATGAATGTGCCTTTGGCAGAGATTTATAACATCTACTTAAAATGCTACTCTGGTAGGAAATGAGAAGAAGAAGAAGAAAAAAAATCCTCTGAAAGCCATGAAACCATTGAGAAAGCAGTGAACATCTTAACAATAAAATACTGCAAATCGCTAATAATATATCTTCAGCTCTTTGACAGTCTACAAAATGTACAGTTGTACAGACTTATAACAGCAAAGAAAAGAGAGAATCAACTGCTTAAAAGTGACAGAACATTTTTCACTTGTACCTGACAATTTCTGATGCAGGTTCAATTTATAGTAATTTTGATAACAACACCATATCTTATAATTATGAATAAAGATTTTGGTGAACGCTAAGTGTAACCAAAGATTGCTTTTTCCTTTGACAGAAACAAAGAAAAAAATACAATAATGATGAGCATTTCAGTATTTAAATAGAGAAAATAATAATGGAAAAGCCTTCAGCAAAAAAATAAATAAGAGCCAATATCACTAATTTAAATTTGGAATATGTAAGTGTGATTTTTCATAAGAAGAAGTTATAATGTCATTATAATGTAAGACTAAGCTACTATGTGCACACGTTTGTGTGTTTCTAATCACTGTATGTTTTATACTGCATGCTAGCTAATATATTTAGGAATCTGACTATATAATAGTTATACTGGGGAAGAAAAGCCCATATAGATATCAAGGAGAGTAGCCTGTGGTATTTTTCTTGAGAAAAGATTACACAAATGAGCTCAGAATTTATACAATGACCTGGTCTGAGCAATATGACTATTAAAAAATCAATCTTTAAAAGCTGCCAATTCAACTCAGCAGAATCTGGGAATTTTCTCACTAATGCAGGCTCCATGAATAGGCAGTGATGGCTCAGAGACATCAGGGAAAATCGTCTAATTTACTAGAAATGAACATTTAAGAGATTAAGTTTCATTACCATTGCTATCGAACATCACTTTCGGTAGAGGCCCCTGGTTCCAACAGCTAAGCATTTATCTGTATTGAAATGGAGCAGGACCCTATGGTTCTCTTCCCACCCCATGACCTCCACCTGCCTTTTGTCTGTGGAAAAACGTTAGCCAAAGAATAAGTTTAATCAGAGAGGTGGGAAAATAAAGAAACAAGAGAAAATAGTCCATCATGACTAAATAATAATAGTTCAGTCAAGGACCTGTAGTTCCTCTTTATGAGCTATAGATAACTGTTTCCTGTGAGCTGTCTCATAGATATGATAACCCCCACAGGATGGAAGAAGTTAACTACATAATGACCAGGCCATAGCCATAATAGAAGCTGCCACAATTCTGAGGATTTCTATTGAAGAAATGGAATCAAATCAACTCTGAAACTGAAGCTTAACTATACTTAAAACAATCAAGATAAACACTAGTCAGACCACCACATAACCAACTTAAGGATGACTGTCAGAGCTGACTGTGCTGTTTCTACATGTAGCCCCCCTCCCTTCACCTATAAATCTCTTGCATATTGATTTTCAGAGGAGTGGGGGAGGAGTCAGCCTGTGGATTCTTTCCCCTCCTCCACCCCTTGCCCAGTTACTAGTATCCAAAATAAAGCAAAGTTTCCTTTCTATCAATCTTCCCTCTTTATTGGCTTTTGAGCTGCAGGCCAGCCAGACCCCACCCCCAGTTACAGTATCACTAACCAAGTCTTGTCTTTAGTGCCCTTGCCCAGCTTCTTGACTCCCTGACTTGCTCCCTGGAATTCACTCTTCACTTGCTTATATGAATGGCACCTGCCTTCTACTTTCCTACCTCCCTTTCTCCCCTTCTTGCCTGGAGAATGATCTCTTATCTCCTTAAATATATGTTACAATCCAACCCTCTTCCACTCTACCTTAATTTCAGACCCTGGCTTCCTCTAGAAAGCTCTGGCATCTTTCCTTTATTTATTCTGTCTGTCCACATTGTGCCAGTGTAGTGAGTACTTTCACAGTCCTCCCCTTTTGCATGTATTTTAAAAATTGGAGCACATTAAGCCTTTGTCAGCTATGGTACGTTCCTTACTTTCCCCATCTTTCCCCCTTTTCTCTATGTTCTTCCCTCCATGTTTCCTTGTGAGTCATCTAAGAGCTAGACATGTCTCCACTGAGGGGAATTTACATAACTCTAAAATTTCCCAGCTCTTCATGTGTACAAAAAGCCATCGTTAGTAATGCCACTATCATACTTGGTTGTTCCGAAGAACAGACACACTATGTATGTATCAGGAACACTGAGGTAGACACAGTTTGGAAAAAGTCCTGCCAACCCAAATGCTGCCATCCTGCAAAGGGTATGCTATGCCAGCTGAAAAAAGTCAGCTTTAACTCACACAAGTATCCCAAGAAAATCCTACCTACCTGCGGTTCCCTTGTTTTTCTGTCATTGATTGTTTTCTTTATTTCAGTGCTGACCATGAGAACTAATAAGGTATTTTTAACAAGCTTAACACAGTGGCACAGTTTCAGCTTTTATTTTGTGTGAATATTTCATCTTTCGCCCAAAGTGTGCCTGCACAGTGTAGAACATCTCATATGGAGATGTGGAAGAAAGTGGGTTCACGTCTTGAGGATAACCAGTAGGGACTGTTGAGAGTTCTATTGTGTTTCTGTGAAAGTTTGGGGGGTATTGTGGGGAGTCTTTGCTGCACAAGGATGTTCTTAAGGGAGCTAATTCCCAAACGGGCTCCCTTTATATTGCTCCCAACGTACTCATTTCAAATACTAACATGTTCAACCTTTTCACTGATAGTTTAGAATGGCATTGAACATAAAATTCATTTTAGCTGAGTGAAAGTGTTTCTTCTGTTAAGAGAGTCAGGTTGGAAAATTGCAACATGAGTCACCTAAGAAATAACAACAGGGATTTCAGTGAGGAAATTTTTGAATGTGCTGTAAGAGCCTCCTGAATGTGAAACTAAAACTGATCAGTAAAAGCCACGACCGAACACAATCAATAAATGACCCATGTCTGGGGACAGTTTTAGGAAATGGATCTGCATGGGAGGCTAAGCTGTTGATGCCCAAGGGCAGCATATGTGCTGTGAGGTAATTCAAAATGTAACGTATGCCCCCAAAGAGGATAGAAAGCTTATTTGTATGAGAAAAGCATGCACTCCATATGTCTCTGTCAATTGTGCATTCCAGATATTTACCTCAGTTTCATAAGAATTTCTCAAGGGAATAAAAACTCAAATGATTAACACCCTCTGAAATTCCACTGGATCTATTAGCCATTTCCTTCTCTTACTGAGATGAGACTTGAATCCGAAGACCTTCCTGATGCCCTGTGGTTGACACCTTCCCGGCTGAATTCTTTAGCTATCACTCTGGTTGGCTAATTAAATTCTTGTGTGATTTGGTTTTTTCTTCAAAGCTTAATGTTTTCCTATACATCCTTGTCTCAATTTTTTTTAAAATTTGGGTTTACGTCACTGTACACACACTCAGACACACACACCCTCACACACACATGGTAATAATGGCTGAAATTTGTTATCCTGAAATTCATACGTTCAAGTCCTAATCCCCAGTATTTCAGAATGTAACTATTTGGAGACAGGAAACCTTAAAAAGGCAACTAAGTTAAAATGAAGTCATTTTGGTACACCCTAATCTAATATGACTATTGTCCTTATGAGAAGTGGAAATTTGGACACAACAAGGTACAGAGGGAAGACCATGGAAAGCATGGAGAAGACTGTCATCCACAAGCCATCAAAACTGCTTACACCTTGGTCTTGGACCTCTAGCCTCCAGAACTGGGAGAAAATAAATTTCTGGTATTTAAACCACTCGGTCTGTAGTTCTTTATTATGGCAGCACTAGCAAAATAATATTGATACAAAATATAATATACACACATTTAAACAAATACATATATATTTGTGTGTGCATGTATAAACATAACTGTGTGTATATATATATACATATTTTCTCCAATTAAACAGTTCACAGTTTAATTTTTAAAAAACTGAATAACACAATATCAATATTAAAAAGCACATTATTTATAATAGCCAAGATATAAAAGTAACCTAAATGTCCATTGACAGATGAATGTTCAATATATATATATATATATATATATATAACACACACACACACACACATATATATATACACACACACATACATACAACAGGTATTTACATATTATATACATATATGCAATAGAATATAACTCAGCCATAAAAAAGAATAAAATAATGTCATTCATAGCAACATGGATGGACCTAGAGATTACCATACTAACTGAGGTAAGCCAGACAGAGAAAGACAAATATCATATGATATTGCTTTATGTGGGATTAAAAAGATACAATCGAACCTACTTACAAAACATAAACAGATTCACAGACACAGAAAATGAACTTATGTTTACCAAAGGGGAAACGGGGTGAGAGATAAATTAGGAGGTTAGGATTAACATATACACACTACTGTATATAAAATAGATCACTAAAAATGTCCTACTATATAGCACAGGGAACTATACACAATGTTTTGTAACAACCTTTAAGGGAAAAGACTCTGAAAAAGAATATATATACATATATATATATATATATACACATATATATGCACACACATATATATATAGCTGAATCATTGTGCTGTACACCTGAAATTATTATAACATTGTCAATCAACTATACTTCAATAAAATAAAAAGAAAAAAAGAATTAGAGGAAATGGTGATGAACTTGGGAGTGGTCCTGTGGTGCAGCGTATATTGATCAGAGTAGAGATCTGAAGTAAAGGAGGAAAGGGTACAGGATATTCCTTATCCAAGCTCCGACAATGACTAATGAAAGTGAAAGTCGCTCAGTTGTGTCCAACTGTCTGCAACCCCATGGACTACACAGAGTGTGGAATTCTCCAGGCCAGAATACTGGAGTGAGTAGCCCTTCCCTTCTCCAGGGGATCTCCCAACCCAGGGATTGAACCCAGGTCTCCCGCGTTGCAGGCGGATTCATCACCAGTTGAGCCACAAGGGAAGTTCAAGAATACTGGAGTGGGCAGCCTATCCCTTCTGCAGCGGATCTTCCCGACTCAGGAATAGAACCATGGCCTCCTTCATTGCAGGCGGATTCTTTACCAACTGAGCTGTCAGGGAAGCCCCACCAATGACTAAATTCTTATCAATTATCATCATGGTTATAAGTATCTAGTCAATAAGAACCATGAACAATATGCTGGTTCTATAGGTTATATGCAAATACATAATATGATCTCTGCCCTTCAGGAGCTTACAGGGACGCTGGGGAAGAATAGATAGGCACACACAGAACACCCACTCACATACAAAGGGAGTGACAGAATGAAAACCAGGTAGAACAAGAGACAAGAGAGTAGCTTAAATGCTAAGAAAACTGTTTGAAGTCATTTTGAAAGTTCTATGGGTTATATAGGAGCTGAATGTGAGTCTAGAAAGAAAGAAAATAAACTATGTAAAAATAAAATTCCCGATGGGCTAAGATTGAGGACAAGGATAAGCCCAAAATTGATGGAAATATAAAGAGATGTTTTCAGGTTTAATTAATTAAATTCATATTTTTATTATCCTTAGAAAATTTTCAGAGACAATGACATAATCCTTGGAAGTTTGGGAATGGATAATACCTCTAAGGAAGAAAACAAAAAAAAAATGAGAAAAAAGGTACATATCTTGAAGGAAAAAGCCCATTTTATAGAAAGGATGGATAGAGAAAGACCAGCAAAAGAGGTGGGGGAGTAGTGGTCAGAGGGATTGGAACAGACTCAAGTCCTTGCAGTGTGACAGAATCTAACATGTGGCAGAAGCAGGAGAGGCCAATAACGGAAAAGGCGGCAGAACAGTGCAGGGAAACACAGACTAACTTAAGGAGCAGATGACCATTTTTGTGTCCTTAAAACCATCTCAGTACAGGATGAAGACAGAACTTCACTGCAGAATATTAGAACGATGAGGGTAAATATGATGGCAAAACAAAACCCTTCATTGCAAAGGTTAAATTTGCTAGAAATAATGTTTAAAAATTGAACAGGAGCTAGTAGAATGGTTACATGATTTTTTTTTTTAATTATGATGGAGAAGCATCTGAATATTGGAGGGGCAGCGAGAAGGGCATGATTAACTTTGCTGCAGAATTGGGACTAGGAGAGGCCACAGACCAGGTTCTGAAAAGTCCACAGAGAAAGGCAGAGAGCAATTATACTGCTTTTCTTGATGAAGAGTGATATATATTACCCTTAAATATTAAGGGAATCCAGAGTTTTCTTTTGTTTCACTTTTCCATTTTGGTAAATTGTTAAGATCTGTCAATTTCGGATTCTAGGCAAACAGCCTCCTGCTTGTTCATCATGCCTACTCTCTATCTGAACAGAATACTAAAGTTACAAGCCACATTTTTCTTCTGTGAGGAAAAAACGTAGGTGGAGTATTGCTTCTCTCCCCATGGATAGAAACTGAAGCATTGCTATTTTGGCTTCTTATTACTGTATTTCATTCCTCTTTTATACTCTAATTATATCCCCATTAGGATATATATTTCTCTTTCTTGAGAGATAAGATGATTTAAGGTAGAACTGGATAAGAACTTTCTGTTCTAGGCTCTTCTGTTCAATCCAAACACCTTTATGTCAGCACAACTGGGTGCAAAGCTCTGTCTGTCTTAAGGGCCACCTGTGATGTAAACTCTATGACACTCAGAAAATATTTTATATAGGGCTTCTCAAGCAAGTGAGATACAAACTATAAACTTAGTTTTACTTAAGTCTGTAACTATGTAAAATTCTAAAAACTATGATCTGCTGATACTGTCACACTTAGCAAATTTGTTCAGAACAGTGTGAATACGCTTAGAAAACTGCCTTGTGAAGACGCTTATTATACCTTCTAATAAGGTGTCACATTAGGAATCATTTATCTTGAGTTCTCAGAAGCTTTAGTTTCAAATTCTAATTTAGCAGACTTACAGTATAGATTTTACTATGTGTCATCTCAAACAATACATAAATTATCGCAGTTGATATGTAATATAAAATTTGTTTAGGCCAGTCTTCTATTGAATTTAGCATTCTTTGCAGAGCTATCCTTATCATTTGATCTTCCTTTGAGTGCTTTTCAAGTTGATCATTGTGTCAGAATTAAAACAAGCCCATACACTGAAGGTATATGGAAGTTATTTTCAGATTCTGGTTGCAAATTACAAAACAGACAGCATAAGATATTAAAGTAGCTTGTCAAATATAAAATATGGCTTCTTATAATTTAAAAGAAAACCATGTCTTTCTTATTAATAGAATACAAGTTCTAAGAAAAGGTGAATTGCAAATATGTTCAAGAATCAAAAGAAAACAGACATTTGGAACAGGGGCAGACGTTTGTAAACAATGAGAGACTGTCTGAATGATTATCACTTAGAAAATGCCATGTCCTAATTCTAATTAGTGGGTTCTGCTGGTTCTCAAGTTTCAGGTCTGCTTTGCTATCTGTTGGCCTGGGGAGGAGAAGGAGGAGGGAGCTGGGAAGGAGGAAGGAACCAAGGGAGGAGGAGGGGGAGAATTGAGAAGAGGAGGGACAGTTCACTTGTTTTCTGTACTACCTAGTATTCTCTTATTCTTTTTCTTTAGGATTTCACTGCCCTGCTGATAATGGTTATGGTCTACTGATGTGCAAACCTGGACAGTAACAGAAAGACTGATTAATATCTATAAGAAATGGGATGGAGACAGTGGGATTGTCATGTGAAATGATATCTATGGGTATGGATATAATCAAGGAAACATTGAAGACTTCTAAGACTCTTTCTTAATCAAATGCTTCTCAAAGATGAAGTCAAGATTTCCAGTCTTGGGCCACTGAGGGCATTCCCAGATTTGTTACCATAACTCAAGTCTAGGTCCCCTCTGCCATTCCCTCAATGCTTAACTTTTCTTCCACTCTAGCATATTTAGCACAGAGGGAAATTGCCCAATTTTATACCATAGTCCTTCTACAGTTTATTTCTGGTCTATTATAGTTAAAATAAATGTTCTTTATTTAACTCGAAACAAAATTAGAAATATATGGACTCTGTACATCTTTGGAAAAACATCTTTATTAAAGTGCCCATTTTGGAGTGGATCTCTAGGGATAGTTTTCATTTTATAAGAACAAATGTAGATTTCATAAAGTTTATTTCTTGAATAGTTAATCTCACCTTGCTGAGGATAGAAAATAATTACAAAGCAATTATTGGCTAACTGTAGGTTTGTGGAGCAACCATAAGTGATAAGATTTAACGTGCTGGATTAGCACATTTTATGGCAATATAAAATAAGTTGAATTTTAAGGTGGTGTTCCATTGCTTCACAAGAGGATTTTTCCTGAATGAATAAAACTTATTTGAAAGACGTTTTTCTTAAAAATACTGTTTTTGTTTTTTTTAAGAGTCCAGGAAGGCATAGTTAACTAAGCGTTGGTCAGCATGGGCTGAAATGGAAGGCAAGTAGGTCTTTATTCTTATTTCTGCAGCCAAGAGAAAGCTAATTCACAGAATTGTAGGAATGACTTATGTTCCAGGAAAAACATATTTTACAATTGCACATTCATAATAAATTATGGACAAAAATTAAAAGGAAAAAAATCAAAATGACCTTTCAACTATACTACTACTGTTCTTTCCTCTCTTCTAAGATTTAACATTTAGCTTCTCTTAAAATATGAAAAAGATCATTTAAAATCTCCAGATGTTAACATTAAAAAAGTCATCATTGCATTTTTATATATTGGATATTGGCACCAAGACCCCCCTTTTTTAAAAACAGTTAGACATTATACAGTAAACACATCAGTCTTTATCAGGCTGTCATCATCTGTGGATTCTTCTCACTTTCTACTACTGGCCTAAGGATAGTGGTCTATTTCTTAGGAGAAAGAAGAAAGCAGGTTTAGAGGTAAATCTTCCATTTACTTATACAATTAACAAAAAAAGAGAATTCATTTCTGTGACAGTATGGTTTCTGGTGCTCTTTCTCATAATGCTAGAAGATTTTATATTTACAGACAAATTTTTTTGGACATGCAGTTTGTCAATTTGAATAAAGAACTCCAAAAGTATTCATACTCTTTGAACTTGCTATCTCATAGAACTTAGCCCAAGGAAATAATTAGAGGTAATCAAAGGCATACAGTTTTTCCTCATAACATTATTTATGAATACAAAAACAGTGGAGTCAACCTAAATGTTTAACAGTAGCATTTGTAAGACATAACACTGTTTAAAACTGGCATGATATTTGAAAATATGTTTATTCTAAACTTTTGCTATTTGCCACAATAAGCATGAAAGATTCTAACCAGCCATGACACAAAGTTGTGAGACAATGAGGATGTAAAACTTTATATATATCATGATCCTAGTTGAGTAGTATACCAATACACATGTGTCTATACAAAGGAAAAGAAATTCACCAAGATGAGAAAAAAAATGAAGTCTACAATATGAGAACTGTTAAGAAATTTAGACGACCCTGTCATTTTAGAGATGAGAAAGTTGGGGTAAGGAGATGGGAAAAGATTTTTCCAAGGATGTGAGAGTTAGAGGTATACTTATCCATAATGTGTTGATACCAAGTCATCAGCTTGCTTCTGTTCAAATGCAGCTTGAGATTCAGAGATGAATAAAAGCATATTCTCCTGATTGAAAGTTCCCCAAACTCTGAGCACCATATGGCCAGGTTTAAAATCTGTCAAGTTTTTAAACCATCAGAATCATTTTATAAGGAGACTCTTGATAAGGAGTTATTTATTGATACTAATATGTCTTTGTAAGAGTGAAGAATTGGTTTCATCTTACAGTAAGGATTCATTCTAAGTAAGGAAATTTTGGATACTTCAAAGAAAAACAGCTCCAGAAACCATCATTCTTGGCCCCTTCAGAGATCAAACCATTGTGTTGCAAAAGGTGATTTGAACAGAAAGAGTGAGAATGAGGGAGAGAGGAGTGACTGAACATGGTTGAGAGACAGTCTAGAATAGGGGATTGTAATCTGGTGCCACATTAGAATCACCTAGAAGCCATAAAAATCCCCATGCACAGGCCATATCCCAGCATAGTGAAAATTCTCTGAGAGAAGGACCCAGGCTTTTGGTATTTTTTAATACTCCCCAGGTGATTGAAATGTGCAGCCAAGTTTGAGAGCCATTCATCTAGAAATTTTTGAGAATTGATTTTAGTCCCTTGATACTTTGTCCTTTTGCTGCAATAGCCGTTTACTTAACAGCCAGGTTCTTTCTTTGTTTTAAATGGTTGGGTCATTTATCAGATATCTTAACCAAAGGCCTGACTGAATGGCATTTTTGCTCTCATTTGTTCCTTTTCAAGTATTGCCATTACTATTTTTAATCACCTTTCATTTTTATTTTCACATATGATATGTAGAATTTGGCTGCTGTCTAGTATTTAAGTGTTCATTTGCACAGTCACAACACACTTGACCGATCGAATTATCGCTACCTTGGACGATGTACACCTAAAATCAGTTCTTTTGGAGGCAATTAAAAGAAAGTCCTTCAGATTTGAAAACCAAATACATTTAACATCATTATAAAAATCTATCAATAGTATTATTTTTGTTCACATTCTAGACTAAATTCTGTGATGGAAAAATATAAATATTGTTCTCTGCCCCATGAAAGAACAAGAAAGAGTCAAGGATCTTAAACCTCAATATTTCCTAGGATTTACTTTAATTAGTTTTATTTTTTCCGCATTCTAAGAGGATCTTTCACTTCATCTCTCTTAAAATGCCTAACACAGAGGCAAAATCACAGAGAGCAAAGCATTGGTGCAAGGTACAAATATTTTTAATGTCCAAATTTAAGTTATTTAAAATGATAACATTATACAGGAAAGTGAAGAAAGGATTTCTCACAGGATTCTAAATTTTGTTTTCTTCATTTAATTTCAGAACAACTTCTAATTCTAATTTACCAAAGTGGACTTTTATAGAATTGGTATCTTGCTCAGTGTTCGTTTGGTATGTCACTTGACTATATATAAAGTTTTGGCCTTGTGATTGTATCAGCTATGCAAAAATCTCTTTCTTTTTCTGACAGAGATATTTATTTACTCTTCTAGGCTTGCGTTTACATTACTCTCAAGTTGATAGAATCCCAAAGCTTTTTTGTTTTTTAAATGAATGAAACCTCTCTCCAAATGTCAAACTGAAGATGTATTTTCCACACCCTTCCCCTTCATTTGTTATGAAAAAGTCTTTAGGTGTACTGGACTACTAGGAGAAGCAGCCTATATTAGGTGAGTAACAACAATAATTGTCAAATAAATCTACGGGAGAAAAATTGCAAGTGGCAAAACAACTGTTTCAGGAAAAGTCCTCATTTAAATTTGCAGTGCTATGGGGACTTCAGATGAGCTAAGATTGGAAGTTAGTTTCTTTCTGCATTTCTGGTAGACTTCCAACATTTCAGTCTAACTTTGAAAATGATACTTGAGATTACCTCTCCCAACAACCACTTTACAATTGCATCTGAGGTCTGATTAGAAATACGTAATATAAAACAAACAATAGTGAAAAAAGTTAAACATTACAACATGAGTGACACAATTTTCTTGTATATGTAAATTTAGTTGTTGTGAGAGATTCAATTAAACCACACACAAACCATATAAACACACTCCTAAACAGCAGTGCTTTGCCTCTAAGGTAGTCCAGAAAAAACTAAAAATAGAGCTACAATATGATCTAGCAATCCCACTTATTTACCTGACAAAAACCATAATTTCAAAAGATATAGGTACCTCAGTGTTCACTGCAGCAATATTTACAAAAGCCAGGACATGGAAGAAACCTAAATGTCCATCAACAGAGGAATGAAAAAAGAAAATGTGGTAGATATATACAATGGAATATTACTCAGCCATTAAAAATGAAATAATGCCATTTGCAGCAACATGGATGGACCTAGAGATTGCATACTGAGTAAGAGGAAGACATATATCACATTACATTGTTTATATGTGGAAACTAAAAAATGGCATTAATACAAATGACCCTATTTACAGAACGTACATAGAGTCACAGATGTAGAAAACAAGCTTATGGTTACCAAGGGTGAAAGGGGGAATGATATATTGAGAGATTGGGATTGACACATACACACTACTATATATAAAATAGGTAACTAATATGAACCTACTGTGTAGCACAAGGAATTCTACTCAATACTCTTTAATGATCTATATAGGAAAAGAACATAAAAAAGAGGAGATATTTGTATGTATATGTATAACTGATTCATTTTTCTGTGCAGCAGAAACTAACACAGCATCGTAAATCATCTATACTCCAATAAAAATTAATAAAACAGATGTTCCTAGACTTACGAGGTTTTGACTTATGATTTTTTTCAACTTTGCAATGGTACAAAAGTAATACAAATTTAGTAGTAACTGAACTTCGAATTTTGAATTTTGATCTTTTACCAGGCTAGTGATATGCAGTAAGATCTTCTCTCATGTGCTCTCATGCAATCACAAGGATAAGTTGAAGAGGATCTGTACACCTCTGCATTGTCTTTGCAAATAGTGACAGTGTAGAATAGATTGCATTGAAAATCCATTCTCCAGTCCAATTCCACAGCCAATGCACCTACACATTAACCACTCTCATATTAATGTAAAAATATATTTGAACAAATGGTCTGTGTACATTTCTTAAGCGATCAATGAACTGTATTTTAATCTGCCTGAAAAAAAAATAAGCAAACATAGTCCTGATGGGAAAAATCAAGCAACAGATCCATCCTCAGCCCAAGCCTGTATGATAAGAATTAGGGAAATTATTCTTTTCATTTACTTAAGTGACAAACAGATGAAGGTAAAGCAGGAAAGCATCACCAATAAGGGACTGGTCATGAAGACAGAGTTGGAAAATCCTGGTTAGGCAGCTAAACATTTCTGTTACAGTTGTTTCCCTTTCAGTCACTATTCCATAGTTTAAACACTCTAAATAGGTTTCTGAGAGTAGAGATTAAGAGTGCATTGGCATCAGAGAAAAGAAAGAGGAAAAATATTCTATGTGAAAAACATAACCAGCAAAATCATACGATTGTCCTTGGAGTCCTAGTGTCTGCCTTTGAGGAAGAGTAGGCTAATAGATCATGCTGTTGGCAAATCCTGGTTTATTTTTTAATACTGTAATTGATTTTACTTAGCCAGATGTTTAGGTGCTACATATTGTGGAAGATGGTTCATTGAGAAAGAGTTATGTAGCTTCTGAAGAGAAGACAGATGTTGAACATGCAAAGGAACCCTAAGGAGTCATTTCTTGCTATGATACTTTGCATAAAATAAAAACCTAAACCGAAATTGTTTCCTGTCCATTTCTCTAGGGTGGAGTGAGAGGAGCTTTTATAAAAAGCTAGTCTACCCTCAGTTCAGAAACTGATTCAAAGACCAGCCAAGCTGCCTTACCTTCTGCTTTTTCCTTATCTTCTTTTTCCCTCCCTCAAACCCATACTGCATCACTGCTCTCTGCCTTGCAGAGTTTTAAAAATTGTGCCCACGTGAAGGCAGGATTCCATATTATTTATCTGATTTCAATTTTAATTCATTTATTAAATCTAACAATGTCCTTCTAAATCCTTTTCTGTATTTTATTCACATTTCAGCTTCTCTCTTCAGCTCAAAGCTATAAAGCTAGATAGATGTATTAGCCACAAAAGAAAGTGAAAGTGAAATTGCTCAGTTGTGTCCGACTCCTTGCCTGCTAGGTGCCTCCGTCCATGGGGTTTTACAGGCAAGAATACTGGAGTGGGTTGCCATTTCCTTCTCCAGGAGATCTTCCCAAACCAGGGATTGAACCCAGGTCTCCTGCAGACACTTTACCATCTGAGCCACCAGGGATGAAGTCGATCAGTCACAAATAAAGGCTAAATATAGGAAAGGCTGAGCGAAGCATAGCTGCTTGGAGCCACACAGTCCATATATCAACCACGTCATAAATATCTGAGTGTGAGTGGCAACGGAGAGGAAATTATAAGCTCTGCTCTAGTGAAGCTGTGAGGTGGGGTGAGATGTTGGGTGGGGGGGAGTGGGAGTGAGTGTGGTCACAGAAGTGGCAAGGAAGCCGAGACAGGAGCCACGGTGTAGGAGCACCAAGTGTAAGGCCTTAGAACCTGCAAAGTTACGGCAGTGTTTGTCTCACAGTGGCACTTTGATTTTTCACACCCTTTTAACATTACTAGCACAGGACATATTTAAGAAATACCAACTGTTTATGCCACTTTGGATATTAGCCAGGAAAGGAAATGTTACACTTGGTGTTAAGAACTGAGGGATGGGACAGGGAGGGAGGTGGGAGTGGGGTTCAGGATGGGAACACATGAACACCCATGGCTGATTCATGTCAATGTACGGCAAAAACACTACAATATTGTAAAGTAATTAGCCTCCAATTAAAATAAATAAATACATTTTTAAAAAAAGAACAGGACTGGTGGTATTGTATTTTTGAAAGAAATGCTGCTTGGTGATTGGAATTTTAAGAAATCTGAAGATGATGGTAACAATGTGAGGAAACTATAATAGAGATAAAGCTATAAGGAATCCAAGAATGGGCAAATCTTTAACTGAGAAACATGTTTAGTGAGAAAAAGAATATATTATTTATACAGTGGTATAGAAGAGGATATTATGGGATTTAGCAATAAATTGTTTTCAGAGAAGACAAGAGAAAAGATCATACAAAGATTATCTGAAATAAAGAAAAATTGAAGAAAATGGAAAACTTAAATATCATTCCAATTCAATTGCCAATTTCTAAAAATTTTATTTCCTTATATCATGCAGATATTCTAAAATTATGTTCTAACAAACACAAATTATTTACACAAAAGTTAAGAGGTAGGGGGAACATCAATTAAAATAAGTATTTACACAAAGAGGGAGACTGGCACTTCTCTAAACATCCTTAATTTATTACCTAACGGAGACAGTGCTGGGAGTGTTTCAGTGATCTTTTTTCAACCATCATTAGCATTTGTCAAATAAAAATCAATCCCCCAGCTGAAAGGTCCCTTGTTTCCATTACAGCTCAATCAACCTGTCAGTCTTGTGGCCTGGTGCAGGCTCTCTCCAATTACACATCCACCTCCACTGTCCTTTATCACAGAATCTCAATTTACAAACAAGAGTTTACAAAATCACCTTAGTGAGATATCCTACTGTTTTACCAGGAAGATTACTTAAGCTAAAATATTTTTTTCTATTCTCCAAAGTAATTTTTGTTTAAGTAACACCTGCTAGGTATATGACTAGAAAACAAGAAAATTTTCCCTTATAGCAGAATTTTGTATTTACTAATGCAAAGTTAGTTTGGTTTTTCAAATATGGATTATGTTTCTTTATGGTGATGCAGGAGCATTGTGTGTGTGTGTTTGTGTGTGTGTTTGTGTGTGTGTGTGTGTGTGTATGGGGCTGTTGGCCAAAGGTGGTAAACAAGCAGAAGACTCAAGGCTTCACTACTCTAGTCTGGGTTCTTAATTTTGATTTGTACTAATAATGACATCACCCAAAGTGCAGTAAATGATTTGGGTTATTAAGCTTTATTTATAAATAAGGGGATGCAATCAGGAAATAATTAGATAAATAATTTTCAGAGGCGATAATTAACAATTAGAAATTGTAGCATACAGCACTGGAGGGTATTCTGCTTCTCTTATCATTAATCCAGGAACTAAATTAATCAAGTCTGGAATTAGAGCTTCCTCTTATTTGTGAAGATTCTTCAGTCATATTATAGATAAGGAAGATGATAACTAGAGCATATAGGGTGGTCACCTCAAAAATATTTTTATATGAAAGAGATGAGTATAGCATGAATAAATTGAGAAATAAGTGTACTTATTAATACAGATGACCTCCTGGATCAACTTGAAGTTAGAACTACGTCCCCAAATTAACATTTTATTTTTTACTCTATTCCTATTTACTTGCTCTTTTTATCTTTTGGTGGTGCTAGTGAGAAACAGAGTGACCAGAAGTGAAAGATACACTCATTCATTCAGCCAAAGTTATGGAGCATTTATCCAGGAAGGGCCAGGGGACACAAAAAATTAAGAAAAACCAGACATGCCCTTTCTTTATAACATACTGGATGAATAATCAATTCCAAAATATTAAATCATAACAACCCTCATGATCTTTACCATAGCAAATACTTACACAGCACTTACTAAATTAACCTGTTTCATGGCTCAGATGGTAAAGAATCCGCCTGCGATGCAGGATACCTGGGTTCAATCCCTGGGTTGGGAAGGTCCCCTGGACAAGGGAATGGCAACCCACTCTAGTGTACTCGCTGGGAGAATTTCACAGACAGAGGAGCCTGGCAGACTACAGTCCACGAGGTCTCAAAGAGTTGGACACGACTGAGCGACCAACACACTATACTACTATCTTCCTAATAGCTTCAAGAGGTAGATCTTCTCATTGTTACCATTTTATTGTCAAGGGGCTTGAGGACACAGAGAAGCTTAGTAACTTGAAAATAAGAAATAAAGGAATGTTAGAGATCAGATAGCCTGGCCCAGAATTCAAGTGCTGATTCACCTCACAACACTCATTCTAGGTGCTCTAATCTTCATTGTTAACTGTACTTTAAAGCCAGAGTTCCATCATTGGACATCTGTCACATTTCTTAATGTGGAAGTTTCTTAACTTTGGAAGTCTTGAGGTTTGGTTTTAAGAAAAACTTTTGCCCAAAAGTGGACTTCTTGGCTAGCTCAGTTGGTAAAGAATCCGCCGGCAATGCAGGAGACCTATGTTTTATTCCTGAGTTGGGAAGAACCCCTGGAGAAGGGAAAGACTATCCACGCCAGTATTCTGGCCCAGAGAATTCCTTGAACTGTAGAGTCCATGGGGGTTGCAAAGAACTGGGCAGGACTAATCCACTTTAACTTTCACTTTTTTCACTTGCCCCAAAGTAAGATACAAATGTGTTTTGAAAGAAATTGTAATCACTTAATTTTTAATTCCTTAATAGTCATTTGAATTATCTGAGGTTCAATAAGACTTTTTCCTTGATTAGTCTTCAACCTAATAATGGGAATTTACATTTTGCTAAGGATAAATTGGAATCTGGTCAGTCTCTTTAGAAACTCAGTAGTTCTAGAGTCAAATGATTTTTAATTCATCACAAAACACTTATGGAGCTTAAAGTCTGAGATTTTTAGTTTAATACAGAGCAATCTTCATGTAACCCCACTGAATTTTCTACAGTATTCATCTTCAGGGTTAGAGAAGGGCTATTTGCTTCCTGCTCAAAGTCATTAAACTTAGCTCCTCCACTTATGTTGAAAAGGTTTATGTAAATGTTCCTGGATATTTTTGCAATGCATTAAATTGGAAACTGATCTGTATTGACCATTTTTTATGTAGGTTTATTACCAAGAACATACATAGGGAAATGCTAAATTAATCCTATATGCATGCATTATTAAATCCAGGAGCACTACATGCATCATTGATGCAACCTAGAAAGATGAAAGAAATGAGTGCTAACCTAGTTTGATCCTACAGATTGGGATCTGCCCTATAGATATCTATTTTGATTGCCCAAGCATTGGTTTTCTTTACCAGCATGATGGCACACATGATGTCGGTGTGTAAGATTTAATATCTGCAACCAGCTTTGCAGGCAGCAATATAAATCTTAATGAAAATGTTATACTGCATAATTATTGTGTCAAGAAGCAATTATAAGTGATACTTTATACTGAGAGGAGAAAAGCATTTACTCATTTTCAGTATTGGTGTTTCTCTGAAAATATCTGCATATAAAGACAAGGGATTGCAGAAGTTTATGGGATGTCCTCACCACGGTAGCTGAAATTCTGGGAGGGCTCTACCATATTCCCATCTAAAGTGGAAAACTGGAGCTCAAGCTTTGTAAGTATACCTGAAAGAAAATCAACTTCTGAGCTCAAAATTGTGAATTATTTTCTTCTTAGTTCTCTGGCTATTTTTTCAGATGATACATACCTGGATTTCAAAACATCTATATCTGAGGCAGTCGTTTGTATCGAGTGGATAAACTGGATATCACTTCTGTTGAAATTTTGGATTACTAAGGAATTACATTAAGTATATGCAATTATATATGGCTGTCCATAAATCAGGTAGCAGAGTATGGTTATATCGATTACAGACCTTTATAAAGACCCTTCATAGTCTATGTAAAAGGATAGCAATCACTGTGACTGCTGAAGAGATAATAAAAGGGTTGGTTCCAATGGTCTTTGAACATAGACAAGCAGCACAACAAAAACAAGAACAGGAGTATTATTTTATAGGAGTTTTTTCTTCAGAGACATGTCGGATAATAGATGCACTGATGAAAAAGAATTTCCTGTTTCTATAAATGCAAAACAGGCTTATACACAAACAAATTGTTTAGTGTTTTTCAATGCACTCATTAGTAAAACATAATCATAAGCTTCATAAATGAGCCAACATCTTAGCCCAGTGCTAGAGGTTTAGGCATAAATGTAAATGTATTTAAATTTATTTGTATAAAGTTTTTACGAAAATCATGTGGGAAAAAGATGAATAACTTAAACATTAAGAAGGAGCAATGTCTTAAGAACAAGAAGGAAAATATATGGAAATGAAGTTTGGAAACCACAATTTTATGTGTTTATATGTGTGTGTGTGTGTGTATTCTGTTCTGCTGCTTTGTTAAACATCCCTGAGCCTCAGGAGGTCTTATAAAATAGTAATAGAAATTCTTGCTAAAGAAGGGACAGAAATATTTTAAAAGACATATACATTTCTAGGTTACATTATACCAAATAACTTGGGACAATGAGGACAACAATGTCTTTTCCCAATTAATTCTTCCCCTTCCCCCTCAGCCATACAGTGTTCTGCTATTTCAGAGTAGACAAATACAGATGCTAAAGTGGTACCCCCAGCATACACATGTCAGTAAGAGAAAAAAACAGTTACATATTCCTGAGCAAAAGCAACCTTTTTAGTATTAAAAGTTCCCAGGGACGCTTTCTGTCCATGACAGTCATCAGCTATCCCCTGGAGACAACTGTTATGGTCTAGGAGCCCTCAATATTAAGACCCTTAAGTTTCCTTTGATGAATAAGATGGCTTGTATACTCAGGAATTTGAAAATAATTCTGTAATCCTTGCGGATCACTGGAAAATCGACTAATCATGGTCACCTTGACAGAACTTCTGAAAGTTCAAAATATTTGTCAACAATGCAGACTTTGATTTTCTAAATAGAACAGAAGCAGTCTTGCAAATTCCTTCTCAGGTTCTGTGAGAATACAGAGTCATATTTTTATTATTCAAAGAAGGAACACTCTAAGAAGAGAATCCCAGGCCTCCTTTTTTCCCCGATTTAACAGACAAGTATTCATTTCATCTTAAAAATTATGAAATCTTAGGAACCCTCATTCTTGTCTAGAAAATGATCCATGACTTCACACCTAGGCAGAAAGATTCTTACAAACAGAAGTCCCTAAACCAACTGCGTTAGAAATTACTGGATCCTAAATAGGCTTTTCACAGAAAAGCTGTCAACACAACTATATTATGAGCTGATGATTTTATTCGTTGGGTGGATATTCAGTATGGCCTTGCCACGAGTCCCTTTACTGAAGAGACAACCAGAGGGACTGCTACTGTCCTAGAATGTCTATTTTTATTAAGTTTTATTCCTTCTTTTCTGTGATGAGTAGACTATAAGTGAAACATAAGATACAAAATGTCAGGATGCTTTCGAAAATGTCCCATATTTATTTCTCACTCAACTCAGATTAACAACTATTGTCAGATATAAACATCTTTTGCTTGTAAGTTAAAATGAAAATGTTATAGCCTTCAATCTGAAAAGCATCTTAAAGAGCATTCAGTACAAACTCTTTGCCCAGATATGGACCTTGAAGTCTACAGCCATGTGGTGCCTTGTCTAAGTTCATAGAAGCAGTGACAAGGCAGATCTTCTTGTGTCTAGTTCAGGCCTTTCCATTCTATTTTTTAATATAATCCCAGTAACATGTTCATAGTCACATGATAATAGTTATAAGATATAGCATCCCATTAAAATATAAGAAAAATGCATTATTTATACTGCATGAGAGCTCAATTGCGTCCCTCTCTTTGCAACCCTATGGACTACAGCCCACCACACTCCTCTGACCATGAAATTATCCTGGCAAGAATACTGGAGTGGGTTGCCATTTCCTACTCCAGGGGATCTTCCTGAACCAGGGGTCGAACTTGCCTCTCCTGTGGCTCCTGCATTGGCAGGTAGATTCTTTACCACTGAGCCACCTGGTATTGGAATTTAACTGAGTGTGAGTGAATATGAATCTTGAAAATGAGAACTCACCCCCACTGCAAGCATCTACAAATATCACTCTGCATGAACAGGCATGTTCGATAATATATTAAGTATGATTAAAAATAAGAGTGAAGTTGAAGTTGGCCACATTTTGTAGAGAGGATTCTAAAGGATGAACTGATTAAAACCTGTATCAAAATCATCTGAGGTTCTCATTAAAATGCAAATTCCTCAGCCCTGAACTACAGTACTGAATTAGAATTTCTAGCAGTAGGAGTATTAATTATATATTTTATTATAAATCTTAGGTTAGGTAATAATTAGAGACTGAAAATTTAGAATCAGATGTTTTAGGCCTTATGCAACTACATAAGGACTACTAGAGATAAGCTTGACATTTCTCATGCTTTATAAAAAATATATTTGTTCCTTTGATTTTTACATATGTTTTCCTCATTCAATTCAGTTCACTTCAGTCGCTCAGACATGTCCGACTCTTTGCAACCCCATGGACTGCAGCACGCCAGGCCTCCCTGTCCATCACCAACTCCTGGAGTCTACCCAAACTCATGTCCATCGAGTCGGTGATGCCATCCAACCATCTCATCCTCTGTTGTCCCCTTCTCCTCCTGCTCCTAATCCTTCCCAGCATTAGGGTCTTTTCCAATGAGTCAACTCTTCACATGAGGTGGCCAAAGTACTGGATTTCCAGTTTCAACATCAGTCCTTCCAATGAACACCCAGGACTGATCTCCCTTAGGATGGACTGGTTAGATCTCCTTGCAGTCCAAGGGATTCTCAAGAGTCTTCTCCAACACCACAGTCCAAAAGCATCAGTTCTGCAGCGCTCAGTTTTCTTCACCGTCCAACTCTCACATCCATACATGACTACTGGAAAAACCATAGCCTTGACTAGACAGACCTTTGTTGGCAAAGTAATGTCTCTGCTTTTCAATATGCTATCTAGATTGGTCATAACCTTCCTTCCAAGGAGTAAGCGTCTTTTAATTTCATGGCTGCAATCATCATCTGCAGTGATTTTGGAACCCAGCAAAATAAAGTTTGACACTGTTTCCACTATTTCCCCATTAAAACCTCCTGAGTTAAAAATTCCAATCACAAGTAACTCTATAGAGAAAACCCCAAAGAGTTAAATTAATTCTGATGAGTTTGAGGTTAAATCTAATTCTATTATACTCTATTAAGAACTGTATGGCAGAGGTATATGCATTTATATCCTTGTTGAATAACATCTTTATTAATCAAACAGCTCTAATTTATTGATGCAAACTCTTAGCAACCAGTTATTAATCCGTGGGCTACTGTTGTGGTTTTCTCCAGGGACTCCTTTGATGGATGGGCTGTCAAAATGTGGATGGGAGAGCCCAGATCTGCAACATGGAGAAGAATATAGAGTGCTGTCTCAGGGCAATCATAAAAGCAGCTGTATCCATGGCATCAGTTTCACAAAGGACCATTAACAATAACAAAAAAGAATGCAATAATACAGCACACATTAGATATCTGCCTTATTATTATTAATGAGTTCTTGCTTAAGTATCCCTTTTGATCTTTTCAGTGATCCTGTGCTTTTATGGATAAGCAAAACAGAGGCTTACAGAGAGAAAGTTACTTGTTCACATATTTTTGTATAGTATATATAGAAATGAGGGCTTTAGAAAATTTTCATTTACTCACTTTTTTCCTGGTAGTATACATCTAAAAGTATAGAAGACATGCTGTCAATCCCTAAGTTAGCTACAAGTAGAAACATAAATATATAAACAGGCAATTTTAAAGTGGTTGTATAAATGTTCCAAGGGGCTAAGTATGGGCTGCATGGAGAGTATATAAGAGATACTTAATTCACCTTTGGGAGATAAGAGGGGTGGGAGCAGATTCCTGCAAGGGAACACACCTATGTGGACAAATGAAAGGGTAAAGAGTTAGCCAGGTAAAGAAGTGGGAAAGCTACAGTTAAGGAATTCCAGGCAGAGGGAACAGTTTCTACAAAGGCTAGGAGTTAGGAGTATGTCTGGACTATTTGAAAGAGTGCAAGTGGTTAAGTGTGGCCTGAATGTAGAGGGAAAAGAAAACATGAATCAAGATCATTAAAGATTTTGTACATCATGCTGACAAATTTGGATTTCAATCTTTTGGTGATGACAAGACACTGAAGAAATTACATTAACATTTAAAATGATCCCTCCCCATGTGGAGAATTGATAGGGAAGGAGCAGAAATGAAGGCAGTGTGACCAGTTTGAAGGCTTAAAAAATGATAATGCAAGTCTAAGTAGGGACACTGGAGCAACAGATGATAGATTGATGTAGCCTATAAAAAGGGAATAGAATGGAAAGGATTTAGTGATTGATGTGGGTGACAGGGAAATAGAGTAGAGAAGGATATCTCACATGCTGGGCAATTGAGGGAACAGTGTTGTAATCAGAGGTAGGAAATGCAGGAGGAAAGGCTTTTCCATTAAGAGAAAAGCCCATCACTATTCAAGTATTTTTCTTCTAAATTATTTTTAAGTTTACTAAGTGCATATCCTTCCTAATAGTGGAAAGGCAAGAACATTTGCTGTGTTGGTTTCTGCTGTACAATGAAGTGAACCAGCTGTATGTAAACATATATCCCTCCCTCCTGGACATCCCTTCCACCCGCCACTCTATCTCACCTTAATCTAGGTTATCATAGAGCAGCAAGCTGAGCTCCTTGTGTGATACTGAAGGTTCCCACTAGCTATATTTTACTTATAGTAGTGTATCAATGCTACCTTCCCAACTTGTCCTACCCTCTCCTTCTGACCCTGTGTCCACATGTCCATTATCTATGTCTGTGTCTCTTTTCTTGCCCTAAAAACAGGTTCATGTACCATTTTTCAACTTTTAAGAGAGAGCGGTTTCTCATAAAGGATAATTCTTTGATTACCAGGGAAAATAATTATATTCTGCTTTCCTCTAACAGATATGCTAGAGTTCTATTTTAGAGAACCACTTATAATATTAGAACCTCTAATGGTGGTGAATAGTAAACAGCTAGATTGGGATCTCAAGTAAACTAAGAATATACACATTTCATACTGCCTGACTTTTCAGATTTTTTCATGTTGCTGATAGGCTGAAGGTTTTTCCTGAATATTAGTATAGCTCCCAAATACATTTTCACGATGGAACTTCAACTCACGGACTCTATTACTGGCATATAGTATCTTTCATTATCTTGGAATAATTCGACATCTTTACTTTGTTCCTCATACCATTTCTGATTCTGCCTGTATTTGCTCATGAGAGACCTTTAGTGCAGTTTCTGCTATGTATATTTGTAAAATTTATCTGTTTTAGTTTATCGCATTAATCTTAGAGTTTGCAATTTATGTTTTTAATGTCTCAAACGATGCCAAATAATTGTTCTTTAAGAGACTGTTTTATTTTGAATATAATTAAAAGCCCATTTTTTATGTGAGAGAACAATTTACATCATTTTATATAAAAATCATGACATTATTATTCAGGGGAAAAAACCCTTTTTTGCTCCCCTCAACCCTAACTATTTCTCCTCTTCACAATAAATATTTTTCAACATGAAGTCCATCTCACAACTAGTTTCTGACCATTGCAAACTCATGGTTCAACATGCAACACAACGTTTTTTTTCCTGTTTTGCTCAATACCTCCTGTTATCAGTTTCAGTGGCTATATTTTCATCCTTCAGCTCCTTGACTTGCCTTTGAAGCCGACACTGTGGAACATGTTCTAATCTTTCAATTTTTAATACAGTATTCTCATGTTTTATTCTTTTTCTCTCTGACATTTCCATCTCAATCAATTTTGCTAGTTTACTTTCTGCTCTGTTGCCTTAATTGTGGGTGTTTGAAATTCAGAGAACTTCATTTATCACTCAGTATAACTGGTCTGAACAACACTGGTCATCAGGTGGCTACCTTTGCGCTGAGAACGCCTAGAGAAAAACGCAGCCCTGACCACTGTGTAAAAATGCCTGACTCCATAACAGTTTCCTGAGTCTGTCCAAACTTGGGAAGAAAAAAAAAAAAAAAAGATCATCTTTCTTCCTTCCTCATAATCCTGTTTGGACTTCTTCACACCTAGTATACTTTAGAAATACTTCCATCTGCTTAGCTACTTGAGCCATCAAATCCATTGTGTAAAAGCTTAGTAATGAAGAATGTGGGCCCTATAGCTGAACTGCCTGGGTTCATATTCCAGCTCTGTATCTTTGGGAAATTCTAAGTTCATTATATCTGAGTCTTGGTTTCCTCATCTGAAAAATAAAGATGAAAACAGTTATACTTCATATGTTGGCTTGAGGATTAATTTTCATAAATCCTTGAATCAGTGCCTGATACAGAGAATGCAAGTTATTATTCACCTTCACTCTTTCCACCTTTCTTGTGTGCCTTGAATCCTATCAATCTTCCAATTTTATTGACAGTGTTTCCTACTCACCTCTCCTTGGGTCCATCTTTACTTCCACTGCTATCCTTAAGGACAAGGACATAGTGGCTTTTATTTCTTTATCTGAGATACTCAAAGCGTAGGCTCTCAATCACTGTTAAGAAATAACTAAACAAATGTGTAAATGTTGGAAGATCTTGCTCTAAATGAGGTCTCCAAAACTCTTTTTTTGTGCAATAATTGGAACGTTTGTGTATCCTCTTGAAGTAATTGCTTTGAAAGATTGATCTTTTGTGCACAAGCATGGTGGTATATTTCTTCTTGTTTAATTTCAAAGATTTTTTGATGTGGACCATTTTTAAAGCTTTTACTGAGTTTGTTACAATATTGCTTCTGATTTATGTTTTGTTTTTTGTTTTTGGCTGCAAGGCATGTGGGATCTTAATGCCAGGAATAGGGATCAAACTCGCAACCTCTGCACTGGAAGGTGAAGTCTTAACCTCTAGACCACCAGAGAGGTCCTGGTGTGTTTGTTAAGCAGTCTTACTCTTTGTAAAGATGCTGCAATTTGATAGTATTTATGGCTGATTTCCCTCGTAGCTCAGTTGGTAAACAATCTGCCTGCAGTGCAGGAGACCCTGGTTAGATTCCTGGGTCGGGAAGATTCCCTGGAGAAGGAAATGGAAACCCACTCCAGTATTCTTGCCTGGAGAATCTCGTGGACAGAGGAGTCTGGCAGGCTACAGTCCATGGGGTCTCAAGAGTCGGACATGACTGAGTGACTAACTGAGCAATCCGCCACCACCGCCATGACTGGTTTATAGGCTAATCAACATTTAGCGTAATAACTGACCACAATGTGTTCTATTATTTTTGTAGCATTGGGCAGGTCATATACAGCTTCTCTGATCCACTTTCTTCTCCACTAAAATTGGTGAGTTGGACAAGAATTTACCCAATGATCCTTTTAACATTTATGGCTTTAACAGATTTGAGCAATTATTCAGCATTTCAAACATGAGACATTGAGAGAAACACATCATGAAGAAAATTTCAGGCAGGGGATATTAAACTAATGATCTTGATTTTTCAGCCTGCTGCTTAGTTGTTCATTGAGACAGGCCGGTAGACAGCTTTTTAAATGCAATTCTGTAAGATTTCCCCTGTCTTAGCATTCATCCGCATTAGTTTCTAACACAAAACCCTTCTCTCCCCAAAACGCAGAAGATTCTAGCTTAAGCCCTTTACAGCACTGTTTTGACCTTGAGCCTAGGAAATAATCTATAGAAACTGAATTCTTATAATTTAAGATGATAGTAGCTTTTAAAAAATGACTAGTTCCAATATTTTCTTGTCAGTTTTCCCGTTGGTTATTTGATTGGAGGCTTTTTAAAAGGCAAATATTTTAAATCAAATTTTATTCATCATTCTACTTCAAGTAGCAAGTCTTTTAAATGTAGCCTTTTAAAACTACTGAATACCTAAAATTTCTTTCTGCTGATTAATCTATGGCAAGGTTTTGTATAATAAAAATGGACTGCAAAAATGATTTGGGGGACCTGGGAAAAAGACTTTCTGTGAAAATCAGGAGTGTTTATATCAATGTTGAATTATTTATGAGTCAGCCATATTAATGCTAAATTTTAACTGAGAACGACTCAACAATTTTGGCCCACATGCACCGTTTGCTTAAAACTATTTTTTATGAGATAGTCACCTTACGATTTCAACAGATGAATAGGAAAGTCATTCCAGTTCTATCATGGTCCATGGAAAGCTCTTTTGAATGCAGTATTAAATTGTTTATTTTATGTTAGTATCACCCTTTATCTGAGAACTTTTTATTCCAAAGGACTGTGGATATTTTGCAATACCTCTTTATGTGATCAGAGTTACTATGTATTAAGGCATTGATTAATCTTCTAATTGATGTCATTAGAAAATTAATTTATAAACTCAAATTTGGATGTGGAAGATTAGCAAATCAAGTTTCAAGGATGACAGTTAACTAAAATCAAATGCTTTTTGCCATGTCTGACTCTTTGTGACCCTATGAACTGTAACCCACCAGGCTCCTCCTCTGTCCATTGGATTCTCTAGGCAAGAAGACTGGAGTGTGTAGCCATTCCCTTCTCCAGGGGATCTTCCCAACCCAGGGATCAAACCCAGATCTCTTACATGGCAGGCAGATTCTTTACCATCTGAGCCACAAGGGAAACGACTAATCAAATGCTAGCATACAGCAACTCATGATATCACAGACTGGATTCTACCCTGTGCTCTGTAGCACACTTATCTCACAGCCATAACTGTCCTACAGAGTCTCAATTTCAAGCAAATATCCCACTTTCTCATGAGGATCCTTTTCCTTTCCTATCTGACCATTTGCATAAATTTATTCATTTAGAAAGTAGTGTCAGTAACTAGAGATAAAATAATTAACTATTTTATCTAGAGATAAAATTAACTAGAGATGAAATAACAAAACGGTAGCCCCTAAGGTAAAGCATTTTTAAGAGTGGTGGCTGATACTTAATCCTGAGTCCAGGTCTTCTCCTTTTTTAAAAAATTAATTCATTTTTTATTGAAGGATAATTGCTTTACAGAATTTTACTGTTTTCTGTCAAACCTCAACATGAATCAGCCATAGGTATAAACAGATCCCCTCCCTTTTGAACCTCCCTCCCATCTCTCTCCCCATCCCACTCCTCTAGGTTGATACAGAGCTCCTGTTTGAGTTTCCTGAGCCATTCAGCAAATTCCCATTGGCTATCTATTTTACTTATGGTGTAAGATGATGCTGTGAAAGTGTGCACTCAGTACGCCAGCAAATTTGGAAAACTCAGCAGTGGCCACAGGACTGAAAAAGGTCAATTTCATTTCAATCCCAAAGAAAGGCAATGCCAAAGAAGGCTCAAACTAACCACACAATTGCACTCATCTCACACTCTAGTAAAGTAATGCTCAAAATTCTCTAAGCCAGGCTTCATCAGTACGTGACCTGTGAACTTTCAGATGTTCAAGCTGGATTTAGAAAAGGCAGAGGAACCAGAGATCAAATTGCCAAAATCAGTTGGATCATCGAGAAAGCAAAAGCGTTCCATAAAAACATCTATTTCTGCTTTATTGATTATGCCAAAGCCTTCGACAGTGTGCATCACAACACATTGGAAAATTCTAAAGAGATGGGAATACCAGACCATCTGAACTGCCTCTTGAGAAATCTGTATACAGTCCAGGAAGCAAGAGTTAGAACTGGATATAGAACAACAGACTGGTTCCAAATTGGGAAAAAAAGTAAGTCAAGGCTGAATATTGCCACCCTGCTTATTTAATTTCTACGCAGAGTACGTCATGAGAAACACTGGGCTGGATGAAGCACAAGCTTGAATAAAGATTGCCGGAAGAAACATCAATAACTTCTGATATGCAGATGACACCATACTTATGGCAGAAAGTGAAAAAGAACTAGAGAGCCTCTTGATGAAACTGAAAGAGGAGAGTGAAAATGTTCGCTTAAAGCTCAACATTCAGAAAACTAAGATCATGTCATCCGGTCCTGTCACTTCATGGCAAATAGATAGGGAAATAGTGGAAACAGTAGCAGACTTTATTTCCTTGGGCTCCAAAATTCCTGCAGATGGTGACTGCAGCCATAAAATTAAAACACACTTGTTCCTTGCAAGAAATGTTATGACCAACCTAGACAGCATATTAAAAAAACAGAGACATTACTTTGCCAACAAATTTCCATCTAGTCAAGGCTATGGTTTTTCCAGTAGTCATGTATGGATGTGAGAGTTGGACTATAAGCTGAGCACTGAAGAATTGATGCTTTTGAACTGAGGTGTTGGAGAGGACTCTTGAGAGTCCCTTGGACTGCAAGGAGATCCAACCAGTCCATCCTAAAGAAAGTCAGTCCTGGGTGTTCATTGGAAGGACTGATGTTGAAGCTGAAACTGTCCATAAGACTATTCTCTATGTCTGTTTCTCCATTGTTGCCCTGTAAATAAATTCTTCAGTATCATTTCAAGTGAGTCAGATCTCTTGTTTACCTGCACAATCTTGAGGACATTTTCTAGTCTGCCTGAGCCCATGGTTTCTCAGCTATAAAAGGGGAAGAGTGCTCTTAACAGTGTTGACCCCTTGAAACTGTCAGAGTGAAAGTAAGACGGTGTGTGCACCACGCCTGGTATATAGAAAGTACTCTCTGCTAATTCGATTATCAGTAGCAGTAGTGGTTGTAGTGCTAGGATGGTTATCACAGAAAATGGAATTCAAAAAGTGTTTTACATAATTTTGTCTATGATATCACAATGAATATCATTTTATCAAGGAAAAAAGTTATGCATTATTGAATAAAGTTATTCAAGGAATAAAGTATTGCATTGTTGTGACTCAACTTCTGAGGAATGTGGCAACATTTTCAATATTTTTAACATTTAACATTTCAATATTTTAGGTCTGTGCTGTGCAAAGTCACTTCAGTTGTGTCTGACTCTTTGTGACCCTATGGACTGTAGCCTGCAGATCTACTCCATCCCATTCTCTAGAGATGAATACTGGAGTGGGTTGTCATGCCCTCCTCCAGGGAATCTTCCCAACCCAGGGATCAAACCCGTATCTCTTATATCTCCTGTATCAGCAGGCAGGTTCTTTACCACTAGTGCCACCTAGGAAGTCCGTATTTAAGTCTACATGTTAGTAATGCAAAGAAACAAAAATTACTCTGTGACCTCTGGCTATATGAGTTACCAGTCATTTATCTATTCAGATAATTTATAAACCAAAGGTCTTGACATGATGTTTTGGACTACCTCCCTCCTTTTATGTTATTGTGTCCTGTTGGATATAATGATCTCTGTAATATTTGCTTCTTCTTCTCACTAGACAAGGCTGAGTCTACATAGACAAACAGGGTAGAGCTTTTGAGGGAACGAACAATTATAGAAAAATAGAAATTTAAGGTCCAAATTATCCTGCAAATAAAGAACAAATTCATCAGTTTATCCCTTGAAAAACTCAGGGAACAGCTGACTCAATCTGTTTCACCATAGGACATAGACCATTATTTTCAATGAGAGAATCATTCAAGTGAAGATATTATAAGAAACAGAGCAGTTAATTAGTTGTTCACATATATCCTACAGCTCCTATTTAGTTTTTCCTAGAATTCCAAGTGATGTACAGATAGATAAAATTAATTTAATTCTGAGCTGAAAATAAGGTGTTAATGTCCCCTTCCATTCTAGGAGTGAATAGTTAGGATAAGGATGTGCCTGTGTGTAGGAGGAAAAAGGTTTTCAGAGCTGTGAATGTCACCAAGCATGCTATAATTTAAGGGTGTGATAGTTGTCTTTCCAATGTCTTACCCCCCTACCTATGATTGCAGAGCCTCTCCTTTTGTGATTCATCAAGGCCATTATAGTCTCTCTCTTGAACAGTTTTCTGGTTATTATTTAATTCTGGAATAAAATCTTAGCTTATAATAAACAGATCATAATTTTTTGGATATGTATACCCTTTTGTTGAGTTCCCAACTATATGAAAACATAATGAAACATCCCATGAAGATCTATGTGATGATTTTCTAAAGGCCTCTGAATATTCTGTAGCACTATAGAAAAATATTAGTAGTGAAAGTATCAGGAGAAAACATTAATAACAATTTTAAGAGGCCTATACTGTTAATTTTCTAAGCCAGGTCACAGGAAGTTAGCCAATTAGGACAACTGCAGATATTAAAATCTTATATTTCTTCAGGATTGTGGTACTTATATACCACAGAACAAGAATTAGTCTCTTTTAATTGCTCATTATTTTTCAGTTGCCTCTACAGCTGTCATAGAAACTAAGATTACTCTGGGTGTTAACTTCAAATTTTATGTGAAGGATTTATATTGGGTACTTATTAAGTGTTAATGTTCTGGAGTTGGAATTCAGGAATAACAGAAAACACAGTTCTGAACCTCTCAAGGAACCTAGACTATTGGTAGAGAGACATGCAAATCAATGAAAAATATGCATATACTTTGGTAGGAAAGTTGTGTTATTAGTACAGTAAGAAGGTTATTAGGAATGAAAACAAGAAAAATGTAGGCATTGAAAGTTTAGAAATATATCTTGGAGACATGGACTTTTGTGTTGGAAGAGGGAAATGATGGAGCATTTCAAGCAATACCAACAGAATGATTAAAAACATGGAAGAGAATCTTAGCTGTTACTTATATGAAATGCTTTATACCATGACTGTACACATGGTTTTAAAGATATCTATATACAATTAAAAATGACACAGAATCTTCTGGAAAGTATTTCTCATTGATAGGAACAAGTGATATGCTATCTCATATACAGGAAAAATGAAACACTAGCTGCCAACTTGCAAGATTCAGAAATGAAATCCTAGGCTAGGTCGCAAACTTCAAGAACTGGCGACTTTTATTGATTAACACGATTTTCCCAGGTGGCTCTGTGGTAAAGAATCCACCTGCAATGCCAGAAACATGGCTTCAATTCCTGGGTTGGGAAGATCCCTTAGAGTAGGAAATGCAACCCACTCCAATATTCTTGCCTGAGCAATTCCATGGACAGAGGATCTTGGTGGGCTATAGAGCTGGGGAGCCTGCCCCCTCTACAGCATGGGGTCTCAAAACAGTCAGACAGGACTTAGCAACTAAACAACAGAAACAAGATAGAGTAACACACTCGTCAATTTAACAATATGCATAGTAACCTCTGTAAAATGTTAGCGAACAACAGTGCAAAACCTCCAACTGGGACGAAGATAACAGACCTCTACGCAAGGAAACTTGCTTTTATGCAATGTTAATATGCCCCAAATTCCTTAGAGTGATTTATATTTCATGTCTATTATACAGGTAAATCTGTTTTATTAATACTGTAAGTCTAGGTCGTTTGCCAGCATGAATTTTTTCAGGTAATACTCTTTCTCTGTGCATGTGTGCAATAAATCTTCTCTTACAAATCTGTGCTTTAGAAGCAAGTCTTCATTTTGCATCCCAATAAAGTAAAATGTCATAGTGAACAGAGCAAAATAGCCACTTACCTGATGAGATCCTAAAAGAACCTGCCCAGAAAAACACTTTGAAATAGTGATAAAATAGAATCAAATTCCTGGCTAGGCATTAAGCTTTTCTGATGGAAGGAGAGCCTTCGAGGTGGCAACGGTGTCCACAGAGTCAGGCCTTTCTGTTCCCCACAGTGCACGTCTCCATGCTCCTTGAGGCAAGCCTCCTCACAGCTTCTGTCCTTTTCTCCTTCTTAATGTTATCAGCAGAATAATGGGTCACCTTCAGCTGCTTGAAATAGGAGGCTCTCTGTGTGTGGTGGGCTCTGGGGCATCAAGCCAGTCCTTGATTTAAAGATTATTTTTTGTAAAGAAGATTCCTTCTCTGTGGTTCGTCCGGAAAATTTACTCACTTTTGTGTTCATTACATCCTTCTTTTTTAAGGTGTGGAGGAATGGAAGAACAAATAATGTTAGAAGATTTTTTTGGGGGGGGTCACTACAGTAAGTTCCCATACGAATCTTCAAGTTGCAAACTTTCAAAGATGCGAATGTGCCCCTGTGTGCCAGTGGTGGTACTGTACTACTGTATTTTTCAAGGTATTATACTGTAAGGTTAAAAATGTTTTATTAATTTTTTTGTTTGTTTTTTATGTATTATTTGTGTAAAAGTATTATAAACCTATTACAGTATAGTACTACATATTAACTTATAAGCAGACTACATCATGAGAAATGCTGGGCTGGATGAAGCACAAGCTTGAATAAAGATTGCTGGGAGAAATATCAGTAACCTCAGATATGCAGATGACCCCACACTTATGGCAGAAAGTGAAGAAGAACTAAAGAGCCTCTTGATGAAAGTGAAAGAGGAGGGTGAAAAAGTTGGCTTATAGCTCAACATTCAGAAAACTAAGATCGCGGCATCCAGTACCATCACTTCATGGCAAATAGATGCAGAAACAGTGGTTGACTTTATTTTTTGGGTTCCAAAATCCCTGCAGATGGTGACTGCAGCCATGAAATTAAAAGTCACTTACTCCTTGGAAGGAAAGCTATGACCAACCTAGACAGCATATTAAAAAGCAGAGACATTACTTTGCCAAGAAAGGTCTGTCTAGTCAAGGCTATGGTTTTTGCAGTGGTCATGTATGGATGTGAGAGTTGGACTATAAAGAAAGCTGAGTGCCGAAGAATTGATACTTTCAAACTGTGGTGTTGGAGAGGACTCTTGAGAGTCCCCTTGGACTGCAAGGAGATCCAACCAGTCCATCCTAAAGGAGATAAGTCCTGGGTGTTCATTGGAAGGACTGATGTTGAAGCTGAAACTCCAACACTTTAGCCACCTGATGGGAAAAGCTGACTCCTGTGAAAAGATCCTGATACTGGGAAAGAATGAAGGCAGGAAGAGAAGGGGATGACAGAAGATGAGATGGTTGGATGGCACTACTGACTCAATGGACATGAGTTTAGGTAAACTCTGGGAGTTGGTGATGGATAAGGAGGCCTGGCGTGCTGCAGTCTTTGGGGTCGCAAATAGTTGGACACGACCGAATGACTGAACTGACTACATAATCGATTGTGTTAGTTGGGTTCCTGGGGTAACTTTGTAGAACTTAAAACAAATGGGACTTACAAACTCTCTCTTGTTTGTATGAATGAAATGCAACTTGAATGAAACTTGTTTGTATGTAGAGGACTTACTATATTTTCTACTTAATACTGACCTCTTTAAAGTCCCATACAAGATGATGGTATAAAGCGTTTGTGTAAGGAATCAGCACTCTGTTGTACTTCACATGGGGCTTCCCTGGAGGCTCAGGTTGTAAAGTCTGCCTGCAATGCAGGAGATCCAGTTTCGATCCCAGGGTTGGGAAGATACCCTGGAGAAGGGAATGGCTACCCACTCTGGTGTTCTTGCCTGGAGAATCCTGTGAACAGAAGAGCCTGGCAGGCTATAGTCCATGGGGACCCAAAGAGTCAGACATGACTGAAGGATTAAGCATGCATGGAATTCATGTGTCCATTCAAGTCTGCCTTGAATTCAAGAATTGTTCAAGTGTCAGTCATTTCCAGTGCTCTCGTTTTCAATTTTAAACTCCCCCCTTTAAATCATTACAAGTTATAATTGTTTAATACTAACAACATGGTCTTTTATATGCACTTTAAGCTATTTTCTTTATCTAAAGAAAAAACAACATTTATGTTGTTTATGGGTATACTCACTTAACAACTATGTACTAAACGTGGTGAATTTTCTATCAGATATGCTCATATTTCAGAATATTGAGCAACTTAATGGGAAACAATCCAACTTAAATGTTCCCTGAAACAAGTGTCATTATCTTCACATTTGATTTACATTGTATACCTGTTTAAATTTGCCTTTAAATTACAGTTTTTTAAAACCACACAAAGCCTCCTTTACACTCAGATTTTAATCTCTACAGTTATAAGAAGCTAAATCCTGAGCAAACAGTTGGATTTTGTAGAAAGCTCACTGTCTTGAATTTGTAAGATGTTGACCTGACAGATTTGATTTTCATGGAGTAGAAGATTTTGCCAGTCATTGTTACTTTCTACTAAGAAAACGTAAAGTAGGAAAAAATAATTAACCTGTCCATGTTTTTCCCCCAAATTGAAAATGACTGGTCAATGTCACTATGGTATATCATGACCCTGAACCGTAATCCTCCCCTAGTTTATTTTCTAAAAATCGATGTAGAAATAAGGGATGGCATCACCAACCACCAGGGGTCAGCAGACACCTGGAATGTGTGGCATCATTGTCCCTGTGAGAGAACGGGAGGATAAGGGACCTGCAGATAGATCCCTGGGTAGCTGTACAACACTGTGGTTCCCTGGCACACATTTACATTTAAATTCGTATTATAATGAAAAAAAAAAAGCACCATATATTTAGATGTGGGATCAATCAGGACTTTGTAGATTCCTGGTGTTTCCTTCTTAGGTCTACTGTTGCCTTTAATTATGTAAATAAATGGGTGGAGGAAAGAGATTAGGAGAAATGAAGAAAGTCTTCCATGAAGAAGAGAGGGTAAAACGTGTCATGTAAGAAGCTCAGCTAGCTAGGTTTCATTCTGTGTCTCACTCCAAAGATCCAAGAAGCCCATTTCTTCTTCTTTCTGTAACACAGGGGGTTTCTCAGTGTGTCTCAAGACTCCGAAGCTTTAGCATCCCCTGGGAATGTTAGAAATGTACATTCTTGGCCTCACTCCAGAACTACTAAACCAGGAACTCTGCAGATAAATGCCAGCAGTCTTTTATAAATCCTTCATGTGATATCAGTGCCGGTTAATGTTTAAGAACCATGGCTCTGACTGATATTGGAGATGATGTGAAACTGGCCAGGATTACTGTTACTGAGCAGGACCCTAAGGAGCCTTCTGGAGACAGCCCCTTCCCACCCCCCCTGCTACGGTCTCTGCCTGCCTATTGTTTGTAGAAAATCTGTAGTCTCCTGGGCCTCCCGTAAGTCACAAAAGCCTGGCTCAAGAATTAATGATTGAAAGGATGTGAACAGGTAGCGACAAAAGTAGCAATGGGGCCAGGAAAACTGGTAACAATTTAAATAGTAAATCAGTCATGTGGCAGTCACAGAATCTTTAGTTCCTCCCTGAAGTACATAGATGACAATATCTAATGTTCATTCCCAAGTTGTTTTATGGATGTTAAACCCCATTATGAAGTTAACTATATAATGACTATGAGTACCCGGCCACAAGATTAGCTGGAGCCAGAGAATCGATAATAACCTCTACCACACTGCCCTGGTACCCCACCATCAACCAATCAGAGACTTGCACACAAGCTGATAACATACTCTGAGACTCTCCTCCCTCATTCTGCCCTTAAAAACTCTTCTGTGAAATCCACTGAGGAGTTCGGATTTTTTGAGATTAGTTGTCCCATACTCCTTGTTCAGTACCTACAACAGACATTATACTTTCCTTTACCAAAACACAGCATCAGTAAATTGGCTTTACTGTGCCTGGGTGAATGGATCCAAGTATGGTTCAATAACAGTAGCAGAAGGACATATTGTATTTACTCTAAAAGATATAATTGAGTTAATTCTCTGAACTACAATTACTGCCTCTTGGGTCCTTAGCTACTCTTTACTCTTCGGTGTGTATTTGTGGCCAAAACTTATTTTTGAATCCTCTCCAGCTCAGCAGGAAAGTAGGCTAACTCTGTAGGGAGTAATAACAAAACATTAGTAATTCCCACCAGAAGCACATTAAATGAAAAGGCCCATGAGGGTGTAAGCTGCTTATCAAGGTCAGTAAGTCACAAGAGGAGATGACCCAGAAGAGCTCCAGTTTTCCCCTAAGCAATCTACATAATAAACTTTTATTAAGGGAGAGAAGGAAAATTTGCAACATCAAGGATGCACCCCCTACTCCCCACCTGACATTCACACCATTCTCTGAGCCATATAATGCGGGTGTAAAAAGCTGCTAGCATCTCCTTTTCTCCTGTACTTAATTTCAGCCCTTTTCTTTAAACATCTCCCCTCAGTCAATAAGTACTATGAAAATCATTTTCCTTTGCTGAGTGATCTAATCTCTGTGCTACAGGATGGTCTAAAATCATCCCCAACAGATGCAGGCCATTTTTCTATTTAGAGATGGATTGGGATGTTCATTTATCAACCTCATCAGCAGCTGCAGTAGCAGAAACAGCATATTGAGTACCCAGTGCACAGAGTATACTGTGGTAGGTACAGGAGCCACACAGTCAAGGAACCTACATCCAGTTGTCAAGGCAAAGCAGAGATTTTAAAAAATGACAGACAAACGGATAAGGTGTTGAGAGGGGCGGCTGATGGCAGAAATAGGTAAGATGAGGTATAAAAAGTGTGGATTTTAAAATTCTTTCACAATTAGTCGTTTATATCCAATAAACAAAAACACTGTCCATTCTCTTAAGCTAACAGAAAGTAACTTTTATGAATTCTTTCAGTGTAGTAAAACTGAAATTTTAATACATTTGGAGCTCACCATAATTTACATCTATAGGATTATAAGGAAATGTAGCATTCTAGGATTTGCATATACTTATATAAGATTTTTATTTCCCTTGAAGGTAGAGAGTGATTGCAGTCCATTTTCTTGGAATCTCTTTCTCATCGGGTTTCTTGTACCTTGTGTCAACCTGAGTTGTTACGATGCCTGAAAAAGGTCAAAGGGAAATGCACTGTACCCAGTACTAACATTCTGTCTCCTGGTTATCAGATGTCCTCTTGGAGGGGCTTTAACTCCAGAGGCTACTTGAGGGCAAGGATTTGTTTCATTCATCTTCATTTCTTCAGTACCTGAGTACAGTGAGTGCCTGGCACATAATAAACATCTAATGAATATTAGATGAATGAGTGACTGGATACTCAGATTACAGGCCACAGTGATCAGACACTGCTATCTACCCTTTATAGCACAGACATAGTTTGATAAGAGGCAAAGCAAGAGTGCCTTAAAAAATCTAGACCTCTCCTAGTTTAGCTAATGAGAAGTCATGTGGCTTTTACAATAGTATTCTGTGGCAATTTTTTTAAGTGTGAAAGCTAACTTACTATGAAACAAATGTGATGGTGTGTCTTCCTGTGCACTGAGAAAATCTGATGAGTTCTATCCCATAAAAAGCCCTGATTCACAGGTACAATCTTATCACCAGATAGAATTCAGTTTCAAATTTTCTCTGCACACCTTGTGTGATTCAATTTTATATCTCTAATACTTAGTTCAGGGCCTGGCAAAACTGATCAATGAATGAGTAAATATATATGAACAAAAAAGGGAATTGATGAGATAAGAAGCTATGTGTTGAGCTTTTCACTACTAGCGGTTCTTAGGGATCTACTTTTAATAGATAGGAATGGTTCATAATTATGTAGATTTATTTTATAAGAAATTTTTATATGCCCACTGATGGTGGAAATCATTCAAATATTTCCAAGTAACTATTCCATCTCCTTCCTTTCCTAGAATCTTTCACTTGAGCATAGCATAAAGAATAACTTTATTAGAATCCTGCCAGTTTATTAAAATTTCTGAATGAATAGGAAACCTTTTATTGTACTTGAATATTGACTGGCATTTATCAATCTTTAGTTCTCTACAATAAATAATTGTGAATTACCTTTATTCTTTGCTCTCTATGGGCTTTCAACACAACACTACCCTTCCTTAGAGCTGGTCTGATGCTGATCATAACACCCCAATTTAATCTTCTAAACTGAGGTATTTCCATTTGAGAAGTGCTATTTCAAGGCTGTCTTTCCAACTCCATTCATGTGTGGGAAAGTCCATAGGAAAGTGACTTATGACTTTGTCTCCTTCCTCAGAATTTGCTTTCTCTCAGACTAACAGGGAGATTCCACAAACATAAAGGCAAATTGTTCGTACTCTAGAGGCAGAGAGTTATCAAGGCATGTTTTATCCTGAAACAGCTCCCTGGAGACCCTGATGAGCATGTGTGAATACAAACAGTGGCACTTCCTCTGGTTGACTACAAAGTGCTTGGTTGCAAAACCATTTCCTGTTTCTTAACATGAAACTGAATCAAGTGCAGTCAAATACCATTTGGCAAATCTGCAGATACATCAGCCCGCAGTGAGATCTGACCAATTGAGTATTATTCATTCTGTTGCTTTCATTCGGCCACACCTTGCGGGTCTCTCTGCTTCAAGCAAAATAGGCAATGAAGTGATGGGGATAATTCTAGCCGTTTTGTTTCTGATCATCCTGCCAAGAGATAATCATCTCTGACCAATTTCTGAAATGGCATTGAATCTTGTATTTACTTCATTTCCCTCGGTTTGTAAAATGGGAATAGTAATCTTACTCACTGTCTACCTTACTAAATCAGCTGATAATATACTTTTTAGGGTATTTAAACTTTAAAAAAGAAAAGGATAGTAACTCCAGTTTTAGTATCATTGCCCCCAAACGCAAGAGAACAGGCAGAACCCGTGAGAATTGGTAATGGGGTGGGGGAGGAGAAGACAGGTATCTTGCAATTCTAAAAAATGTTTCTGCAGAGGCAGCTTCTAATTCCAGCTCTGTGTGAGGCTGGCTGTGCACTCGGGGAAGATTGCTGAATTATCCATGCTTCCATCTCCTCTCCCATCTCTCCTTTATTATCTCTATGTCCTTTATTATAATTGTTTTTGCTATGGCTCTCTCTGTGTTATCTGCCAATACTACAGAAAACAAAACAAAACAAAACCTGACAGGCCAACAAAGGATGTCACACTTAGGAGAGCTGAAGTGAAGAAAAGAATTCACTGAAAGAAAGCATCTCCCTAAAAAGCATCCTAAGAAGATAATATTTTCACTTCTTCATAGAGCGCTTGTTCAGGCAACTCCCATTAATGATAATGGGAGCTAATCGGTGAGAGAATAAACATCTTATAACACATTACATTTAAAACTCAGCATGAACTGAAAAACAGCTATTTTACTCAGTTAGCAGGATGAATGCTTTTAGAGTAAAGGGAAAACCTGCTGTTGAGTTCATAATTCCTCCAGGTATAAAGGAAAGAAATTATTTTAAATGGTATTTGTATCTATAACCCACTACAGAGCTCTAGCAGTAATTGGCAGCCACATGTCAGTTAAGTCATAACAGATACACCATAGTAGTGTTAGTCAACTCACAAATGCCAAGTGTGCAAAGACACAGCCTTGGTGGTAGGAGTGTGCTGTGAGGCTTACAGAGAATGACTCTTCTCATTTCTCTGCTTTCTCTCTGTCCTCTTCCCATTCAATTTCCTATATATTTCCCCCTGTGTCCTCACTAGAAAAGGGCTAATTTCTATAAATGATGACTGATCTGTAGAACAGAAAGAGGTGTTTCATGACATCAGATCACTGGGATAGAGGTCTTCTTAAAAATAGCATGCCTTTTATTTCCAACATGGCTCGAGTATAATGTAATGTGAATGCACCTTCCCTTTAGGATCTCCATGTCTAATGCTGACATGCTGCTTCTGCTTTCACTTCAAAAGGGTCAGCCTTGTCTCTGTGGCTTTTGGCATCTTAATGGATATAGGGTCAGTCTTCCCTGAGATACCAACCCTGTTAAAATGCAATTCCTGCAACTGAGTGCTTCATTTGAATTCAAAGTCTAGTTAAAAAAAAAAATTGAATGATGACATCTGAACGCCACAATCAAACAGAAATGGTGACTGAAACAAAATCTGCCATACTCTCAATGAGCCAGATGTCCATCTGTGGTCGGTCCTCCAGGGTGTGTCCCTCACTCTGCCTCTTGTCCAGTGCTCACCACCTCCCTTGGCAGCTTCTCTGGTCCAGCCCTTTATAGCGTCTTCATTAGCAACATGCAGCCACGGAACTTGACCAGCACCAATAACAACTCTTTCTCACTGACGTATAACTTCTATACCAGTTCCCCTTCAGCAGGCTCTGCTAAAATGACTGAATCTGACAGGATACTTCCCCAGGGAAAGCTACAAGAGCCCAATTCCTTCATTTCTTTTTAATTCATTCATTCAACAAATATTTAATGAGCATGTACTGCTAAGGTACTGATGTGGAACCTTGCTTTCCCACTAAGAGCTCTGTGGAGGCAAGACTTCCCTTGTTTGATCTCAAAGAAATAAGTCTCTCTGGGGAATATGTGCTGGGTAGGAATATAAAGGCAGGCTGGAAGGGAGGCCATTCTGGAGGGCGTGGGGCTTTCAGATTCTCCTAACTCACCCCACACAGAAACTGATAACACCATTTTAAACTGAAGAAGATTCCTGCTCACCGCCCTAGTAGTTGTGCTTCTAATTAGTTCATCCAGTCAGGAATCAGTTTCTACCTGCTCGTGCCATACCTTCCCCTCCACCTAACACTGTGATTTGCGACAGTTTTATTCTGACACAAAATTTCACACTATGAAAAAGTCACAAGTAGAGTAGATTTCCACAGAAGAGAGAGCTTGATTATTCTGAATGAGTCGCCAGACTCCTCCTCTGGTTCCTGCACTGGGGGGCAATTACCCAGGTAGACACACGCTCTACTGGAAATCCTACTGGCCATTTCTCTCAGCAGTTTCTCGGAAGCACCCAGTTGCTGACTAGAGGAGACATCTTCTCTTTGTAGCACCAGGGGAGCTGGAAAGTGTTTTTAAGGCCTTAACGTTGGAACAGCTGCTTTAACACAGAAGTGTGGAAACGGAGTCCCCAAGAGTTTAGGCCTTTCGGTCACTGTCACAGTTATTTGTGACAGAATCTGAGGCCAGAGCTCTGTTTGAAATACTGCTGCCTCCTTCCATCCTTGCAAAGGCTGTATCTAAAAATCCGTAGGACACATAAAGGTGAACAAAGCTGACTGCCTCACATTCTTAATATATTACTCAAGTCTCAAGTCAGTGTTCACGTTTCATCAATCATGTGATGACATTCTATACTACTGAAGATACAAAGAACATTCAGGAAGCGCCTGTTAAGTCTTTTTTTGCACTTAAAATCAAACATAGAAGAACAGGGGAGGGAATCAGGAGGGAGGAGGGAGGGGGGCTCTGGAGGGGGAGCATATGTATACCCATGGCGGATTCATGTCAATGTATGGCAAAACCAACACAATAAAGTAAAGAAAATTAAAAAAAAAAAATTAAACATAGAAGAACAGCATAACTCTTAGTTGCCTAGAGTTGTTTTAAGTAAAGTACTTTTTTAAGATGAGTGAATAATTTATCTACATCCTCGGGCTGACTTTGAAATCCATATCACCCCTAGATGTACTGGACTCTTTAATAGCAACAACAGAAAGAAAAAGCAGAGGCAACTGAGAGTTCTAATAGCTTCTACAGGACTGTAACAAGCATTTCTCTGAGTCTTTCTTTGTCATTTTGCCAGAGAAATAAGAGAAAGGGAAGATTCTTTTGCTGTAAAAACTGAAAAGAAAATGGAGGCTCTGGGACAACATGACCCACAAAAATCCATTTTCTTAGAAAGTGAAATCAGAAGCAGAAGTTCTTCAGATACCATTAGAGCAGAATGGACAATGATTTCAGTCGTTGAGCTCTTATTGAAGTTCATGGTGAAAATCCGAGGGATTTTGGCAACTCCGAGGCTGACTATAATTCACTGATTCACAATTTGCCTATCTGTCTTGGGTCTTTGAGCTCTCATTTTATTTGAATGGAATGAAGACTTAAATTGTAAATAACTATTGAGCACTCAGGTGAATTTCTTGTTTCATGCATATTACATATTTTATTTTCAAATAATTATTTTGGCTCTAGTGCCAGTGCTTACAATTTATAATTACTGAAGAACAATGGTTATAATATGACTGTTATCATTTCAGATTTTACAGGTCTAGATTTCATGGGAAAAGTGAAATAGAAGATGAAAATGGAAAAAATATAAATATCATTTCATATTGACTGAGAAGCTACATGATAGCATAAACGATGTTCAAAGACGTAAGATTTGTTTTTAACATTACACTGTAGATAGCATGAAGTACATATTATGCTAGACACTGATGTAAAATGGATAACTTCTCTTATTGTGCTAAATGTAACTTAAGTCTGTATCCTGTATTGCATTCCTATTCATGTAGGCACTAATCTTTTTGAGTACTCAATGAACTAATTACTGTCCAAGAGTTTATCAACCTAACTGTCCAACTTCCAATTTTGATACTGTTAGGGCAAACTTGGGGAAGGAGATGTTTTCCAGGTGTCAGAGGATTTAAAAGAAAAGGACTTGAACTTACAGTCAGATGAACCTGGTGACTTCTACTTTTGCATCTATGACTTAGTAGTCACAAGATTTGGGGAAAATAAATGTTTTGAATCCTGGATTTACAATTTCAAATAACAGAAATAGGCAAACTTTCCTTAATTCACAGTGTTATTAAGACAACCAAGAGAAATAATGAATGCGGATTACTTTGAAAAGTGCATATAAAATAATTTCTCTCACATACATTACTAAGTTTCAATAGATCTGTCTCTCAAATTCAGGGAAAAAAGAGTATTTACTGATGTCCTTTTACTCATGTCCTTCTTCCAACTCATTTGCACTGTTGCATTAACAGGGTTAAACGGTGCTAAATAAACAGGTTTTGGGGCCTACTAACAAATTTGATTTTCAAAGTAGAGATCATTACTTTCCTGAATTGTCAGGTTCTACTGGGAGGCAGAGATAGAGGTCAGAAGACTGCTATTTGATGTTTATCTTGCCAAAATTTGGGGAAGAAAATTAAACATGTATATACATCGTGAATAAGTTATTGTATATTTTAGTTTTGTATGTTTTATTTAAATTTCTTGTGCAATCTCTCCTTGTAGATTATGTTTTTTTTTCCATACTTTCAGTATATTTTTCAGTATATGGCCAGTTCAGAGAGTCAAGAAGCTAATAATGCTGAATTCTAGAAACAATGACTTTTGAGCTCTAATGGTTTGCTAGTCAAAGGAAGATTTATTTCAAATTTGATTGTTTTCTTGGTAACAGCAGTTGTCGAATGAGAGGTTAGAACATGCTATTCATTTATTTTCTGAATGACATTTTTTTCTATAACTGAGTACTTTTTTAAACTGCTTCACCACCAATAACTTCTATCTTGTTTTCAAAGTCATGCTTACTAAACCCTACATTTCATTTACTAGCATATTAGTCCTGTGCTGGCTGACCTACTATCTGCAAACTGGAGGTGCAAAGAGACTCTACACAGATTATACTTGAAATTTAAATCAGGTCAATGAGAAAAAAATAAAAACCGAAAGATATACTTCTGTTTAAAGATAATTTATATAGGAATTATTCTGATTCTTTCTATTTAACTTTGAATTGGCAAATACTTTGTCTTAAAGAATAAAACTTTACAGAATCAGGGAAGAAATTTGCCTGTAATTTACACAATGAAAATCTTTCTTTGGGTATTTAATCCCCATTTTGTTATTTTTTAACACCTGTAAGACATAATTGAATACTCAAATGTTCAAATAATTCTGCATAAGTCAAAGTTCTCCAATATTTTCTCTCAATTCTAGCTGAACGTCAATGAGGACAGACCAGGAAGATGGATATCTGCCTTGTTGTTCAATTCTACTCTCTCATTCTTGGGGCCTGACTACTTCAGGGTAGGCACATAGAAATACAGAGATTGATGGGTGGGAGGTAGAACTAATTTCTGCACAGAATGATAGCATGAATCAAGTTACTTTTGCAAGATATTTTTCCTTTCAAAGACATGTCTAGGATTGGAACCTAAATATTCAGTTTACATCCATGGCCATGTTTGCTTGGATAGGAGAGAGGGAAGTTTATAGAAACATGAAAAGGTCTCTAAAGTAGTTTTCAGAACCATGAAGGAACTAAGAGTATTGAATATCCTCAGAGGCTTTCTATAAGTAGGAGTTATCTCTATTTTTTGATACTCAGACTTGTTCTTATTTCCAAGGTAACTTAGGGAATTCTCAGCAGACTTACACATAATAGCACTTATCATCTCTTATCATTTGACTTCCCAAGAAAATCAGGTGATTTTCGAACTTCAACTTTTTCAGTCACTGAGGAATTAAGAAATGAACAAAAGCAATTGAGGATGAGTCTGTGGGAACACGTGTAATTACTATCAAGGACAGAAATGCAGGAGAGCAAAATTTGTGCTGAGAATTTGATCCTGACATAGTTAAAATGATGTTGTAGATGGAGCCATGATTCACAGATTTTTTTCCCTAAGGATTAACCAATTACAAAGCCAAGGTCATGAGGCCACTGCTAATTTTAGATTGATATTTATTCTCTATGAAAATATTTCCAGTATCTTGTGGTTGCATAGGGATTCTTAATTTATAATGGTTATTAATTTAAAAATAGTTCCTTAAATAAAATTTAATTTAGGATAAAATGTAAAAGATGTTTTAATGATGATAATATAGTTTTATATTTCCATTGTTGGGAAAATATTAAAGAGTACACCTAAATTAAATGGCATCCTTGCTGAAAATTGTGTAAAATATAAGGCTATGTCTATTATGGGATGGCATCCAAGCATGCATGAGCCATTCCTTAGAATTTCTGCTAATCTTCTCAGTTGCAGTTTTTGGTTTTTTTTTTTTTTTTTTGCTTTCCTGTTTCCTACTGCTCCTAACCTATTATAATTTGCCTTAAAATATAAATTTTTTCCTTTTTTTTTTTCAATTTTAT